>JAGSMR010000019.1:1825000-2250000 GCA_029286605.1 Sericinus montela | reverse complement strand
TGTGTAACACCTGTTAATTATAACGATCATATGTATTCATTTAAGTCATACAAGTCAAATATTTTAGTTTAGTAAATATATTAGATATTTTCTACATTTCCTAATTTGGCGTTGAATTTAACTGGCTGAAAATCACAAAAAATAGCAGACTAAAATGCAGCCGATCAGTGACGGGCAGCAACGTCTAAGGTACACTAAGTTTGGTGCTGCAATCGCTACTTCATTTGCCATTTGTGATGATTAAAGCAAAGTCAGAACGGATTTGCCACACGGGAGTGGTATATGTCAGTGGACTTTTGAATGTTTTGGCTATGTAATGTTCTGTACATATGTATATATATATGTATGTATATATATATATTTATATATATATATATACATATACATATATACATATATATATATATGTATATGTATATGTATATGTATATATATATATACATATACATATATACATATACATACATATATATATATATGTATATGTATATGTATATATATATGTATGTATATATATATATATATATATATATATATATATATATATATATATATATATATATATATATATATATATATATATATATATATATATATATATATATATATATATATATATATATATATATATATATATATATATATATATATATATATATATATATATATATATATATATATATATTTATATATATATATATATATATATATATATATATATATATATATATATATATATATATATATATATATATATATATATATATATATATATATATATATATATATATATATATACATATATATATATATATATATATATATATATATATATATATATATATATATATATATATATATATATATATATATATATATACATATATATATATATATATATATATATATATATATATTTAAAACCGTATGTTACGAGACTGCCTGGGGACCGAACTCGGTTCTCAAATTCGACCTCTCGACTATCGTGACTTCCTTTTGTTAGAGTCTCAACATCATCAGTCATAGAGTGCCTAATGAAAGGCGATGTTTTCATGTATGTTTCTAGGACCTATGTATAACTTTATTTAATCAACCATAACTGTTACAAGCCGAGTGGTTCGGTGATAGAAATTCAAGTCAAGAGACTCGAGTTACCAAGTCGAGAGATCAAAACTTATCTACGATTTATATCGTTGATGTGGACATAAAAATGGCGACGGACTCACCACCTGCCACGTTATCCCAAAATAAACTCCAGATAAATGTGGATAGAAATGAGTTAATCATCTAAACCTCTGGCTACCCTTGTATTGGGAAAAGCGTGAAAATTAAAAAGTGATAAAAACTCAAAAAAAAAATTAATATCAATTGTTTATCGTTAGCCTTGCTATAACATACAGTTGTTTATTTTTTTATATTTAAAATCATTCAATATGAGGGCAACTTGAATCCATTTTAAAATAGAAATGAAAATGTGTTTTTGGCAATGTTCTTTCTTTTTTAAAGTTATACTATTTATCTCTGTCATATACTGTCTATAAGTTTTATCTAAGAGTAAGGATATGTTAAACTTTAAAATGGAGGCCATGTGGTAAGGCGAAAGAATATATCTGAAGTTTTCATATCGCGGTTATCATTAGAGGCAACGAGGGTATATAGTTCCTGGATTTCGTAATAGGGACCGACAGATAGCGATATAACTATATCAAAATAGAACAAATTGAAATTTATCAGATCGATAACGGGTAGCAGCGTTAAAGGGGTCTGTTATCGCGATAGCCAATCTGCTAGACAAGCGTAGCGATTATGGCAAGGCCTTTACGCCCGTGGTTTATGTTCTGCAGTGAACTTTTACCGGCCGTTATATAATTTAATACACCTTTGGTATTGTTATGTTATGTAATTTTGTAAAATACTTACTGAATCCATAAAAGCATCACATATAAAGCTACCTAAATTACATTCGGAACAAGCACATCTAGATGACATGTGTACCATGGAATATCCTACTGCTCGCGTGGCCATCTCATTTATTTCAGGAAGATATTCATTTAACTTCGCCAAGATATCTGGAGCTGCAATAAGATAATCACTTACTTAATCTTTGACTGCATTTAAAACTTCAAATTGTTATATATAAATTGTAATATAACTTTCCTCGTATTTTCCCCTTACTCCTTCTCATCATAAATTTTATTTATTTTTTATTTATTTATGCTTTGTTGTACACCACAGAAGAAAATCAGAGGAAAGGTTACAAAGGAAAATAACAAACTTATGAGGAAGATACAAAAAGGCGGTCTTATCGCTAAACAGCGATCTCTTCCAGATAACCTTAAGGCTAAGAATTATTACAATGTTAGACTGCGGTAGGTGGTGTAAATAATAAACATACATACTAATATTTAAATATACTAAACCATAATTAAATTAAAATAATACCATAAAATAAAACATTAATAAATATCAAATAAATATAATAGACATATATAAAAACTAAATAAACATAATATACACATAAATTTATCATAAGCGAAAAATAAAAATCCAAATGTCGTCAAAAACAGTTAGTGTTCACACAGTGACAGATAATAATTCACGTCAGTTTTACGTTGAATATGCGGAGGTAGCTCGTTCCACAAGCAGATGGCTTTAACAGTAAAGGAGTGCTTAAAATAATTGGTCCGATACGCGTGTGGGGCAAGAATAAGTTCTCCAGCTGATCGCAAAACTCGATCAGATCGGTCGTGACCTATAAACTTAAAGTTATCCTTCAAATAACTAGGGGACGTAGGATTGAACAATACACAGTACAGAAGAGAAACAGTATGGAGATTCCGGCGAAGGCGAATGGGTAACCACTTGAGCTTAAAACGAAATTCAGAGACATGGTCATACTTGCGAAGACAAAAATGAATCTAATAGCTAAGTTTTGAATTCGCTCAAGCTTATTTAATTGATCCTCGGTTAAGTCAAGATAGCTTGCATCCGCATAATCGAGAATGGAAAGAAGCAAGGATTGTGCTAACTTAATCTAAACTAAATATATAATTTATGATGAGAAAGAGTCATTCAAGGATCATTAATAGTCATTAAAAAATAATGGCTAATATTTTATTATTTTTCTTCAATGTAGCGATTAGTTTTCGAAAGTTTATGACAAAATAATTTTATTGATAATTTTTAAGGTAGATAAATATATCTACCTATAAAATTATTATCAAATCTTTCCTTCAAAATCTTTCTCTTAATCTTTTTAAAATCAATTTGTGGGATTTCTCCGCTAGATAGCGCATTATATTACACTGTAAGTTAAATATCTTACTACAATAGAAATGAATTATTATTTTATTATTATTTTATTATTTATCTTCACGCACAATCCCTGACGGGGTAGCCAGAGAGAACAGATCGCCAAGTGTCACGATCCCTACATACTTCTTTCGCTTCTTTCAGATTCATCATCTTCTTCATACATGCACGTCTAGGTATCCGAGTACTCTTGATCCTCCACTCTTCGAGAAATTTGCTCACATGGTCTTCGAAAGTTAGTCTCGGTCTACCTCGACACCTTTTAATATTAACTTTCGCGCTATATATTTTCTTCACCATTCGGTCTTCACTCATTCGCGCAACGTGCCCAAACCATCGAAGCACGCCCTTATCCATTTTTGAGACAAGGTCATCTTTCAAACCTGCCATATTGCGAATCTCTTCGTTTCGCTTTCGGACGGCCATGGTAAGGCCGCACATTTTACGAAGAGATCGCATCTCCACTGCATTCAACCTGCTTTTATGCTTCTGCTGGCATACCCACGTTTCGCTGCCATATAACAAAGTCGGTACCAACACTGCGTTATGTATTGCAAGGCGTGCACTTTTCACAACGCCTTGCCTTTTGATTAACGCAGTCAGGGCACCATTGACTTCGTTCCCGGCAGCGACACGCCTGTCCACATCTAAATCACATCTTCCATCCCGGCTAAACTCACTCCCCAAGTATACAATTTCATTCACCTGTTCTAGACATTCCTGATTTACCCAAATTTCGCACTTCGTTCTTTCTTCGTCCCTTTCAAATAGAAATGAAATCTTCATAAATTGCGTAAATTTAAAATAAATATCTTCACGCAATTCCCAATACAGGGGTCGAGCCCGTCGTCGTCTTTATATCTAAAACAACGATATAGTTCGTATATAAGTTTTTGAAAAACCCATTGGTACGAGCCTGTCACCTGGGGTTCGAACTCGGGTCTCTTTACTCGAAATTCCGACCACTCAACCACTCGGCTATCGTCACTATATAAATTGCGTGGTACCGCAAATAGGCTGACCGAGGCTAAATGCGGAGATTTGGCAGGTTTATAAAGACGATCTCATTACTAAAAAGGAAAAGAGTGTGCTTCGACTATTTAGTTAATCACCTTGAATGAATCAGTAAAAACTACTGCTAAAATTATATTAATTCTATCAACATCTCTTCAAATCTGTCAAATCTTTACAAATTATAAAAAAAAAACACAAAAAAAAATTATAATATCCGTTCAGCCAGCCTTGAGAAGGAGATAAACAGATTTCCGTTGTATAAATACTATAAAAGCAATAGATTGTTATCTTAGATGAAGTCAATTACTTTTATCACAATAATATTAATTAATATGAGATTGTATAGATACCAAAAAAATATCGGTTCAGTTTGTCATTTAAAAAGTATCCAATTAAATTCAAACTAGTTGCTATGTTGTGAAATATTTCAATAGTTATTTTTCAATAATTAAAAAAAGCACAAAAATTTTTTGTACCTAATTTATAAAATTTGTTAGTTGTGTAGTAAGTAGTAATTTATTTTAATTTACCTTGTTGTATATGATTTCCAATATAATGAGGATTTCCTTCCCAATCGACAATGTTGCCATTATCATCAAAATAAAGTTTTATTTCTCCTAAATATTGTGTCAGTGCGGCTGCTTGTACGATTAAAACCTAAAAATAACACATGAAAATCCGATGTACGGTATATACTATATGACACTAATATATTGATTCATAAAGGCTGTTGCCAGTAACATCGTAAATTATAAAATGTTAAGTTATTAAAACTTTCGTGAGAATTTTTTAATAAAAAAATTATCTTTACGCCATTCCCAATACAGGGGTAGACAGAGGTCTCGACAAATTAAGTCTTTTCGACCCAACTTCCACCGAAGCTATTTTTGGGACAACGTGATTCGTAGTGAGCCTGTCGCCGTCTTTATGTCTAAGCCAAAGACATAACTCGTACCTAGTTTTATGAAAAAATCCATTGATACAAGCCACCTGGGTATCGAACTCGGGTCTGTCGACTCCAATTCCGATCACCCAACCATTTGGCTATCGTATGTTCTTAACTGACTTTATTTATTAAATAATAAAAAAGGTCTAAACAATGAAACACCTACACCAAGTGCCTATACCAGACACGAGTATAGCTATAAACGCTTAGTCTATGTTATCTACATTACAGCCGTATGAATAATATGTCTGTCTAATAATAATGTATCTGTATAATTAATAGATCTTTCTAATTTATTAGTTTCTATTTTAAAAGAAAATATCTTGGACACGTGCTTATGCACGAAAGATATGAACTTTGCAACTCATTATGATGGTGCCTAACTCTTTCGTCTCGCAAAAAAGAAGGAGTATTGAAAACTGACTGCCAAACTTCGCTAGTCGGAGGAGCACACTTCTTCACACTTCACCTTTCTCAAAGGCCGACAACGCATTTGCTATTCCTCCGGTATTGCAAATGTTCATGGGCGGCGGTAATCACTTACCATCACGTGTTCCACTTGCTCGTTTGCCTCCCTTTTCTATAAAAAAACACGATGAAGTAGTGAATGATGATATTGATCATATCTTACTTGTCTATAATATGTTAGATAAGATATTATTAACAAGTATTAACATAGACCTTATACATATAATTATAATATCGTGTAATCTATAGAAAAAGATGTCGATCTAGCAGTGATAATTAATATTCGATAGTTGTTATATTATTAAACAATTATCAAAGAGAAAACTATTTGTTATCAAACCTGTTGGTTTTTTCCACTAAATAACGCATTATGTTACACTAAAACGCATGGAGCAATATGTATAAATTAATGAGCATGTCAGTTCTGTGTTTATTTTTTTTATTTCAGCAACATGTCTTAGCCTACTTTATTTGGAGTATTCCTCAATTATGTGCCAATTAATATTTTCAATTTATATTTATTTGAAATATCAATCTATCTTGAAAGTCACGATAGCCGAGTTGTTGGGTGGTCGGAATTTCGAGTCGAGAGACCCGAGTTCGATCCCCAGGTGGCAGTACCAATGAGTTTTTCAAAAACTTATGTACGAATTTCATCGTTGGCTTGGACATAAGGGCGGCGACAGGCTCACCACCTGTCACGTTTTCCCGAAAATATCTTCGGTGGAAGGTGGGTCAAAGGGACTTAGTTGTCTAGACTTGACCTCTGTCTACCCCTGTATTGGGAATTGCGTGAAGATATTTAATATTTTTTTTTTAATTTTAATCAATCTATCTTCCTCTATTTAAATCAAAGTGAAACGTCTCTCACTGAAGATGAAATTTGTTTCGGCATGAATTATAAGTGAGAAACGTTAGTTGAGAAATAATCTAAGGAATATATTCCTGTAAAGGGATAAAATGGGGGATAAAAGTTCTTGTAAAATAATTTGTGAAAGTTGACTTGTAGTTATTATGCAATTATTTGCCGCAGTACGCCAGAGGTCACGGATTCAAATTCTAAGTATGTCAGGAGATTTTTTTCTATTATCTTGAACGCCATTGATTATATATAATGCTTAAATTTTCTCGTAATACCACAAAAACCTTACACATCTTGATCCTTGATAAACTAAAAGAGGATACGGCCCTTGCGGTTTAAACGTTGAATTTTCTGGAGGCTCACCATTGTAGAGTAAAGAGTGAGTGTGACCTCCTACAATGATGTCTATATATGGACCACCATGACGTGCTATTTCCCTGAAAACAATGTTATAGTAATATTTATATATTTTGGAAATACATAGAATAGAAATTAAATAATATTTTGTTAAAATCCTTGATGAAAAAATATTTATTGAATGTACGTCATTTTCAAAAAATTCCATTACAAATGTATAGTAATTTTATGATTAAGAAAATTTCTCAAACAGTATATTTTGGATTTGATCATAATCATGATGATAAAGCAGACGCGCTTATTTAATTTATTACATCTAATTGTTTCTCTTCCGGTAAAAACATAATTTTTTAGGACAACGCCTTCATAGATAATATTATTAAATTAAGAGGATATAATGTTTCTTGGGAAGCTTCTTCACACCATTACACTAATGATGTTGCTACTAGTAACGAATTTGGGTTCTGTAATATTGCTCTCATTATGTTGCCAAGGCCTTTTATTTCAAACAGAAACACGTCGTACAAATATGATTGATGGAAAGTATACTCTTTATTGTACAACAACACAGAAAATATTTAACATAAAAATAATTTAGATTCATAAGACCATGGCAATACAATTGGCGGTCTTATTTTAATTTTTTCCAGACAACCTGTTCAAAATTCAATAAAAAAATATTTTTTAATTTATTTTATTTGACGACCAAAGTGGACAACCAGTGTTCGCAAGTGACTTTACTAACTCAGAGGTCCTGGGTTCGAATTATCGACGGGTCAATGTCGAAAACCACTTTTTCTATTTTTCCTAGGGACTTCCGTGGTTATAGTTTCTTCGATGTCTCTAATTTTACAAGTGTTTTTTTTTTTTGCGTATGGAATACCACTTTTCAAATAATTTATTTCAAAGTGGATTACTTTCACAATACTCTACTTGCCCAAAGTGCTAAGTGTGGACTTTCACAGACTTTTAAATAACAATTAAAAAAACTCATATACCTACAGATATTTGTAAGTTGGAATATTTGCAGCGTAAATATCGTTTCTTTTTTTATTTAAGAACTACACTACGGTGTATTAAATCGGAGTTCTTTTTAAGATTAATTTTTTTGTAAAAAGAAGCTCAGTATATTTTTCACATATAATCATTAACAAATATATATCGTCACGCAATTTCCAATACAGTGGTAGACAGAGGTCTAGTCTCTTCAACGCACCTTCCACCTAAGATATATTCGGGACAACATAACAGGTGGTGAGCCCGTCGTCATCTTTATGTCATAGCCAATGATATAATTTGTACATAAGTTTTTGAAAAACCCATTGGTACGAGCCTGCCACCTGGGGATCCAACTCGGGTCTCTTGACTCGAAATTCCGACCACACAACTACTCGGCTGTCGTGACCTATAAACATTAACAATAATATATTAAACTATTTACCTATCAACTGCTAGTCCACAGTGCGATAACACAATTATTATGTCAATCCCAGTTTGATGTAACTTTTCCGCTTCTGCTCTAACCGCTTCTATTTCGTTTGTAAATATCAAATTACCCGTAGACGCTGATTCCTGAATAAAAATGGGTTTTTATGTTATTAAATTAAAGAGAAAAAAGTTAAAATTTGAACTGACAAGGGCGGGATTCGAACCCGCGACCTTCGCTGATCTGATATATATGTCTGATCTGATATTTATATATATATATATATATATATATATATATATATATATATATATATATATATATATATATATATATATATATATATATATATATATATATATATATATATATATATATATATATATATATATATATATATATATATATATATATATATATATAAATGAATACACAATTTTAAAAAGTATTAAATATAGCTGATAACTGTTCACTATGAACCGTTTAAAGCTTTTTCAGATGCTCACGACTCAACCTTTTGAAGGAGTATTTACTGACAATTTTCCTGACGTCGTCGGGCAAGGGGTTTCAAAGGAGTGTGGCTTGAATAGTGAAGGAGTTACCACAGAACTCGGTGAAATGTTTTGGAATACAAAGCTTATTACAATAGGAAGATCGAAGTACCCTATCATGTGCTATGGAGAGATATTTAATTTCATCTTTGAGATACGAAGGAGAAGAACTATCATTTCAAATGGAGAAAATAACAAGGAGAATTCTGGAAAGCCGCCTCTGTCGAATAGTAAGCCAATTGAGTTGAGAACAATATGGAGAAACGTGATCATACTTTCGTAAACCAAAAATGTATCTAATACAATTGGAGGCGTTCCAGCTTGTTTAGAAGATCTTGGGATAAGTTCGGGTAACAAACATCTTCGTAATCAATTAAGGGCAATATGAGCGATGTTACGGTATGAGTTTCGTTTTTAACGAAAGGAAGTGCTTAAGACGATGCAGAGACCGCAGGGTGGCAGTGACTTTTCGGCTTATATCAAGGATATATGTTCTCCAACTTAGCGTATTGTCTATGAGAAGCCCTAAGTTTTTTACCACAGTACTGTACGGTATTACGCTATTATTGTAGAGTATCGGTAGTAGACTTGAATGATCGACTTTAGTCAACATTCTCGTGCTACCGAAAATCATTCCTTGACACTTCGAAGGATTTACCGTGATTCCATGACAGACTGACCAATTTTGGATTATATTAAGATTTTCATTTATTATTTGGATCACGTTATGAAGATCTTCAACCTTTGAATGCATATATAACTGCAGGTCATCTGCATACAAATGGTAAGAGCAATTGAATTTGGATGTGATAAAATTAAAGAAAACAGAAAATAATATAGGAGATAATATACCGCCTTGCGGAACGCCAGTTTCAACGTCAGCCCAAGAAAACATTTGCTGCCCATAATTAACAGACTGCTGACGTCCGCGAAGATAAGAGGAAATCCATTCCAGAGCAGTGTCAGAAAATTGAAGGTGAGAAAGGAAGGAAAGAAAGATTTCGTTTTCGACTGTGTTAAAAGCATTTGAAAAATCCACAAGGACCAGCACAGTTAATTTTTTTTCGTCCATACCTCGCCTTATGTCATCTGTGACTTTGATTAAAGCTGTGGTGGTGCTGTGGCCTGATCGAAACCCAGACTGATAAGGACTCAGTAGGTTATATTTTGTTATGAACTGGGAAATTTGCTTATGTACACAGGCTTTCAAAATTTTTGATAGAAACGGCAGAATAGATATGGGTCGAAAATTATTAGGAAGTGTAAGAATTGGAACTTTAAGGAGAGGACGCACAAAAGCATTCTTCCAGAGAGTAGGAAATTGACCAGAATAGAGGGAGAAATTAACAATGTGGGTGATTACCGGGAGAAGGTGCTATAATATGCAGACAACCATGAATCGGTTTATCTGGTCACATCCCACGGCTTTTGACTTGATAGCTAATGTGAACTTTTTGACTTCATCTTGATCAACAGGAGTAAAGTTAAAAGGAGGAACTTGAGGAGATTGCATGGACCCAATAGTGTTGATAGTACAAGATCGAACCTTGCGATCCATTGAATGTACAGAAACAAAATGACAATTAATATCATTTAGCGAAAGTGACAGACTGACCTCTGGATTGGTTGGCTTCCCAACACCAACAGATTTTAGGAATTTCCACACATTGGCGGGTGAAGCATTAGATATATTTTTAGGGAAATATCGGCGTTTAGCTGCCCGTACCATCTGATTACACCTGTTCCTAGCTAGTTTAAAGATAGACCAGTTTTCATCTGTGCGATCTCTCTTATATCGGACAAAGGCTCGATTTCGTCTGGTCATTGCCACCCGTACAGTTTCAGTCATCCAAGGAGCAGGAGGTCGCCTCAACCTAACTTTGTGCACGGGAGCATGAGCATTAAAGAGATTAAGAATCACATTATTATTAAGAAAAGTAACTTTAGCATCAACTTACTTTATAGCCCTCTTGTGGCAGCCATGGCCCTCTTGTGGCAGCATGGCTGCCACAAGAGGGCTATAATCGAGATTAGAGGCGTCCTGGAGCAACCAATCAATATTTATCCTGGAAAAGCTGCGTACATTCAGTACGGAAGGATGGTTTTTGGGAGGTTTAAGCATATAAGAAGCATAAATTAGGTCGTGACGTGAGAACCCTGGAGCGGGGATTTGGCCATGTGATTTCACTTGACCAGGAGCAGCAGTAATGATAAGATCGATCAAGGAGTCATCGGTACCAATATTGTGATGAGTTGCCCTCGATGGGAGAATAGAAAGATTTACCGACTCTATGATCGATACAAGGTTTTTAGAACGGGGGCAAACTTTTAAGAGATCTGTTTTAAAATCGCCCATAATTAAGCAGTGTGAGTACTTGGAGCAGGTTTTATCGAGAGCCGTTTCCAAAGAGGCAAAATAATCAGTAGCGGGAGGGCAATACACTACTCCTAGAAGCATCCTTGTACCCTTGACATCAATTTCAACAAAAAAAAACTCAGAGGAGGCTGTATAGCAAGATGGTGAGGCCAATACAACTTTATGTGGTATCGAAGCATTAACATATAGCTACACCACCTTCACCTCGTTCAGTGCGATCATTGCGAATGAGTACAAATCCTTGTAAGGGATACATTGTCGATGGTAAGGATGGTTTGAGCCAGCTTTCAGACAAAGTGGCATGAATGTATTCAGATGTGAAAGACGTTTGCAGTTCTGAGTAATGACTAGGTAAACTTTGCGAATTTATACGGCAAACATTAAAAAAATTTTTAGAAGTTGATAATACTCCGTTTAGTTGATCGTGTAAGCAAGTTAAACTATCATCTAAAGTACTATCACAAGTAATAAATGAAGATTCTGATTCATTAGCTGAGTAATATGATTCAATATCAGACATAATTTTATATTATAATAATAGTATATAATACTTATACAATATAATATAAATATAAACAATAAATAAAATAATAGGATATGTAAATACAAAGTTAACAATCAATAAAAAGTTATAGCAAATAAATACATATCTACCTTCTACACCATCCCTTCAGTTAACTTTTACATAGCGCAAACTTTGCAGAGTTCATAAACAGTAATACTAATATATGCCACAATAATCACATTAATAATTAAACTATACAAAAAATCAGTAAAGAAATAATCAATAATCAAGTAACACGTATCGCACAGAATAACAGATATACGGACACAGTGTGATAACAAAATTAAGATCTTGAGAAATTGAAATTAAAACAATGTAAAGCAAGTAAGTAACTATATTACAGTGAGAAAAAAATATTAATATTTAATAAAAAAAAAGAAAAAGAAAGAATGAGTATAAATAATCGGAATGATGAGATGATTAAAAACTTTAGCATAAAAGTATGCAAATAATTGTATATATAAAAAAAGATGAAGAGAAGTGCATACGAAATTGCAATAACATCTGTAATAATTAAACATAAGTTTAGAGTATGCTTCCATAGACGGGCACAAACTATACTATGACACAGGCGAGAAAGAAAAAACTAGTAGTCACTGCAGTAACTTGATTAAAACAAAATAAGATATGATATTGACAATTGACAAAGTACTTTGTGTTTGCTCTGTGCCGCTAATGTTTACTTAATATAACAATTATGATTACTATATATATATATATATATATATATATATATATATATATATATATATATATATATATATATATATATATATATATATATATATATATATATATATATATATATATATATATATATATATAAATATATATATATATATATATATATATATATATATATATATATATATATATATATATATATATATATATATATATATATACAACGAAGAAACAGAACAATACTTATTAACAAGCACATAAAAAGTGACATCTAAATACACTATTTGATACACGCATACATATAAACTCCAAACAACCTTAACCACTCATGTTGCACAAAAGTAGACCTTATTTTAAATAACAACTAAATAAACATTTTTATTGATTTGCACTCTGCCTTGTTCTTTGTTAGATTTTAATTGTAGTACTAACGCAAAAGAAACAATTTTATACATGTAACACTGTAAGGGGGGCAGGGGACTGTAGCTCCTTAATACAGACTATTACATAGCCTAGCTAGGAGAACAGATCGTCACCCTCACTATTTTTAACCTTAATTTTGTTATATGTTTTTCCTATTTCAACTTTAATTTTTATTACGCGATTTTATTGATTTATAAAGCAAATTTATGCCGAACTTTTATGTTATTATTAATTATTGATAATTCTTTATTATATATTTTTATTTATTATCAAATTGTCACTTGCAAAAGGGATAACAGATGGGGCCTATGCCAATAAACAAGGCATAAGTAATATAAAGAGAATAGAGTTAGAATATAGAGTCAGAGTTAAAATTTCAACTGATGCGTGTAAGACACGGTGGCTCGGAGGTAAGAGCGTCGCCACGGATCGGCGAAGGTCGCGGTTTCGACTCCCGCCCGAGTCAGTTGAAATTTTAATTTTTTTCTCTTTAATTTAATAACATAAAAGTTCAGCATACATTTCCTTTAAAAATCAATAAAATCGCATAATAAAAATGGATTGTTTTATTTTTTATTTCATTATAATCTTCACGCATTTTCCCGATACTGTGATAGACAGATCTTTAGATCATATATTAAGTCATTTCATCACACCTTTCCCCGAAGCCTATTTGGTACAACGTAACAGTTGATGAGTTTGTCAGTAGTGCCCAAGCCAAGGATACAATACACTACTTATTATGAAAATATTGGATAAAAGATTTGATTTATTCTTGCAATTATCGTTCTCAAATGAAACTTATTGTTAGACCTTAGAGTGTACTTTAGTACTTAATATTTTTTATCATATAAAAAGAAAAAAAATTATAAAAAAAACTATTTTGTTTAGTAATATATTTCGTGTAATATAAAGATTCTTTAAAAAGTTTAAAGTAACAAAGTTTTCATTTTGAAGTGACTGATTAGGCCTAAGCCCTAAAATTTTAGTGTTTAAATAAATAAAGTGACAACAATAAAATATACAGTCACGATAGCCCAGTGGTTGGGTGATCGGAATTCTAGTCAAGACCCGAATTCGAACGACGATGGGAGAGAGGCCCGTACTAATGAGTTTTTTTCAAAACTAATGTACTATTTATAGTGTAGGCTAGGACATAAAAATGGCGATAAGCTCTCCATCTGTCACGTTGTTCAAGCAAATCTATTCGGTGAAAGGTGGGTTGAATGTACTTAATTGCCTAAACCTCTGAATACTCCTACATAGGGAATGGCAATGAAGACACAATAAAATCTAATTAGATTTAAATATATCTCAATATTTTATTTTTCATCCAGGTACTTTATATTTGATGTACTCACACTGGTTGTAGAAGTCATGACACCAATAATTCCTATTTTTCGACCATCTCGTTCCACAACAATACTTGGGTAAAATAACCTTTGTATTGATGGTTCCAAATCGTCGATTATATTAGCAGTTAGTATCTTTGTATTTAAATGTTTCAAATATGGAACAACACCATCTATACCATTATCAAATTCATGGTTTCCTAGTACCTGAAAAAGTAAATAGAAAAAGATTCTTCAAAAATATCTTGCTTGTTAAATATGGAGTTTAATTATGTGCTGTTTCTCGAAATCACTGACTATATAATATTATCCGGGGTAGCCCGTCGAGGTAACTTTTGAAGAACATAAGAGCAAATTGATCAAAGAGGGGACTGTCAGAGGACCAAGACATGCGTGTATGAAAAAATGTAGGAAAATTAAAGAAGAGAAAGAGGTATGTAAATACTCATCGTGACACTCGGCGGTCTGTTTTCTCTGGCTACTCCGTAAGGGATTGTGCGCAAAGATAAGTAAGTACTAATTAATATTATTCCATGACCTCTGAATAATTTAACCTACAACAAATTATGAATTTGACTTGTATAATAATAAAATTGATGCCCTTCGTGGAAGTGTAGCGTGCACACCGGTTTTAACGGTATCGCCAGCTTCGATTTTCCCGGGTTCGATTCCCGGCCGAGACGAAGTAGAATTAAAAATCTGTATTTCTACATGATGTCGGATGTCCGTGTTTGTGGTAACTTTATCTGATTTCATAATACATGTGTTTTAGCTACATAGTTTGGGATCGCAATGTATTGTCCCTAAGTATATATTTGTATTATTCACAATACACATTACAATACCAATTTTCTAGATTGTTCAAAAGCCCGCAGATTGAGACTTGTTCCCTTATGATAAGTATGATAATAACAATTATAACAATTTTGGAAACTACTAATTACGAGTTTAATAAGTTTCCTTTAAAATAATAATTCGCAAAATACGCGCTCGAACATGGAGTTGTTGAAATCAACCCGTCTAACCTAAAATAAATAATAATAAATAAATATCTTCACGCAATTCCCAATACAGTGGTAGACAGAGGTGTAGTGTAGACGATTAAGTCTCTTCGACCCACCTTCCACCGAAGATATTTTCGGGACAACGTGATAGGAGGTGAGCCCGTCGCCGTTTTTATGTCCCAGCCAACAATATTCGTACATAAGTTTTTGAAAAACCCATTGGTACGAGCCTGCCACCTGGGGATCGAACTCGGGTCTCTCGACTCGAAATTCCGACCACCCATCCACTCGGCTATCGTGACTTCTGAAGGTACCACTAACACCAAAACCCCAGAAAATGTAGAAATATTGATTTCTACATGGACCCGACTGTAATTTTTCCAGAAAATATTGGAAAATGTTAATGGAATGGCTTTAACAAACGCGTAGAAGGAACGTTTTACTTACATGGGCGTCGTGAGGAAGCATATTCATAAACTGTTGAGTGACATTCCATCTAAGCAAATTATACCAAATCGTACCCTGAAAGCTATCACCGCCATTGAGAAGCAAGGAATTTGGTTCTCTTTGCATAGCCTCTCTTACAAGAGTTGCTAAACGAGCAAAACCACCAATGCATGGTGCGTCGGATGGATTGCAAACTGCCCCCGATGGACTTGTTTCCACAAACCTATAGAGTCACACAAAAAAATTACTAATAATTACTCAGTAAGATCGTCAAGATTCGGTTCGGACCTAAAACTTTTGAAATTCATACACTAAATCTAAAAATGAAATGATTGTATCCAAAATCTTTACAGCACTTATCTAAAGATAGGTTTTTATGGTTTTCTGATACTAACAATTTCACCTCAAAATACTTTCTTTTTATTTTTAATTACTGGAAGTTTGAATTACATTTTAAAAACTGTAGAATTAAAAATCTGTATTTCTACATGATGTCGGATGTCCGTGTTTGTGGTAACTTTATCTGATTTCATAATACATGTGTTTTAGCTACATAGTTTGGGATCGCAATGTATTGTCCCTAAGTATATATTTGTATTATTCACAATACACATTACAATACCAATTTTCTAGATTGTTCAAAAGCCCGCAGATTGAGACTTGTTCCCTTATGATAAGTATGATAATAACAATTATAACAATTTTGGAAACTACTAATTACGAGTTTAATAAGTTTCCTTTAAAATAATAATTCGCAAAATACGCGCTCGAACATGGAGTTGTGGAAATCAACCCGTCTAACCTAAAATAAATAATAATAAATAAATATCTTCACGCAATTCCCAATACAGTGGTAGACAGAGGTGTAGTGTAGACGATTGAGTCTCTTCGACCCACCTTCCACCGAAGATATTTTCGGGACAACGTGATAGGAGGTGAGCCCGTCGCCGTTTTTATGTCCCAGCCAACAATATTCGTACATAAGTTTTTGAAAAACCCATTGGTACGAGCCTGCCACCTGGGGATCGAACACGGGTCTCTCGACTCGAAATTCCGACCACCCAATCACTCGGCTATCGTGACTTCTGAAGGTACCACTAACACCAAAACCCCAGAAAATGTAGAAATATTGATTTCTACATGGACCCGACTGTAAATTTTCCAGAAAATATTGTAAAATGTTAATGGAATGGCTTTAACAAACGCGTAGAAGAAACGTTTTACTTACATGGGCGTCGTGAGGAAGCATATTCATAAACTGCTGAGTGACATTCCATCTAAGCAAATTATACCAAATCGTACCCTGAAAGCTATCACCGCCATTGAGAAGCAAGGAATTTGGTTCTCTTTGCAAAGCCTCTCTTACAAGAGTTGCTAAACGAGCAAAACCACCAATGCATGGTGCGTCGGATGGATTGCAAACTGCTCCCGATGGACTTGTTTCCACAAACCTATAGAGTCACACAAAAAAATTACTAATAATTACTCAGTAAGATCGTCAAGATTCGGTTCGGACATAAAACTTTTGAAATTCATACACTAAATCTAAAAATAAAATGATTGTATCCAAAATCTTTACAGCACTTATCTAAATATAGGTTTTTATGGTTTTCTGATACTAACAATTTCACCTCAAAATACTTTCTTTTTATTTTTTTAATTACTGGAAGTTTGAATTACATTTTAAAAAACTGTAGAATTAAAAATCTGTATTTCTACATGATGTCGGATGTCCGTGTTTGTGGTAACTTTATCTGATTTCATAATACATGTGTTTTAGCTACATAGTTTGGGATCGCAATGTATTGTCCCTAAGTATATATTTGTATTATTCACAATACACATTACAATACCAATTTTCTAGATTGTTCAAAAGCCCGCAGATTGAGACTTGTTCCCTTATGATAAGTATGATAATAACAATTATAACAATTTTGGAAACTACTAATTACGAGTTTAATAAGTTTCCTTTAAAATAATAATTCGCAAAATACGCGCTCGAACATGGAGTTGTGGAAATCAACCCGTCTAACCTAAAATAAACAATA
This sequence comes from Sericinus montela, assembly GCA_029286605.1. Taxonomy (NCBI): domain Eukaryota; kingdom Metazoa; phylum Arthropoda; class Insecta; order Lepidoptera; family Papilionidae; genus Sericinus; species Sericinus montela. The sequence continues at coordinate 2,232,164 of JAGSMR010000019.1, read as the reverse complement.
AACAATAAACCAATGGGTTTTTCAATAAACAATAAACAATAAACCAATGGGTTTTTCAATAAACAATAAACCAATGGGTTTTTCAATAAACAATAAACAATAAACCAATGGGTTTTTCAATAAACAATAAACAATAAACAATAAACAATAAACAATAAACAATAAACAATAAACAATAAACAATAAACAATAAACCAATGGGTTTTTCAATAAACAATAAACCAATGGGTTTTTCAATAAACAATAAACAATAAACAATAAACCAATGGGTTTTTCAATAAACAATAAACAATAAACAATAAACCAATGGGTTTTTCAATAAACAATAAACCAATGGGTTTTTCAATAAACAATAAACCAATGGGTTTTTCAATAAACAATAAACAATAAACAATAAACAATAAACAATAAACAATAAACAATAAACAATAAACAATAAACCAATGGGTTTTTCAATAAACAATAAACCAATGGGTTTTTCAATAAACAATAAACAATAAACAATAAACAATAAACCAATGGGTTTTTCAATAAACAATAAACCAATGGGTTTTTCAATAAACAATAAACCAATGGGTTTTTCAATAAACAATAAACCAATGGGTTTTTCAATAAACAATAAACCAATGGGTTTTTCAATAAACAATAAACCAATGGGTTTTTCAATAAACAATAAACCAATGGGTTTTTCAATAAACAATAAACCAATGGGTTTTTCAATAAACAATAAACAATAAACCAATGGGTTTTTCAATAAACAATAAACAATAAACCAATGGGTTTTTCAATAAACAATAAACCAATGGGTTTTTCAATAAACAATAAACCAATGGGTTTTTCAATAAACAATAAACCAATGGGTTTTTCAATAAACAATAAACCAATGGGTTTTTCAATAAACAATAAACAATAAACCAATGGGTTTTTCAATAAACAATAAACAATAAACAATAAACCAATGGGTTTTTCAATAAACAATAAACCAATGGGTTTTTCAATAAACAATAAACAATAAACCAATGGGTTTTTCAATAAACAATAAACAATAAACAATAAACAATAAACAATAAACCAATGGGTTTTTCAATAAACAATAAACAATAAACCAATGGGTTTTTCAATAAACAATAAACCAATGGGTTTTTCAATAAACAATAAACAATAAACAATAAACAATAAACAATAAACCAATGGGTTTTTCAATAAACAATAAACCAATGGGTTTTTCAATAAACAATAAACAATAAACAATAAACAATAAACAATAAACCAATGGGTTTTTCAATAAACAATAAACAATAAACCAATGGGTTTTTCAATAAACAATAAACCAATGGGTTTTTCAATAAACAATAAACAATAAACCAATGGGTTTTTCAATAAACAATAAACCAATGGGTTTTTCAATAAACAATAAACAATAAACAATAAACCAATGGGTTTTTCAATAAACAATAAACAATAAACAATAAACAATAAACAATAAACCAATGGGTTTTTCAATAAACAATAAACCAATGGGTTTTTCAATAAACAATAAACCAATGGGTTTTTCAATAAACAATAAACCAATGGGTTTTTCAATAAATAATAAACAATAAACCAATGGGTTTTTTCAATAAACTTGTAGCGGATGATGTGCCCAGGAAAAGGGTAACTACCGGCCAGGTCGAGTGATCGTGACCTGGGGAGGACGTCTCCTCCACAAGTGTGCGCTATCGGTAATCATATATATTCGTGCAACCATGCGAACTTCGATAGCGCGATGTAGGACGTCGATGTGTTTCCTTAATGCGCCACTAGCGAGCTTCCAATGTGGAGACATAGATGTCGCCACATCACTCCCCTGCTGAGACTGGAGGTCGGAAGTGCGGAGAGCTTGACGTTAAGCAATCTGGCGTTGCGGTGAGAGGCTATGACCAGATCTACGGTGAGTCGAGATATATGGTCACAATGCCGATGCCGCAGTGTCAGCCTGAGGAGAAGGGGGCCCGCCGTTGATGATCCTCAGTGGCTGACAGGACTAGGAAGCACGCGTTGTGCCGACAGTAGTCCGGTGCTGTGACTGCGTTGACGACGTCGATGCTGTTGGAGAGGCTCGCTGCGTTGTTCTTCAGTGGTCACCGTCGGTTGGCGGTGAGATCACGTCGGGGTCACCAGTGTAGCGGATGATGCCCAGGAAAAGGGTAACTACCGGCCAGGTCGAGTGATCGTGACCTGGGGAGGACGTCTCCTCCACAAGTGTGCGCTATCGGTAATCATATATATTCGTGCAACCATGCGAACTTCGATAGCGCGATGTAGGACGTCGATGTGTTTCCTTAATGCGCCACTAGCGAGCTTCCAATGTGGAGACATAGATGTCGCCACATCACTCCCCTGCTGAGACTGGAGGTCGGAAGTGCGGAGAGCTTGACGTTAAGCAATCTGGCGTTGCGGTGAGAGGCTATGACCAGATCTACGGTGAGTCGAGATATATGGTCACAATGCCGATGCCGCAGTGTCAGCCTGAGGAGAAGGGGGCCCGCCGTTGATGATCCTCAGTGGCTGACAGGACTAGGAAGCACGCGTTGTGCCGACAGTAGTCCGGTGCTGTGACTGCGTTGACGACGTCGATGTTGTTGGAGAGGCTCGCTGCGTTGTTCTTCAGTGGTCACCGTCGGTTGGCGGTGAGATCACGTCGGGGTCACCAGTGTAGCGGATGATGTGCCCAGGAAAAGGGTAGCTACCGGCCAGTTCGAGTCATCGTGACCTGGGGAGGACGTCTCCTCCACAAGTGTGCGCTATCGGTAATCATATATATTCGTACGAACTTCGATAGCGCGATGTAGGACGTCGATGTGTTTCCTGAATCCGCCACTAGCGAGCTTCCAATGTGGAGACATAGATGTCGCCACAAACTTATGTACTAATTTTGTCGTTGACTAGGGCATAGAGACGGCGATGGGCTCACCACCTGTCACGTTGTCCCGAAAATATCTTCGGTGGAAGGTAGGTCGAAGGGACTTAATTGTCTACACTAGATCTCTGTCTACCTCTGTATTGGGAATTACGTAAAGATATTTATTTATTTATTTAGAAACTCGAATGAAGGTAATAATAAAACTGATAACCATTGCAAAAACTTTAACAATTACTCTATTAGTAACAGGAGCAGCTTAATAGCCAATTGACTCTAAAACAGATTATATACTTTTTTATATGAAGTTCGTCAAACAGATTAGAGCAGCCAGATGGACCTTTCATTGCTGAAATCTGTCTTTCAATTTTTACAATCTTTAACTAAATATAATACTTTCCCAATTCTTTTTTGTATGATCCCCTTACACCAAGTATTGTTTATACTATTGACATATTTTTGTATAATATAATGTCGTCCTTTTTAAAATGTTTTCTTACATTTTTACGATGCCTATGTTGTGTATACTGTCGGCTATTACAATTATTATTTAGAGACGGTGACGAGGATGTTGATGTTTTAGGGTTAATTAAATCTAACCGAGACCTTAGTTTGCGACCGTACACTAACTGAGAAGGGGACAAAACCTATCGTGGTATGGATAGAATTACGATAATCCATTAGATATCTCAATAACTTTACTGTGGTATCCCTTGCATTATGACCCGATAAAAGACAAGACTTTATTCCTCTTTTTACTATTTTTACAAAACTTTCCGCCTGGCCGTTACTAAGTGGGTGATAGACTGGAGAAGTTAGGTGCGAAACTCCATTCCTTGCACAAAACGACTCAAATTCTCGCGAACAAAAGGCCGTACCATTATCACTAACAATTGTTTTCGGAACTCCGAACCTTGACATAAATTCACACAATTTATCAATGATCGCAAGAGAAGATGTAGCAGTTTTCATATTGTACACTCCTACCCATTTGGTATAAGCATCTACTACTACGAGATAGTTGCAACCTTTTATGGGCCCTAGAAAGTCAATGTGTATTCTGTTGAAAGGGGACGACGGTATTTTCCAATGACCTAGCGGGGCGCGCGCAGGTGAAGGTCGTAGTTGTATGCAAACGTCACATGAGGCTATCATTGATTTCACTGCTTGATCGATACCCGGAAACTAAAATCTTGAACGAGCCTTTGTTTTAACTATCCCTAAATGAGAAGTATGAAACTCTTTCAAAATAGTTTGGTACAAACTTACGGGTATGACGACCTTGTGCCCTCTCATGACGCATGCATTCTCGTAAGATAGCTGTGATCTACATAAATGATACGGTTTTAAACGTAAATCATTTTCTTTCGGCGGCCAGCCGTAATGTTTTTGATTACTCGCCCTAATATTACGTCACCTTTGGTTTTCTCGCGTAATTTTTCTAACGTAACGGGCTTGCTCCCGTCTACAACAAAATAAACATACGTCGCACGATCGTATGCCACCGCGCAATCACAGCACTGACACTGTTCGGTGCACGCGCACTCGTGTTTCTTCCGAGACAAGCTTGCGCGAGACAGATAGTCCACACTATTATCCGCGCTACGCACATATTCAATTTTAAAGTTATAATTACTTAGGAACAAAGCGTAACGTTGCAATCTATTTGCCGCCATCTCTGGTATGCCTTTGTGCGACCCGAAAATAGAAAGCAAAGGCTTATGATCCGTACGTAATGTAAACGGTTCACTTCGGCCATATAAATACTAATGGAACCGTCGAACCCCATTAATAACAGCCGTAGCTTCTTATTTTATTTGAGCGTAACGCTTCTCTGCTGAGTTTAATGTACGCGACACAAACGATATAAGCTTTTCGATACCGTCAGACCCTACTTGTGATAGAATCGCTCCTAGTCCCCTAGGGGAAGCATCTACTGTTAATATGATCTTAGCCCGCGTATCATAATGTGCAAGAACTTGATCGGATAGCAATAGCTTTTTAATATCCTGAAATGCCGTGTCGTGTACGTCCGTCCATTCACATTTATTGCCTTTTTTTAATAATTCATATAATGGACTGAGTATTGTAGAGGCATTTTTGATGAAATTTCTGTAATAGTTTATTAACCATAGGAACGACTGCAGTTCATTAATGTTTTTAGGTGTTGGTGCTTCAACCATGGCCTTCACTTTTTCCGGTGATTTCTTTAATACATCTTTCGTGATGATGTAACCTAGGTAATGAACTTCATTTTGAAAGAAATTACATTTTTCTTTCTGCAGTGTAAGACCTGCATCCTGTAAACGCTTAAGGACCGCGTTGAGCCTTTCAAGGTGTTCTTCTTTATACTTACCAGTCACTAATATATCATCTAAGAGACATAAAACCCCTTCTACTCCAGACAGAACACTCTCGATCGCTCGTTGAAAAATAGATGGCGCTGACTGAAAACTAGACGTGTAAATCTGAATAACCCCCGATGTGTGTTTATGATGTAAGGTTTTTTGAATCGTCCGTTAATACAAACTGGTTATATGCCATAGACAAATCGAGTTTGCTGAACAGTTGACCCCCATGGAGTCTTGAAAATAGATCACTAGTTGTGGGAAGTAGATATTTTTCAACTTGTAACTGTTTATTTAAGCTTACCGAGTAATCAACACACAATCTGACGGATCCATTACGTTTCAGAACGGGAACTATGGGAGAGGCATATTCCGAATGTTCAATGGGTTCTAGAATACCTAACCCGACCAACCTATCGATTTCTGTATTGACTTTATTACGCAATGCGAATGCTAAGGGTCGCGCTTTGCAGAAAACCGGTTGAGCACCGTCTTTCAATAATAATTTTACTTTATATTTCTTAAATGTTCCTAACTTATCTGAAAATAGCTCTGTATATTGATCTTGCAATCTGTTAATCGATAACTCAGAATCTGAGCAATAATTTACCGGTACTAACTGTAATTTAAACATTGATATGAAATCTCTACCTAGTAACGGCGGCCCTCCGTCGCGGACAATGTAAAATACAATTAAATGCGTTTGTCCAGCGTAGCGGCAACCGACACGTACCGATACATACCATTTCTGAGCCGTTATACGTCATTAATTGTTTACAAGTTCTTGATAACGGTTCATTTTTAAAATATTTTTATAGAACTCTTCTGAAACTACCGTTACTGCCGACCCACCATCTATTTCAAAACGGAACGGCTTATTTCTAATGAAAATTGTTTCTACCATAGGTTGTACCCTAAATGAACGGATATAATAAATCTTACCGTCATCATCAGCGTCATCCTCACCCTTGTCACCGCACTCCACTTCTACGTAATTGACTTTACGACACATTTTACGCAAGTGGCCTTTTACGTCACACTTTTTACACACCTAATTTGCAAATCTACAATCAGACGCTTTGTGATTCGTTAATCCACAAACACTTCACTTTCCCTACACATCCACTTTTGGTATTTTTGATCTTAAAGAGCTGTTCATCAGCCGACGTCGGTTGGCGCGCGCCGCTCATACTTTCCACTAACTCCACGACCTAGGCCAGGGTAAGGTCGACAGGGTTCTTCGCGTACAGTTCTTCTTTCTCTCGCCCCGGCTGCATGCCCATTATAAACTTGTCGCGTAAAGCCTCTTCAACATTCAGAAACCCACACTTTGCCGTGAGCCCTCGCAGTCTTGCTGCCCATTAAGAATACGTTTCACCAACTTGTTGAACGGCGGCGTAAAAGATGTGACGATTTCCGAACCCGGCGCTCATCGGTATGAAATGAGAATCCAGGAGTGTAAGCAAATCGTCATATGGCACTTCGTCAACGTCTTTTGGGAATGCCAAGTCCGTTGCCAACTGATACGTGGCCTCCGTGAGTGCGCTGAGCAGGATCGCCTTCCTCTTTGTGCCCGCGGGATCTGTCCGCTCGTTGATGTCGTTTGCGATAAAGTACTGTCTAATACGACCTTTGTACGTTTTCCATGTCTGCATATTGTGATCAAAAGTATATAGAATCCCAAATTGAACACATGGCTGAGACATCGTAAAAATTTTTTTAATATTTTAATTCGCGGGTAGCTCGTCGCCACTGTTAGATATCGGGAAGGACAAGTGAAACGATCGCTGGCTAGCTTAACACTGTTTATTGTTCACACAATAATTAGCGGTGGGCGCAGCCACGCACACATACCCAACAGTTTAACCCCCTAAGCAAACAGGAAGAAGTTATAAGTATAACGTGCTTGTGGAAGAATTAGCTGTGTGTGAATCAATTTCAATTAAATTTTAAGATTAGTTGAGAATATTCTTAGCTTGAGTTAATCAAGAAAATCTTTTCAGCTGCTGGAAGATCAGCTCTTGTGTAGTCTTTCTATTTAGTATCCGGTTAGTTTTGATATTTTAAATATCTTTAGGGCCCAATAATAAGGAATTTTGTTTTTTTTTTTAATTTCTAATACACTTATTTCTTAAAATTTCAATCAATAGATTTAATACAATCAATATGCTTTTAAATTACAATAATTCTAAACATATAAAATTTTAATACATGTAACGACATAATGTTTAGTGATACCAAATCTATAAGCACAATGCCACTATGGTTTAATTGGAAATAGTTGAATGATTTTGTTGAAAAACTCAGGATACAAAACTTCAATGGGACCATCTTATTTCTCTCTTATCTAAACTTACAGGTAGACTACTAAGCCCTGTAACATATGCTGCAACAAAAATAAGACGCCTTGCTGACGTAATAACAGCGAGAATTGTTTATTTTAGTGTTTCCATAACCAAAATACTCTGTGACATGTGTTTTGCTATGAGGGCATGCAGCTGATATGGAAACGATAGTTATATTGCAAAGGTGCTCTCCTTATATATAAAAACTATTTGCCATTGAAATTCCAAAACATCTCTTAGAGAAAATACTAAAGAAAATGTATTTTTATTAATATACAAGAATACATAATGTTTATACCAAGAATAAACGCTTCCTTAGAATATGTAACTCAGTAAATGTGCAAATCCTACCTATTAACAGGCTTAAGACATTTATTAGAGAAAACCTTTTTACGATGGATTATTATAATTTGAATGAATATACTAATAAAAGTCACATCTGGGAATGAGTTGATCGCTGCCATGCTATTTCTAATAATACTATGTTCAATTTTCTGTTTCCTTTGTTAAGAAGTAAATTTATAAGAAGAGGTTATCTTAAGAGTTTCTTTTGCTATTTCTTCTTCGTTAGATAAACTTCTTTACGACACGTTGGTAGGTTATCGATGGATATATCGTGAATTACTTATATCGGTACATTAATAATATAATTTGAGAAATTTTTTTTTTTCTTTATAAAATGGGGAGGTACACGTGGAGGTGGCTTATCTCATATTAAGATATATTACTTAGAATATCGTTTTTCATACCCATGACCAGCCACTTCGTAAACCATACGAATCAAAAAATACACGAAGTACACGTTTGTACAAGTGAGAACCGTCAATATGGGTCGGCGTTTCATGTTGCTGAGTGCATTTGATCACAATAGTTATCGTTATTTTCTGAACTTTATGTACATAAGCTACACTTTTTGTGTGCCTGCAGATACATTTGTTTTTGTCTTTTCCCTTCTTTTTTAAATAAATGTACTTATTGTGTATTTATTGAGTTATTTATTAACTATTCATGAGACGATATATAGTTCGCTTTCAAAGAGCGCTATTTGACATCAGCTAAGTGTTGTTTTACGCGAGCTTTGATCGATCGTTTAGCTTGCCCTATATAGGAGAGACTCCATTTACAAAATAAAGCTAGTACTCTCATATGTTTTAAGAGTGATAAGAACACTTGATAGTTGGTTAAAATAAAAGCAATAAAATTCGTAAATTTATATTTATTGTACCATACATTGACCATTGACCATAGTGAAGAAGTTCACAGATTTCTTGATCATACTTGCTCTAAGTATAGCTATCAAAGTGAAATAAAGCGAATTTTTTTCCAGGGATTGTTGTTAGATGGAATACATACATGAAAATATAGTTTCTTTGCGGTATTCAACACTAGATCCATCCATTTGTTGGATATCTAGATCCATCTAGATCTAGATATCCAACAAAAGATAAATTTGTGCCTCAACATAAACTACAATCATACATATACGAGTAAAAAAAATTTTATAAATTATTTAGATAGAATGACTGGACAAGCTCGTATTATATGTCATAAATTATTTTATGTTTTAAAAATAAAATAAATTTATATAATTATATCTTCACGCCATTTTCAATACAGGGGTAGACAGAGGTCTAAACAATAGTGTCTTTTCGACCCACGTTGCACTGAAGAAATAGATTTAATATTTAGATATCGAATATACGCGATAACTAGAAAAATATTACTAGGTCTATATAATACTACTGAAATACCTAAATAAAACCATAATAAAAAGCACGCCACGTGGTTGGATGATCGGAATTGGATTCAAGAGATTCATTACATCCCTGGTGGTAGACTCGTGCCAATAATTTTATTCAACACTTAAGTCCGATTTATGTAGAAGGCTTGAACATAAAGACGCCGACAAGCTCACCACTTGTCACGTTGTCTCAAAAATGTCTGGTTAAAGGTGGGTCGAAAAGTCTTAACTGTCTAGACCTCTGTCTACCCCAGAACTGGGAATGGCGTGAAGATACATTTTTAAGAACATAATAAAATTCGTTAAATTCTATTGTAAGAACGTCGAATACGAAGAACTTCGTAACGACAACATGCCAATTATTTATTTTAATACGTGCCGTAAAAGACAATCCCGGAGATTAGGTAAAATTCTGGCAAAGACTTGTCTTTTATATGGTATATGACAATTTTTGTTATTGATAAGAATTTTACATTTGACAGTTAATGGCTTATGTTATTTAAATTTATAATTTCCTTCAATCAAAGGAATTTAATAATTCTTGCTAACTATATTTTTCTTAAATAAATTAAAAATTGTTTTCCTTAATTGTTAGCGAATATAAAAGAAATTAATATTGATCAGCACAGATCCTAGTATGAAAAATATAGAGAATTGTTTGGTTAGATGGATGAAAATATGCTTGTTGCTCTTTCGCGTCAGAATGACTAAATGATACTGACTGAAACTTGAAATAGTATACTTAGATTTGTATGTAGCCTATAATAGAATACCTAGATTTTAATTTGGAATGAAACACGGAATACTTTTTGCTCTATGAACTTAAAGCATACTTAAGAGAATAAAGAAATTATGTGCGGAGTAAATCGAATAGAAACTAGTAAAATGATAAATAAGAAGAATACGATGAAAACAAATAAGAAATAAAGAAAAACGTTTATTTATCGCTACAACCAGAAATTAAATTATAATATAAAATATAATAATAATAATAATAATATATAATAACAATATGTATTTATTTCTCTTTCACAAAATTACAAAGTCTGCGTTTTCAGTGTGTAAGATACATTTAATAATCGAACGCTCGAATTTAATAATGGTATGAGAATCAGGTTCCACAAGGTTCGTCAGGACTGATATATATATATATATATATATATATATATATATATATATATATATATATATATATATATATATATATATATATATATATATATATATATATATATATATATATATATATATATATATATATATATATATATATATATATATATATATATATATCAGTCCTGACGAACCTTGTGGAACCTATTTCATACCATTATACAAGACTGGCTGGCGACGCGAGAAATCGACTTCATCGGGCACGAAGACTGGCCCTCTTCCAGTCTAGATTTAAATCTGTTACAATACAAGATATGGCAACACTTGGAGGAAAAGGCGTGTTCAAAGCCTCAACCCAATTTGGAGTCAGTAAAGACATCCTTGATTAAGGCAGCCGCCGATATTGACATGGACCTCGTTCGTGCTGCGATAGACGACTGGCCGCACAGATTGAAGGCCTGTATTCAAAATCACGGATCAGAATTTATGACCTGACTAGGTATATATATATATATGCTCCCCAAAAGAAATATTTCATTTAATATCGTTATTTTTTAAGTTGTACATACCGGAGTAGGTAATAAATAATAAATAATATAAATAACATAGGCATCTGCCATTTAATGTTATCGAAATCTCCTCCCAGCTTTCGCGCTTTCGCGATACATTGATTATTGCCGTGTACGTATTGCTTGATAAATATGAAATGGTTTTATTTTTCTGTTTTATGTGGTAGTTAGTTAATATTTTATTCATGTCGGATCTGAGATGTGAATCTTGGAAGGGGAAACATACCAAAAAAAACAATCAATTAGTATTGAGCCCTAACACTTTTAAAACGTCACTTGTAGAGTAGTAAAATGGTACATGAAAAAAATCTAATTTAAAATTTGCTCTTATACAGTTTTTCAAATATTGTTAGATGTTATTGAAAATTTCTGTAGCCTCTGCTTTGCAATTTATTTAAGTTGTTTTGATTTTTACGATACTATCATTTGTAGTTTTTCTGTGACTTTGTGAATCTTGAGAACGCATTTGATAAGATTGTAAGGAAGAAAATGTGGGAGCTGTTGCCGGGGTATAGTGTGGATGGCCCACTGCTAAGGGCTGTGCTGTCACTCTTTTGTGACTGCAAAGCCTGTGTGCGGGTAGGGTATGATCCCCCATGTTTGCCGTCCAAATGGGCGTAAAACACGGTTGTGTCATGTTCTCCTGGCTTGAACAGCCAGTACACAATATATTTCGACAGCTATTTATAAAAGCTGAAAGATAGCTGTTTGGTTGTGAAATTGGGTGACACAAAAGTAAATTGTCTGCTGAATGCTAATGATGCAGTGCTTATTGCACCATCAGAGGCAGAACTGCAGGCAGGTCTCCGTTTAAATTCTAATAAAACTCTGGTATTTGAAAGGGACGAAGAAAGACCGATGTGTGAAATGTGGGTTAATCAGGAATGTCTATAAGAGGTGAATGAAATTGTATACTTTGGGTGCGCGTTTAACCGAGATGTGATTAAGATGTGGACAGGCGTGTAGCTGCAGCAAAAAAAGTCAACGGTGCCTTGACTGCGTTATTCAAAATGCAAGGCGTACTGAAAAGTAAAAGTTACATGCCTGGCAATACACAACGTAGTGCTGGTACCTACTTTGTTATATGGCAGTGAAACCTGGGAATGTCAGACGAAGCATAAAAGCAATTTGAATGCAGTGGAAATGCGGTCTCTTCGTAAGATGTGCAATATTGGCCGTCCGAATACGTAACAAAGAGATTCGCAATATAGCAGTTTAGAAAGATGACCTTATCACTAAAATTGATAAGGGCGTCTGGCTACCCCGTCAGGATTTTTATGTGAAGATAAATAAATACATTATTTGTAGAGGTAGTACATCTCTTATGTACTGCATATTTATGATGTTTGCTTGGTTAATCACACACACACACACACACACACGCACACACACACACACACACACACACACACACACACGCACACACACACACCCACACACACACACACACACGCACACACACACACATACACATACACACACACACACACACACACACACACACACACACACACACACACACACACACACACACACACACACACACACACACACACACACACACACACACACACACACACACACACACACACACAGACACACATATGATATTATAAAACAACTGTGACCCTTTAGCTTGAAGTTTCGATTATTAAATGTATCTTACACACTGAAAACGCAGACTTTGTAATTTTGTGAAAGAGAAATAAATACATATTATTATTATATATTATTATTATTATTATTATATTTTATATTATAATTTAATTTCTGGTTGTAGCGATAAATAAACTTTTTTCTTTATTTCTTATTTGTTTTCATCGTATTCCTTATTTATCATTTTACTAGTTTCTATTCGATTTACTCCGCACATAATTTCTTTATTCTCTTAAGTATGCTTTAAGTTCATAGAGCAAAAAGTATTCCGTGTTTCATTCCAAATTAAAATCTAGGTATTCTATTATAGGCTACATACAAATCTAGGTATACTATTTCAAGTTTCAGTCAGAATCATTTAGTCATTCTGACGCGAAAGAGCAACGAGCATACTTTCATCCATCTAACCAAACAATTCTCTATATTTTTATACTAGGATCTGTGCTTATCAATATTAATTTCTTTTATATTCGCTAACAATTAAGGAAAACAATTTTTAATTTATTTAAGAAAAATATAGTTAGCAAGAATTATTAAATTCCTTTGATTGAAGGAAATTATAAATTTAAATAACATAAGCCATTAACTGTCAAATGTAAAATTCTTATCAATAACAAAAATTGTCATATACCATATAAAAGACAAGTCTTTGCCAGAATTTTACCTAATCTCCGGGATTGTCTTTTACGGCACGTATTAAAATAAATAATTGGCATGTTGTCGTTACGAAGTTCTTCGTATTCGACGTTCTTACAATAGAATTTAACGAATTTTATTATGTTCTTAAAAATGTATCTTCACGCCATTCCCAGTTCTGGGGTAGACAGAGGTCTAGACAGTTAAGACTTTTCGACCCACCTTTAACCAGACATTTTTTGAGACAACGTGACAAGTGGTGAGCTTGTCGGCGTCTTTATGTTCAAGCCTTCTACATAAATCGGACTTAAGTGTAGAATAAAATTATTGGCACGAGTCTACCACCAGGGGATGTAATGAATCTCTCTTGAATCCAATTCCGATCATCCAACCACGTGGCGTGCTTTTTATTATGGTTTTATTGAGGTATTTCAGTAGTATTATATAGACCTCGTAATATTTTTCTAGTTATCGCGTATATTCGATATCTAAATATTAAATCTATTTCTTCAGTGCAACGTGGGTCGAAAAGACACTATTGTTTAGACCTCTGTCTACCCCTGTATCGAAAATGGCGTGAAGATATAATTATATAAATTTATTTTATTTTTAAAACATAAAATAATTTATGACATATAATACGAGCTTGTCCAGTCATTCTATCTAAATAATTTATAAAATTTTTTTTACTCGTATATGTATGATTGTAGTTTATGTTGAGGCACAAATTTATCTTTTGTTGGATATCTAGATCTAGATGGATCTAGATATCCAACAAATGGATGGATCTAGTGTTGAATACCGCAAAGAAACTATATTTTCATGTATGTATTCCATCTAACAACAATCCCTGGAAAAAAATTCGCTTTATTTCACTTTGATAGCTATACTTAGAGCAAGTATGATCAAGAAATCTGTGAACTTCTTCACTATGGTCAATGGTCAATGTATGGTACAATAAATATAAATTTACGAATTTTATTGCTTTTATTTTAACCAACTATCAAGTGTTCTTATCACTCTTAAAACATATGAGAGTACTAGCTTTATTTTGTAAATGGAGTCTCTCCTATATAGGGCAAGCTAAACGATCGATCAAAGCTCGCGTAAAACAACACTTAGCTGATGTCAAATAGCGCTCTTTGAAAGCGAACTATATATCGTCTCATGAATAGTTAATAAATAACTCAATAAATACACAATAAGTACATTTATTTAAAAAGAAGGAAAAGACAAAACAAATGTATCTGCAGGCACACAAAAGTGTAGCTTATGTACATAAAGTTCAGAAAATAACGATAACTATTGTGATCAAATGCACTCAGCAACATGAAACGCCGACCCATATTGACGGTTCTCACTTGTACAAACGTTGTACTTCGTGTATTTTTTGATTCGTATGGTTTACGAAGTGGCTGGTCATGGGTATGAAAAACGATATTCTAAGTAATATATCTTAATATGAGATAAGCCACCTCCACGTGTACCTCCCCATTTTATAAAGAAAAAAATTTCTCAAATTAAATTATTAATGTACCGATATAAGTAATTCACGATATATCCATCGATAACCTACCAACGTGTCGTAAAGAAGTTTATCTAACGAAGAAGAAATAGCAAAAGAAACTCTTAAGATAACCTCTTCTTATAAATTTACTTCTTAACAAAGGAAACAGAAAATTGAACATAGTATTATTAGAAATAGCATGGCAGCGATCAACTCATTCCCAGATGTGACTTTTATTAGTATATTCATTCAAATTATAATAATCCATCGTAAAAAGGTTTTCTCTAATAAATGTCTTAAGCCTGTTAATAGGTAGGATTTGCACATTTACTGAGTTACATATTCTAAGGAAGCGTTTATTCTTGGTATAAACATTATGTATTCTTGTATATTAATAAAAATACATTTTCTTTAGTATTTTCTCTAAGAGATGTTTTGGAATTTCAATGGCAAATAGTTTTTATATATAAGGAGAGCACCTTTGCAATATAGCTATTGTTTCCATATCAGCTGCATGCCCTCATAGCAAAACACATGTCATAGAGTATTTTGGTTATGGAAACACTAAAATAAACAATTCTAGCTGTTATTACGTCAGCAAGGCGTCTTATTTTTGTTGCAGCATATGTTACAGGGCTTAGTAGTCTACCTGTAAGTTTAGATAAGAGAGAAATAAGATGGTCCCATTGAAGTTTTGTATCCTGAGTTTTTCAACAAAATCATTCAACTATTTCCCAATTAAACCATAGTGGCATTGTGCTTATAGATTTGGTATCACTAAACATTATGTCGTTACATGTATTAAAATTTTATATGTTTAGAATTATTGTAATTTAAAAGCATATTGATTGTATTAAATCTATTGATTGAAATTTTAAGAAATAAGTGTATTAGAAATTAAAAAAAAAAACAAAATTCCTTATTATTGGGCCCTAAAGATATTTAAAATATCAAAACTAACCGGATACTTAATAGAAAGATTACAAAAGAGCTGATCTTCCAGCAGCTGAACAGATTTTCTTGATTTACTCAAGCTACCTGTAAGTTTAGATAAGAGAGAAATAAGATGGCCCCATTGAAGTTTTGTATCCTGAGTTTTTCAACAAAATCATTCAACTATTTCCCAATTAAACCATAGTGGCATTGTGCTTATAGATACACCTTTCTCACAAAAATGTAATGTATATATATATATATATATATATATATATATATATATATATATATATATATATATATATATATATATATATATATATATATATATATATATATATATATATATATATATATATATATATATATATATATTTATATATATATATATATATATATATATATATATATATATATATATATATATATATATATATATATATATATATATATATATATATATATATATATATATATATATATATATATATATATATATATATATACAAATAAAGTGATAAATTACCACAAAGCAAATAAACTTCTAATATAAAGTACTAATATAAATCAATAACGATGTCGTTACATCGTCCGTGGGTATTCCCCGGCAATGACGTAACGTTTAATATAATTCATTAGTAAGTTTTAAAGGGGCGCGGAGAGGAAGCTCGGAAGCAAAAAGCTGATCGTATTACGTTCCTAGCATGTAGTTGCACACATGACATGAGAAATTTCCAGCAAGTAACAATCTTTCAAGTCAATTCCAGCTAGTCAACATGTAACTTCGATACACAATTACAAAAAAAATGAGTGTTACATTTGAAATTCCTGAATAGATAAATATGTAGTGTATCTTTAGATCATCACAATGTGATAGCTATGAGTCATATTTTAAGATTTCTTTTTAATTAATCACACGATATATATTTATTTTAGGTTAGGTATTGGTTGGGTGATCGGAATTCGAATCAAGAGACCATGTTCAGGCTCGTGCCAATGGTTTTTTTTTTAAAGTTATGTACGATTTATATATAAAGATATAAAAATGGGATACATAAAGATATAAAGATTATATATAAAGATATAAAGTCACGATAGCCGAGTGATTGGGTGTTCGGAATTTCAGGTCGAGAGACCCGAGTTCGATCTCCAGGTGACAGGCTCGTACCAAATTAGTATTTCAAAAACTTATGTACGAATTACATCGTTGGCTTGGACATAAAGGCGGTGACGAGCTCACCACCTGTCACGTTGTCCCGAAAATATCTTCGATGGGAGGTGGGTCAAAGGGACTTAATTGTCTAGACTAGACCTCTGTCTACCCCTGTATTGGGAATTGCGCAAAGATATTTATTTATATACTTTTTATAAAGATGGTGACGGGCTCGCCATCGGTCACGTTGTCCCAAAAATATCTTTGGAGGAAGGTGGGTCGAAAGGTCTTATTTGTCTAGACCTCTGTCTACGCCAGTGTTGGGAATGACGTGACATATTTTTATTATTTACTTTTATAATTTCGTAGCTATACAATAATTTCTTACACGTTGTATAGGTTAATACTAATCAATCTGTCCACTCAAAACATGCAATGTGAGTCCAGCATTACTCGATTAATATTAAAAATTAAAACGTATACAACATAATTCTTTCTTTACGAACGAACTCATGTAGCTTTGTGATTTTTTTTGTTTGGTTTCTTCTTGAGTCTTTTGCAAACGTCATTTTCAAACATAACGATTTAATCTAAAGCAGTCAACAGGTGTGGGTGGAATAAAGAATCCGACGGTTATTGCCATGCTATCTCCTTTACGCTTTGCTATTTTCTGAAGAAGAAATTGCTTTCTGCTCGGGAAAACATTTTCCGCCTCCTTATGGCATTGGGCTACGTCTTCGCTGTTTGAGTGAAATGTTATTTTTTATTAGTACACCCATAAAGTAGATTGAAATGAAGGGAAGTCGGGAAAATATAAAATGTTACTGATAACGTTAACTTCTTTGGGAAGTCCATTGTATGTTAAATCTAAATTTACATAACCGAAATATTCATCACGAGCTCTCTAAAAGTTTACGCCGCATTGGCTTTGGAACCGCCTGTCACGTGGTATCTTCGGTGGAAGGTGGGTCGAAGGGACTTCATTGTTTTTTTTTTTATAGAAAAGGGTGGCTAACGACAGGTGGCTCACGTGATGGTTAGTGATTACCGCCGCCCATGAACATCCGCTATACCAGAGGCATAGCAGATGCGTTGCCGGCCTTTGAGAGAGGTATAGGCTCTTTTCTTGAAGGTCCCTAAGACGTATCGGTCCAGAAAAACCACTGACGGCAGTAAATTCCATAAAATACAAGTGCGTGGATACGGTCAAAGAGAAGAAGCTGACCCCAGTGTCAGAGATGACAACAGTACTCCAGGTGCGGCCGAACTTGTGCCTTATAAAGTTTAAAGCGGTGGACCAATATGAAGTACTGTCGTGTTCTACTGAGCAATTTGGCCTTCCCTTCCAAATAACCGCGAAACTGAACGTTGCTCGATATGTCGCCAAGGATTCCGATGCTGTCTAAGGCAACTAGGTCTGTAGTTACCCAGATCTAAGCGGTCGCGTTTCTTTTGGATTTGGTACCCCAAAGCTGTCTTCCATGCCATCAGGACGACACCGTGGGAGTAGGAGTACCGAAAAAGACGCGTTAGAACCGGTGCCAACTCTGGAGCACACATCCTCAACACAATAGAGGGATTCCATCGGGCCAACTCGACTTTTGGATGTATAAGGAGATATAGAGCACACACTACATGGTATGGTCGGCGTTGAATTCCCCCTTTCATCGAGAGTCGAGTTGGACGCAAAAAGAGAACCAAGAAGATCGGTTTTCTCTTTTGCGTCATGGGCCAGCGAGTTTTCCTCCCTGTGCAGAGATGGTAGTGATGGCTGACTGAAATTCCCAAGGACAGCCTTGGCGAAGGACCAGAACGCACAAGTTCCCGAAGGAAGATGAACCAGTTTCTCGCCAATTCTGCCAATGTACTTGGAATTTGCCGCAGCAATTACTCCTTTGTAGGACCTGGCGGCAGAGTTATACTCCTTCTCAAAAACGCAAGTTTTTGAATCCCGAGACGCCGATGCATTAACCGAGGACCGATAGCACTGTTCCTTTTAACGATATGCCATTCTGCAGGCGCTACCAAACCAAGGCTTAGATCTGCCACCGATGGGCACCACAGAGGAAGGAACGAAAAGTTCCCCTTCTTGAAGCACCACACCAGTGACGGAATTTGCAACGGTGTCAAGACTATCCCGCGAGAAGCAAACCTGCTGCCATGGGTAGGATGCAAAGAAAGATTGCATTCCTTCCCAATCCGCCGACCTGTAGTGCCACACACAGTGGTGGCCTGCACATTGCGACCGCAATGGGCTCATGATGGGCACTTTACTCCGAATCAGGCAGTGGTCCGATGAACCCAAAGGGGCATCAACGGAGACCACATAGCCGTCCGGATGAGAGGTCAGCAGAAGATCCAGCAGGGAAGGTGTATGATCTTCGACACCCAGAACCCGCGTTGGCGAAGTAACTAGTTGTGTCAGATCATATGCTAAGGCAAAGTCAAAAACAGATCTCCCCGCATGATCAGTGGTTCGAGATCATAACCATTCGGCGTGGTGGGCGTTGAAGTCGCCGAGTACTACGATCTCTGCGGATGGGATCTGCTGTAGCACGGAATCTTCAGCCATTTGGATGTGGTCGATGAGTCGGTCAGTTTCGGCATTACCGCTGAGGGACCTATAGAGGCACCCATAGACGCGAGGGTGGTTGTCGCTGTCTATACATAGCCAAAGGGTGAACAGGCCCCTACCTTCAAGGCTGCCGTGGCGTTGAGAACATATATCCTCTCTGACGTATACACAAACCCCGGCCCGTGGCACTAAAGAATTTTCCAGCTTGTACCCCGGGTAGGAAACATAAGAGGTATCCGCCGGAGAGGATATCTACGTCTCGGGAAGAAAAAGCAAGGCCGGCTTTGCCGTCTCCATATGGTAGTGGATGGCATCTGGATTGGAGTGTAGTTACTTGATATTGCAGAGATCCACGGCAAGCGTGGAAAGGGTACCGAAGGTTTTTTGCTATGTTTGCCTTGGACAGTTTGGGAACAGAGCGGAACTTTGCAACAGCAAAGGCTGATGCGTGGCTCTACATACATACATACGTACATATAATCGCGCCTCTTTCCCGTAGGGGTAGGCAGAGACCACTTCTTTCCACTTGTTACGATCCTTACATACTTGTTTCGCTTCGTCCACTTTCATTATTCCCTTCATACATTCTCTTCGATTCAGGGTACTCTTGACCTGGCCTTTTTTCAGGACGTCCCTGATTTGGTCTCGAAACATCCGCCTAGGTCTTCCCCTTCCTACACTTCCATTCACACTCGCCTTATATCCTTTTTTCGTCAATCGTTCTTCATTCATTCTCTCGACATGGCCAAACATATGACGTGATAGACAGACAATGGCTCTAACACTGTTGAAATTTTGTTTCTAAAACTGTTAAAATTTATTTCTTACAATTTATGTTTTAAAACGCTTCATAATCTTTTGTATCCGGTTAGCAGAGGCCTGGTATCTGTCAGAAAGGGCAACCTTGTACGGATACCAGTCTCTCACAAACACATTGAAGTCGAACCCTTAGTAATCTTGTGAAAGAGAAATTAACATGTTGTTATTATTTCTCATAATTGATTTTGACGAATTTAACAAAAGAGTTTCTTAAGTCGTTTGTATGTTTTCTGTCATTGCCGTGTGTTATATGCGTAAGGATATACCATCACGTTTCTTCCCGTGGGTCTTGTAAGAGGCGACTTTGATAACACTATTGACGGGGGGGACCCATATCCATCTCGTAAAATACTAGGTCGAAATTAAGCAGACCAGAGGCAGGTAGCGTCTAAGATGCTAGGTATAAGGTATGCACTATGATTGCTCATCCATCTGCCAATCGCGGCAATCACAAACTCTCCTTTACAGGAGAGTCATATTTACTGTAATGTATTTTACAGACCATTATCAATGAATTAATGAATTTAAGTGAAATAGTATACATTAAATAAGGTCAGTACTCGTTGTCAGTTAGCATCTGATGACGGAATCCAAAAGGAAAAACAAAAATTCCTCTAATTTCATAAGTATTTTCAGCGTTTCATCTCTTTACTGCATTAATTCAGTTACATAGGTTTCTAGATTATCATCGAAGGATGTTGAACTGATTATGATAGTCACTGCACTTTTTATGGCCAGGATATTACATACGATTTGTCAACAGAAACCGGAAAACAATTATTCGATGAGAAGAAATAAATTGTTCGTTTAAGAAAGACGTTATATTTAGACTGCACTGAAGAAAAATATACAACACACAATAATAGAAGAAAATATTATTGTGAAACACACGCATGTTTCACAATAATTTTGTCTTCACTTATTGTGTATTGTATAATTTTTCAATCAAATTGTGACGCAAACGGCAAATAGATAAACAGTTTCCACCGTCTGATAACTGACCTTTTCGCATATCTAACTTATAATTATCAATAGCAACACCATCTAGACCATCGCATTTAGCTACTGCAAGATATTAGCCTTATTATGTTTGTGCTCTCATTGTATTACCGAACGTAAAGTTATATAAGCAAGTAAATGCATTATATTGTGTACCCGACGGATATAATAAAGAGCAGAGTTCAAAGCGTATGTAGTAGAGTGTGTAGTAAAAAACACGCTAGCTGGTTTCTAGTACCTACGTTTTTCTAACACTAATAAGGGAAATAAAATATAAAAAATATATCGAGTCGTCTTAAAAAATAATACTAAAATGTAAATATTAACATTCTTAACTAAACTAGTAACATAAAACAATAAATATTTTATCTCACGCATAGTCCCTGATGGGGTAGCTAAAGAGAACAGATCGCCAAGTGTCACGAGGCACTTCAGGCACATCAATAAATAATGTTTATGAGAATATTTTACTTATAAGTTATATAAGTAAAATA
Source organism: Sericinus montela (assembly GCA_029286605.1). Classification (NCBI taxonomy): domain Eukaryota; kingdom Metazoa; phylum Arthropoda; class Insecta; order Lepidoptera; family Papilionidae; genus Sericinus; species Sericinus montela. Next base: position 2,210,374 of record JAGSMR010000019.1, on the reverse strand, counting down.
GTAAAATATTCTCATAAGAAAAAAAAGTTATGTTAAGGTTAAATTAATATGAAACAAGTTTTTTTAAAGCTACGATTTTTTTAAATTATGTAAATGACACTATGATCAAGTCACGATGGCCGAGTGGCAAGCTCGTACCAGTGGGTTTTTCAAAAACTTATGTACGAATCATATCATTGGCTTGGACAGAAAGACGACGACGGGCTCACCACTTGTCACAGTGGCCCGAAAATATCTTCGGTGGAAGGTGGGTCGAAGGGACTTTATTGTCTAGACTAGACCTCTGTCTCCCCTTGTATTGGTAATTGCGTGAAGATATTTATTATGTAAATGACACCACTTACCAACAAACAGCATAATTTCCTTACTAATATTAATGTAGGTGGCATTTACGAAATGTAAATATACTATATTTTAATAAGTAGTACAGTAAATAGACCATATGAATTATTCAAGTGGGTATTATAACAATTTTGGTTCACGATATGATAAAAAGAGAGACGGAGAAAGGCTTTTCGCCGTAAGGGTAGGTAAAATAATGAAAAATTGTAAACAGCGCTGTGATGTCTCTTACACGATTAAGTTGCTTAATCGATTTAGATGGTATTTAGCAAAATCAATAAATAAATATCTTCACGTCATTCCCAATACAGGGTTTGAGTCCCAATAAAGTATGGTACAAATCATGATACGCATAATTTTAACCCTAAAAACCATCACCGAAGGAGATGAATAGGTCTCATGGGTAGGACGACTATTGTATGACGCAATATAGGGAATTGCACCCTGAAATTACCCAAACCCTGAGGAAGGCCTATATTTGCATAAAATCAATTTTGCGTGACTAAGAAAGATTCCAGGAGAGCAGTCTTCAGGGAAACAGACGGCAATAGGCCGTACAATAAATGTAACAGCTCATTTAAGAAACGCGTACGAAATAATAATGTTAAAAAGTGCCATCTATGCAAATGCAAAGTAATGATTTAAGGACTGGAAAACGCCGGACGGAAACGGAAAACCGAAATTAGTGTATTTGCACCATCTTACGTGCAAACTTTGTATTAGCAAACACTGGCATATCGTTTAACTTCATTTTTATTTCAATAGATGTCACTAAAAGTTTAACGAATTATTTGAATTTTATCATAATGTTTGTTTCGTATAATTGTAATTCAACGAACTTGCATGTACTTGAAATCCTCTCATTATTATATTAAAGGTATCATTAATACTATAATATGGGGCTAAAATATAAAATATAAATAATAAAGTTAAAATAAATTAATGCTTTAATCCATTTCCCAATACTAGGATAATCAGGGGTCTCGACAATTTAGTCCTTTCGACACACCTTTTGCGGTAACTTATTGGGGATAATGTAACAAATGGTAAGCCTGTCGCCGTCATAGTTTCTTCGCTAGCGATACACTTACATAGATATATAATTTTATTAATAAATATTTATATTTTCCTGCAGGGGGCACATTTTATGAGATGAATGTACTCATACTCATCACATAAAATGTGCCCCTTGCGGGATACAAACCAGCAACCTGTAGCTTATAAGACGGGGTCACTGCCAACTAGGCTATAGGGTTGACGGTTACTACTTTAATCTCAAAATTATCTTAAGTCATTTTGCTATTACGTAAACGTTGCGTTATATAAATATATCTTTACATTCCAATTCTGGGTTAGACAGATATCCTTACACTTAAGTCCTTTCGTGGAAGGTGGTGAGTTTGTCGCCGTTTCATGTCCAAGCCAACGATATAAATCTTATATAAGTTTTGAAAAAATCAATTTGTACGAAACTTCCACTGGGAATCGAACTTGGGTGCAATGACTTAAATTCCGATCACTAAACCGCTCTACTAACGTGACTTTTTAAATGCGTTTTCGTTATGCATACGTGATATACATCAATAGCATTATGAATGCAATTCAAGATCTCCTTCGATGACTTATGTCAAGGAAAATCCTATTCAATATTTGCAGAACACTTAAGGCGGCGGAAAAAATTTTAGTCTTTATCTGTCTTCAATACAAGGTGCATACGTCGACCTTCCGCTGCAAGAATATTTACTATAAATAATTGTTCTTTAGGATTCCCTTCGCAATGTAAGTATGTATACACTTCACTTTGGATTTAAAAATACAAAATTTAAAAACTTTGAAGCTTATCAATTACTTTGGCAAAATCATTTTAAATCATATGATGCGTATGAGTTTGAATAGAAGATATAATCGATGATGTTATACAAGATTAAAAACAAACGGTAATTTATATATGTTTTCAAGAAATTGATATTAAATTGATAAGAGCGTATTTAAAATTAATGATAATAATAACGCTTTCATTTTGTTATTTTTAATAAAAAAATAATACTCCAGTATATTTTTTATTCTATTTAGGCCATAATTATTGTAATAAAATAAACTGATGTTCTGACTTATATTGTAATCATAATATCATAACGGCCTTTGAAATTCCACTGTAGGACATACTCTCTCGCGGAAGGGTTTGCCTTAATCTTCTACAAATTGCTTCTACATCGAGAAAAATGTGCAAAGTTTGCCTAGTAACAGGTTTAAGCATTTATTAAAGAAAAACTGCACAAAAGGGTTATTACAATATAAATGAATATGTTACTGACAGTAACCCCTGGAATGAGTTGATCGCTCCCATGCTATTTCTAATTAAATTATTTTGTATTTCTTTTATAAAAAAAACCTAAAAGAGAATACCTACGGTGTTTATTTGGCAGTTTCTTCTCCGTCAGAGGAACCTCAATATGAAACGGTGGTAGATTAAAAAATGACGAACGATGGATGTATTGTGAATATAAGGCATTTCGTATTCTTGTTTTTTTTAATTTTATTTTTAGATATCACGATTATCGTGTTCGTAATAATAATGACTTAAGCTAAAGGTTACGAGTCTATGTTAGTGATGATAAAATAGTGATAAATATAAATGTTTGTACTTAATTCATATATATTAATGTATATATAAATAATATGTACGTGAATATACATTTTTGTAAGTGTATTGTACTGTTAGCATTACGACGGCGATGGGCTTGCCACCTGTCAAGTGATCCTAAATAAACCTTGTTGAGAAGATCGAAAGGATCGTATCGAAAGGAATTCGATATCTAGATCTCTGGCTACCCTATGTAATATAATTAATTTTTGCGACCATATTAAAAACTGTATGTATATTTTTTTTTTTCTCAAATGAGTAGGTATTACTTGATAATAAAAAGTACTCAATTTATCTACCCAGGGCAAAGTTACTTTAATTTATAATGGTTTCTTACTTAAGTAATTGTATACAATACGTAAATAATGTATGTAAAGTGTACGTAGCTAATTATAGTGTACGTAGTCTTCTAAACTATAGCATGACTAGACATGTATTTCTATAAGCTCCTTGCGTAAAGTGAGCAGGAAATTACAAAAAGCACATTATACTTTAACTTGGAGTTCGTTGATCACTACCAATAAGATTTAAAATTGATTATAATAATCAAACAGATAAAACAAATAACCGTCTAATAATCGAACCATCGAATAACTGAAAATGAATCGTAAAAAAGTATTATAAATAAGTAACTGAAAATGAAACGTAAAAAAGTATTTTTAGTCGAAATTCATAAATGAATGAATATAAATACATACATACATATCTTCACGCCATGGCAATACAGTGTAGACAGTGGTCTAGACAATTAAGTCGTTTCGACCCATCTTCCACCTAAGATATTTTTGGGACAGCGTGACAGGTGGTGAGCCCGTCGCCGTCTGTATGTCCAAGCCAACGATATAATCCGTACCAATGAGTTTTTTTAAATCTCATTGGTACGAGGCTGCCATCTAGATCAGTCCAGTACCAGTCTCTTGAATCGAAAATTCGACCACGCAACCACTTAGCTCTCGTGTAAATGAATATAAATAATTTAATAAATTTATTTTAAAACAAAATATAATTAAGTATTATTTAAAAGAAAATGTAGAAAGATTGTAACTTCTCTTCTCGTTCTGGCCATCCACTTTCCTTAAATTTCAAATTCAAATTAAAAATAGATATAATTGATTCATATTTTTTCTGTTAGTGCGTATTACCTAAATTCCGCGTGAGATTCTCCTTGGCTACTTTCAATATTTATCATTAAAAATGTGATTAAGGAAAAACTTAAAAAGAGAACACAAAGAGAGACAAAAAGTAACCCGCACACAGATATTATACATGTATTATAGATAGTCAATGAGATATTTAGAAATAGAGTAAGCGTTTAATGATTTACACTGGTTAATCCGCTTTGAATACCGCAGTACTCGATTTTAAAGATTTGAGTAGTTAGTGTGTTTTAAAAAAATATTTTATGTTTCTCTCCTTTATGATTATTTCCATTGTGTACTACGCAAAGTAAAATATAAATATCCTAACAACAGTGCAAAATTCCACGCGTCGAGGGGACTTTACCACAGGCGACACGTTCGAACTGTGTCATCAATCTCAGAAAATAAACCCCTTCTTCTTTTTCTGATGGTTTCACTTCTACCACGAAAACTACAGACGTATTCCAATTTTCAGATGACTCTGCACAAATGTATATTACTGTTTAGTATTTTAATACTAGCACCGTTTATTGAATGCCTGCGTGTCTTAGTTTTCTTCCCAATGGCATCTAAGAGTCATAGTATTTTGGGACATGGTGTCGTCAATCATCTATTGGATGCCGGCCACGAGGTAAAGGATTTTTAAGTTTTATTTATAAAATCGATGTTTTCCCGCCGGATAAAATTTGCAACAACAAGATTAGCAACTATAGTGTCAGGCCTATGAACATGTCAAAAGTTGTTGATACACGAAGAAAGCTGTAGCACTTTAAAGTTGATTATTTTAAACAATAATTGTCATTTCAGACATGGCGTAAGGCTTTGAGGATTTTTTTGATTGATAGATTTTAAAAATGGCATTAATTTCATAACATGCACCCCGAATATGCCCAAAAATGACTCCCATGTTCAAATTTTCACGAATTCTTTCACAATGATGTATATTTGATTTAAAAATTGATGTCATTTTCATTATTTAAAACATTTGAAACCATGAAAATTAAACTCGTTACGATATAAAAAATATCAACAGATTTAAAAATTGGATATAATTGAAATAAGAACTAAAACAGATTAAAATATATTCATATATAATCATAAATTTTCCCCAAATTTAGATAAAATTCTATATTTTCTACCAGTACTTACTGTTTTCTTCTATCCATGTGGCAAAGGTAAACAGAGTCGGAAGTAAACGCACTCTGAAGTAGAATTAGGTTAGCCTGACACCAAACTGACAATCATTCGGCGAGAATGTCTAGTGGTAGCCTATTACAGGAAATTGCAAAGTAGAACGATCCCACATAAAATTAAATGATAACTTGCAAAATGTTGTTGAACATGGATTAATGTAAATGGCCAGGACGATTTGGGGACGGCCTGTTTTCAGCTTGTACTATAATATTATAATAAAAGAAAGTTTTTGATAATATATTATAATGAATAACAATTCATTTTTTTATTTCAGGTCGTTCATGTCACATCATTTCCTAAAGATAGCCCTATATCCAAATTAAAAGAAATGGATGTTAGTATAATTGGAAAAAGAATTCAGGATAAATCTAAAGAATGTAAGCAATTATTTTTATTTCAGTGAAATCATATACGTTGCGGTAATGATTTACTTAAATAATCGACACGCTAGGTAAGCGAACACTTGTTGAACATTTGTCACATAATTTACATTTGGTATTTTCAAGCTGAATATCCAACCATTTGACTCCTGTCATTGTCATTTTCTTTCTTTCTTCAGCTAGCTTTCCTGAAGGAGTACAATGTATGAATACATAATTTTGTATGTATGCTAGTCTTTTTATGCAACAAGTATCTGGAATGCAAACATGCCAGGTATCTGTAGGAAAAGGATAAAGAGGAAGAAATAAGCTCATGACCGTGTTTCTAATACTGGAATAGGCTGATATTCTGAATATTCATAGACCGATGCAAATCTAAATGAATTTTGACAAAACTCATAGCTCGTTCCTATTCTGTTCCTAGAACTGATAATATTCTAAGTTCTCGAGTTTTTCTGATTTAAATTCCTAAATTTCGTTTGATTTGTGATAATACTGTATTATATATTTTACTTATTCGTTGTGCATTGTGTCATTCACTCTGTGTATGTTTGTACTTTATTTCAGTTGACGAATTCAAATTAAATAATATGGTCGGTAAAGAGAACTTTGGGGATTCATTATTCTTTCTATATTTCATCTACAATCTTAATCGTCAATTACTCGAGGAGAAAATTATTGTGAATTTCCTGAGTGACACTAAAGAAAGTTTTTGATAATATATTATAATGAATAACAATTCATTTTTTTATTTCAGGTCGTTCATGTCACATCATTTCCTAAAGATAGCCCTGTATCCAAATTAAAAGAAATTGATGTTAGTATAATTGGAAAAAGAATTCAGGAAAAATCTAAAGAATGTGAGCAATTTTTATTTCAGTGAAATCATATACGTTGCGATAATGATTTACTTAAATAATCGACACGAACATTTGTCACATAATTTACATTTGGTATTTTCAAGCTGAATATCCAACCATTTGACTCCTGTCATTGTCATTTTCTTTCTTTCTTCAGCTAGCTTTCCTGAAGGAGTACAATGTATGAATACATAATTTTGTATGTATGCTAGTCTATTTATGCAACAAGTATCTGGAATGCAAACATGCCAGGTATCTGTAGGAAAAGGATAAAGAGGAAGAAATAAGCTCATGACCGTGTTTCTAATACTGGAATAGGCTGATATTATGAATATTCATAGACCGATGCAAATCTAAATGAATTTTGACAAAACTCATAGCTCGTTCCTATTCTGTTCCTAGAACTGATAATATTCTAAGTTCTCGAGTTTTTCTGATTTAAATTCCTAAATTTCGTTTGATTTGTGATAATACTGTATTATATATTTTACTTATTCGTTGTGCATTGTGTCATTCACTCTGTGTATGTTTGTACTTTATTTCAGTTGACGAATTCAAATTAAATAATATGGTCGGTAAAGAGAACTTTGGGGATTCATTATTCTTTCTATATTTCATCTACGATCTTAATCGTCAATTACTCGAGGAGAAAATTACTGTGAATTTCCTCCTCGAGTAATTGAGTTGGACACTAATGGAAAAAGTGACACTAAAGGAAGTTTTGATGTTGTGATTCTTGAATGGTTATTTAATGATGCCATAGCTGGGTAAGATGCTTTGAATAGTTGTGAAATGTATGTTTATGATAATATCAAAATGATTTTCTTAATCAGAAGCCCGACTGAACATAGGCCTCTAAAAAAATTATCACAAAGAAAGATACTAAGCCACATTCATATATTAATTCCCCGCTATATCACATCCCATCAATAATTATAAACAATTCTTTTCATTATAGAATCGCCCCTCTGTTTAAATGCCCGCTAATTTGGTTTGGATCTACGGAAGCGCATTGGCAAATATTGAAAATTATTGATGAAATTCCAAATCCATCATACAACGTCGATTTGTTTTCATCAAGCCAATCCACCTCTCACTTTTTGGGAGAGGGTTATGGAATTATGGATAATGCTCAAAAAATCTTTAATAATAAAGTAAGTAACGTGTTTTTTTCACTAGTAAATATACAATAAATAAAAAACAAAATTGTAACAATTAATTTAATAACAATTATATCAATTAGTGTTTATTCATCACTATTGTTGCACTATTTAATTAGTGCTTGTGTTTTTTTAGTAAATTCAAGGTAATATTGATAAAACATTTGTCATTCATTACTAACATTTCTGTATGTATAAGTAAAAAGCCCTTACTCATCCATCACGATATCTCCGGAACCATAATGCCAAGAGATTTAAAATTTGGTAGGAATATTCCTATCGCTGATAAAAGTCAGGTAAGAACCAGACTTGAACGTTAATTACGATTCTCGTCCATTTTCAGTTTATTACTGGTCCCGTACGAGAAGTCATTTTACATTATTTTCTACTCGCCAATTGCTCTGAAGAGAGGTGTGACAATGCCGTCTTACAATGAAGCTGTTTACAATGGATCTCTTTTATTACTCAACTCTCATCCATCAATCGGTACGCCGTTTCGGTTGCCCCATAATACTAAATATATTGCCGGATACCACATCGATAAGAAAATAAAGCCTTTGCCTAAAGTAAGATTCTTTCCGAGATATGTCCGTTTATGTTTTAGGATGCTTCAATAGTTAATGTTTATTTTGATTTTTATCACAATCAGAGCCACGATAGCCAAGTGGTTGGGTGGTCGGAATTTCAAGTCAAGAGACCCGAGTTCGATCCCCAGGTGGCAGGCTCTTACCAATGGGTTTTTCAAAAGCTTATGTAGAAACTATATCGTTGGCTTGGACATAAAGACGGTGACGGACTTACCACCTGTCACATTGTCCCGAAAATATATTCGTTGGAAGGCGGGTCAAAGGGACTTAATTGTCAATTTATAATACCCCCTGTATTGGGAATTACGTGAAGACATTTATTTTTATTTTATTTAAATAAATCCCTTTATTTAAATAAAATAAAAATAAATGTCAGGTGGGTCAAAGGGACAATTAAGTCCCTTTGACCAACCTTCCACCGAAGATATTTTCGGGACAACCTGACAGGTGGTGAGCCCGTCGCCGCCTTTTATGTCCAAGCCAACGATATTAATTCGTACATAAGTTTTTAGAAAAACCCAATGGTACGGCCACTTGAGGATTGAACTCGGGTCTCTTGACTCGAAATTCCAACCACCCATCAACTCGGCTATCGTGACTTTTTTTTATTTCATTTTTAATATTTATTAAATTTGATTTCAATCAATGGTTTCCGAAATTATCTGGTAGAAGCGCCTATCCGATTTTGTATACATAAATATTTTAAACGAATATTGCTATTGCTTCGTATCGAATAAGGAAATAAAATTATACAAAAATATTGATATTAATGCAAAGACCAACTACTAATATTACGTCTAAAACAAGTTATTACAAATATATAGACATTGCGTAAATTTCTTTTCTATTAAATTTTAAAAGGCAGCGATATTTACAAGTACACTTTATCATTTTGTGTATTATGGTGTTCTTCAATCGTGACAATTCTTTCATCGGTAAATAGGATATTTCTGTGCCTTTCATCTGCGCATCGCGAAAGAAGGCGTTTTCATCGCCTGTAATCGACCAGCCGCCAGCATGTCCTGTATATCGACGATGAACACCGAGCTTCAGGTCTTGTTTTATAATACGCGACAGAGTCCTAGCGGGAATTTTTATTTCTCGATTTCAACGAATTTCGGCTGTAACCGCCTTAAGAGCCTATGTAGTACTACAGCACGCCCGATTTCGAACTTTCGTGTACCTGTAATCTGAATTCCAGTTTTCGGTGACCAACACGTCAACATGAGATCAGTCGTGAACAAAGGATTTGGCCTCTCAGTTAAACTCGCAGAGGACATGGCTCCAAAGATTAAAATGGCCATAGAAGAAATGCTTGAGAATACTACGTAAGTTAAAAGACCCAAAATTACTGAAATTTTTAATTTTTTTGATTTAAAAACAATACACAGAGTTTAATTCAAAAATCACCAACTATGTATTATGTGTATTTCTATTGCAATACCAGCCAACAAAAACCACCAACTATGTATTATGTGTATTTCTATTGCAATACCAGCCAACAATATAAATCGCACATAACTTTTCATCATTATATCATATTGGTATTTATATATGTATTGTATATAAATTTATATCGTACGTATGTTTATGTAAATGATTTTGTATTCGCCATAATATATTAGAAAGTTTTCTTTATTCAACTACACTACTTCTACATTTTATTTCATTGAGGCTGATGGTTGAATGGTAGAGAATACTGCTTGGCTGTAAGTCCGACATAGGGACTACTTTGTGCACTAAAGCTTAAATAAATAAATAAGTTTTGAAAGAACCAATTGGTACGACGAGCCTGGGGATCAAACGCGGGTTTCCTGATCACCCAACCACTCGGCTATCGTGACTCAGCCTGTAACCATTGTCATTTTCAATTATATTACTTGAGTCACATTATGACATGTTAAGAATCCGTTCGATTTTGAGGTAATACTAAATCGTAATGTAACCTCATGGTTGAGATTTGAAATTCCGCTGGGGATATACTTACGAGTATTTGTGATGACTGTGAATATTTGTGCTTGAATCATGGATGTTTATATCAATAAATAAAAATGTCTACATTAATATGTGTCTATGAATGTTAGCTTGGACACTAAGAGCGATAAGATTACCACCTGTCACGTTTTCCCAAATAAACTTCAGTGTAAAGAAAGTCGAAAAATTACAATAATCTAGATACCTAGTCCTGTAGACATATATAATTAGGTACAACATCATATACATTGCTCCGATATCAATGTAAGATGCTAAAGCATTTGTGGAATCGGATACAACGAAAGCAACATAAATACCCAGACTCGAGAAAATGTAGAAAAAGTGGTTTTTCTGTCTTGACCCGACCAGGAATCGAACCCGGGACCTCCAGATGGCGACACCTTGAAAACCGGTGTTTACGCCACCGGTTCACGGAGATCGTCCTGTATTGGTAAAAATATTCATTTTGTATCCAACCATGAGTAATTAAGATTGATAACTATTTAGATAACTTTGCTACAATTTCCAAATATGTTCAATTTATTTTATAATTATGTTTCAGATACCAACAAAGAGCTAAGCAGATAGCACACATGTTCCATGACCGCATTGTTCCACCAGGAGAAGAACTGGTCTATTGGGTGCAACACGTCGTGAAAACAGGAGGCGCAACGCATCTCCGCTCTCCAGCTATTGATACGCCATTCTATCAAAAGTTCTACCTTGATCTCATCTTGGTTGCAGTATCCGTTCTAAATATGTTTCTTTGTAGTGTTAAATTTCTTAGAAAAGTGTATTCGAATTTTAAAACAATTAAAGAGAAAACTAACTGAAGATGTACTGAAAAACTGAACTTAATGTAAAAATAAATATTTTTGTATAAATTGTTTTTTTTTCCGTGATACAGAGGGGCTCGCATAGGGGAATTCATGAGTACTAAATCGTTATGTGTTTTGCCTTTATCTGTATTCTACGCCAGTGACACTAAACTGAAAAATCAGTACAACACAAATGACGGGATGTTAGTCTGTCAGCATCGTCGCGCGACAGGATGTGGTATGTGGCTTTGGTATGGCAATTAACGTATTGGTAAAAGTCCCAGCGTATGACAGATAAGTACTTATTACGCAGGGTTTCCTAAAGGCGTCACCACAAAATTTTATGAAAATCCTTAAGGAAGACACTAATAAAATATATATAAAATAAGTAAGATAGTAAATTCTAATTAAAATAATATATGTAAATGTTACCGCCTGTTCATAAAAGTTTACAACAAAAGTTCACAGAAATGATAATAAAATAACAAATCACAAAAGATTATCTATCATCATTGATATCAATTCGAATTGATATCGATTGGGGGTCATTTTAGAAGCGTGCTCGTCGCGACCCCTGCCAGCCCTTTTCAGGGCTGCAATTCTACACAGCTGCGCACCCATGCCAACGAAAGTTCGGGCGTTCCTCCAAGGCGACGCACACCAGTTCGTCCCCGTTGGTGTGGAATGCTGCGCGCAAAGCGGCGATGGGGAGCGCCACCCGTCACGCAGAGCCCGACACGGCGGAAGGTGTAGTACGGAGTGCAGAGTTGGCACGTGGAATGTTAAAGATAAAAGGGTCTTCTTGTGACAAACACTATGTTTAGTCACATCGAACTCGGGTCTCTCGACTCGAATTACGATCACCCAACGACTTAACTATCGTGACTATTACGTGATACCAGTGTAATCTAATTTAAGCTCTTACTCTCTAATACGGTGTTTTCCAAACATGGTGGTAATATTTTATCTTAGCGCCATATCTAGTAATTGATACCAGATAAATAGATGCAAAAATTTAAAAGACCCGATATATGAGGCTGAATTTTTGTATCTTTAAATGGGTTTACCATGTTTTAAAACGGAAATAGGATAATCTGTGAAACGCACAGTTTGTTAAAGCATTAAATGAGGCCTAACACAGCTAGTCTCATTTCTTGCAACATTTAGTAGACCTTATAGTTGGGTATTACACTAAAGTTAGGATTCCTATTTCTATTCTATTCCTAATACTCCACGCAACTGGAACACATGTATCTTATGTTATATATGATGTTTACACTAAGAGAGTTCATTGAGACTGTTGACCTGAAAAAAGGAGCGTCTCGGCTACACGGCCCCTCTCTTTGCACTCTACGGCCCCTGTATAGGAACCCCTTCTCTAATAGCTTCTTTTCACATTAATGTATTACTCACTTTCTATTTACGTGGTACCGTTATCTGTGTTGTTATTTCTTTTACGTGTGTCTGCAGGATGTATGCGTCTTCTATAAGGGGATTTGTTATAGACACCGCGCTTGTTGCTGCGCGTCACCGATGTTTGATACTTGTCTCTTATTCGACTTTTGTGATACTCAAGAGAAGGAAGAAGGTGGGATACTCTAACGCTGTAACCGCACGGTAGACACAAATGTTTATCTTATCCTGATATTACTATTTGAAAATCTAAAAGTGAAAACTTATGTTTGGACTACATTCGTTTTAATTATTAAAAAATGACTCAATTCATGATAATTAGCTGTAAAAAATATCTTCACGTCATTTCCAACACAGGGAAAGACAGACATCTTTGGACTAGGCAATTAAGTCCTTACGAGCCACCTTCCACCGAAGATATTTTTGCGACGACGTGACAGAACGCCTAAATTTTACATAAATTTTTGAATTAACTCATTAGTACGAGCCTACCACCTGGGAATCGAACTCGGGTCTCTAAACTCGTATTTCAATCACTCAACCACATGGATATCGGTTGCAAGTTTTCCAATAAAAAGAAAATGATAAAATTTTGTAAATTGTTACACAGAACACAACTGTCGGCTCAATGGTAGTACGCAATTAAGTACCACCCTCTTTTACCCCGTGCGTATCTCTTTTACCAACATTTTGAATTTTGCAGATTGAAACGGTTTGCGTCGCAACTTCTACTGCCTTTGCCCATCCAATTGCCAAGCACGGCTTTGCCGCACGGTTAAACGTGCACGGTTGGGACGGTGTGGTCCAAAGTCAGCATTAGTGACAGACGACCATTTTAAGGTGAAGAGTTAGCTAGTGCTGTCACTTAAAATACCATATCGTCGCTTTTAGGAAAAAACGATGATAAAGCATTGCAGATAGTATTAAAGAAGTATGATCCTTCATCAAGTTAAAAGTTATTTTATATGTAAAGGAAAACTTTGGGAAATCACAAGATAAGCTTATAATTTTCATTAGTAACATCCACATACTTAAAATTGTGACGCACGCACTTATATAATATTAGTGACGTTAAATAAGTAACATAACATAATTCAAGGAAAATATTTAAGAGTAACTGGCAAATCTGAATGAAGTACATACGTCAAATGAAACTGTAATGGGAATTACTGCTACGTCAAAGCGGGGATAGACATTAGCTTAAATAATCGAGGTGTTGCAATTGATTGATCATTGTTAAATCAACCAGCTTGAATACCAGACCAAATTGCAATTTAATCAAGTCTAATATTTTTGTCTAAAATTCTTAAATAATTTTCCTTTTTGTTCACTATTTGCTTTGTTGTGGCATCGTATACTAAGTTTACACGAAGTTAAGGGTAAGTGTGAATTTAAAAAATTCGTAGTAGTTAATGGCACAATCTACTAGGTTTTGTCATTACGCTTAAAATCCTTCAATGTGTACTTAACATTTTAGTATTACGTTTGATCTGTTTACGGGAATAAGTTAATTAATCAGCGAAAGTGTACCAAACCATTTTGACTCCAAGTGTAGAAATTATTTCGATGTTGAGGCTTAATTATTAATTGTAAAACAAGCTACAGCATATTGATTGTTTTTAATTTTTCATGAAACTGAGAAAATTGTAAAATTTTTTCACTTTTCACAAATACTTTGTTATAAGTATTAGTAATATTGCTAAAAATACATTTTAACAGTTTTATGTATCGTCATCATTATCATATCAGCCTATTAAAACTCCACAGCCAAACATAGGCCTTTCCCATATTGTCATATTCCACAAGGGCGTGGCAACTACTTCTACGTCGAAATTTCATATGAAAGATTTTATGTACCAACCATATTATTACAAGTAGAAATACATTTCTGGAAAAAGTGTTTATTTTCTTTTTTATTTAGAGTGGGGTTATTTTATTTTGTTAATTTTATATTATAATGTTCTTTCACTTTCGCTTTTCGTTTTTTTTAAGCTCCATTAATTTTGTACTATTGTATTGTAATCCAAAAGTTCTACTTTCCCTGGTCTTTAAATTATTCCACGTTTACGATTCCATTACTAAAAATATTTTCCGTTGCTTTTTTATATTTCTTTATGTTTTATGAAACTAAATAAGGTGATGTTTTTTTTTTATTTGTAAAAATAAAAATCTTGTTATTTTTATTTTATTACGTAAGTTAGTTACGAAAGTAAGTTTAGTTGCGTAACAGCTTTCGACTAAATGCTGCCCCCTGCGGCTCTTCTCGCGGTTTTGTTGTTAACGTGAAACCCTAAGTATTGTTTCTAAAACAATATTAACCTTAGTTACATCTTACAACATCAGCTATCGCCAGTGAAAGTCCCGTCAACATCGGTCCAGACGTTACAGATGTCTGTCCGTTTGGTCCGGCTAATCTCTGAGACGGCTAGACCGATTTTAACGGGACTTACACTGGCAGAAAGCTGATTTCTTGTGGCGTAACGAGGGATCGTAGGCTACAAATCTTGTTATTAATAAATAAAAATATATGTAAAAGGCTAAAAATCTTGTTATTTTATATTTTATTAAAAAAAGTCACGATAGCCGAGTGGTTGGGAGGTCGGAATTTCGAGTCAAGAGACCCGAGTTCGATCCCCACGTGGAGGGCTTGTACCATGGGTTTTTCAAAAACTTATGTACGAATTACGAGTACATCGTTGGCTTGGACATAAAGACGACGACGGGCTCACCACCTCTCACGTTGTCCCGAAAATATCTTTGATGGAAGGTGGTGCAAAGGGACTTAATTGTCTAGACTACCCCTGTATCGGAAATTGCCTGAAGATATTTACCTACTTAGCTAAGTTTTTACTTAGTTAAGTTTCACGATACAACCTGCTGGGTACCCATCCTCCTAACAGACAGTGTCGCTTTAGCTGGCATATTTTACTGAAACCTGTTTCATTATTTGGTTTTTTTTTTATTTGTAAAATAAAAATCTTGTTATTTTTATTTTATTACGTAAGTAAGTTAGTTACGAAAGTAAGTTTAGTTGCGTAACAGCTTTCGACTAAATGCTGCCCCCTGCGGCTCTTCTCGCGGTTTTGTAGTTAACGTGAAACCCTAAGTATTGTTTCTAAAACAATATTAGCCTTAGTTACATCTTACAACATCAGCTATCGCCAGTGAAAGTCTCGTCAACATCGGTCCAGATGTTACAGATGTCTGTCCGTATGTTCCGGCTAATCTCTGAGACGGCTAGACCGATTTTAACGGGACTTACACTGGCAGAAAGCTCATTTTTTGTGGCGTAACGAGGGATCGTAGGCTACAAATCTTGTTATTAATAAATAAAAATATAAGTAAAAGGCTAAAAATCTTGTTATTTTTATTTTATTATTTGTTTTTTTTTCTTATTTACTTTTTAAGTACCATTATTACGCTTTTGTTATTACGCTTCGAAGCTAGGGATTGGGGATTTAAAAAGCCATTGGTACGAGCCTGCCACCTGGGGATCGAATTCGAAATTCTGACCACCCAACCACTTGGCTATCGTAAATTAATTAAGTATTTAAACTTAAGCAATTAAAGCACATGTAATCTGTAATATGCACTAACGTTACGTTTTTGTTAATGAGTCACCTACGAGTTACAAATATCTCACCGCTCTTTCTCTCTTTCCTTATAAATTAATTTTACAAGTACAATGCATGAACTATAAATTTTATTGTTATCATTTTTGGCGTTCTCAATATCCATGAATATATTTTCATTATACAACAAAAACTAAATCGCTTAGTGTTACGATTTTTGTACTTCTTTCGCTTCTTTAAAATACATCTAGCAATTGAAAATGCACACCTAATATAAAATGTTATTCAGTGTTTTAGATATTCGTGATTTACTCAAACTTTATAGTTCGTTTTATCTTGGTCCCTTTCAAATATCAGAACTTTTTAACATTTAAACTGCACACCTTGGTGGAATAAGCACTGTGTCATCAACATTTGATAATTAAAAGAATTTTAAAGAGAAGAAAGCGTCACTTTGCTGAAATTCATTATTATAGAGATGTTATTATACAATAAAATTAAAAAAAAACATATCTTCAAGCCTTTCTTAATACAATGGTAGACAGAGGTCTAGACAAATAAGTACTTTCAACCATCCATACCCGATGATATATCTTGGGGAAAAGTGACAGGTGGTGAGCCCGTCGCTGTCTTTATTTCCGAGCCAACGATATAATTCGTACTTAAGTTTTTGAAAAAAACCTTTGGTCTTGTTGTTTCCGAATCCCGATCACCAGCCACTCGGCTATCGTGACTTCTTAATTAAATATAAAATTAAAAATATTTTAAATAAAAAAAATTTCGGATATTATCATTTCTAATTAGTTTTTAACAAACTATTTTTACTTCCCGAAGTTTCGATGCTTTACAGCATCCGTGGTTACGGGGGGACACACTTCAAAATATTGTTTAAAATGTTATTAAATTTATTATATTATTTTTTGCAGATGTCGCCGCTACGTAACTGTATATTTTTGTTTACTGTTCTACTATTTCCAACAATAAATGAAGCCCTCCGGGTCTTAGTTTTCTTTCCGATGCTATCCAAGAGTCACAGTATTTTGGGGCATGGAGCTGTCAAACATTTATTAGAAGCTGGACATGAGGCGAGTAAAAATTTAAATTAAATTTATTATATTATTTTTGCAGATGTCGCCGCTACGTAACTGTGTATTTTGTTTACTGTTCTACTACTTCCAACAATAAATGAAGCCCTGCGGGTCTTAGTTTTCTTTCCGATGCTATCCAAGAGTCACAGTATTTTGGGGCATGGAGCTGTCAAACATTTATTAGAAGCTGGACATGAGGCGAGTAAAAATTTATATTAAATTTATTATATTATTTTTGCAGATGTCGCCGCTACGTAACTGTGTATTTTGTTTACTGTTCTACTACTTCCAACAATAAATGAAGCCCTCCGGGTCTTAGTTTTCTTTCCGATGCTATCCAAGAGTCACAGTATTTTGGGGCATGGAGCTGTCAAACATTTATTAGAAGCTGGACATGAGGCGAGTAAAAATTTATATTAAATTTATTATATTATTTTTGCAGATGTCGCCGCTACGTAACTGTGTATTTTGTTTACTGTTCTACTACTTCCAACAATAAATGAAGCCCTGCGGGTCTTAGTTTTCTTTCCGATGCTATCCAAGAGTCACAGTATTTTGGGGCATGGAGCTGTCAAACATTTATTAGAAGCTGGACATGAGGCGAGTAAAAATTTATATTAAATTTATTATATTATTTTTGCAGATGTCGCCGCTACGTAACTGTGTATTTTGTTTACTGTTCTACTACTTCCAACAATAAATGAAGCCCTGCGGGTCTTAGTTTTCTTTCCGATGCTATCCAAGAGTCACAGTATTTTGGGGCATGGAGCTGTCAAACATTTATTAGAAGCTGGACATGAGGCGAGTAAAAATTTATATTAAATTTATTATATTATTTTTGCAGATGTCGCCGCTACGTAACTGTGTATTTTGTTTACTGTTCTACTACTTCCAACAATAAATGAAGCCCTGCGGGTCTTAGTTTTCTTTCCGATGCTATCCAAGAGTCACAGTATTTTGGGGCATGGAGCTGTCAAACATTTATTAGAAGCTGGACATGAGGCGAGTAAAAATTTATATTAAATTTATTATATTATTTTTTGCAGATGTCGCCGCTACGTAACTGTGTATTTTTGTTTACTGTTCTACTACTTCCAACAATAAATGAAGCCCTGCGGGTCTTAGTTTTCTTTCCGATGCTATCCAAGAGTCACAGTATTTTGGGGCATGGAGCTGTCAAACATTTATTAGAAGCTGGACATGAGGCGAGTAAAAATTTATATTAAATTTATTTTATAAATAAATAAATATCTTCACGCAATCCCCAATACAGGGGTAGACAGAGGTCTAGTCTAGACAATTAAGTCCCTTCGACCCACCTTCCACCGTATTTTAGGGCCAACGTGACAGGTCGTGAGCGCGTCGCCGTTTTAATGTCCAAGCCAATGATATAATTCGTACATAGGTTTTTGAAAACCCATTGGTACGAGCCTGCCACCTGGGGATCGAACTCGGGTCTCTCGACTCGAAATTCCAACCGCCCAACCACTCGGCTATCGTGATATTTTATTAGATTTTTGATTATTAGATTTATATTAGATGATTTTGTAAGTTTATTTTTAAATCGTCCTGTCAGGCTTAAACTCGTGAAACTTTAACTCGAGTTATTTTAATATAAAATGCAAATTCTATGGGTTGGATTAAGTTTTTGGTTAAATATTCAGAGAATTTCCACTAACAGGATCCTAGATCACCAGCTCATCATGCAAATTATAATAATACATGACATATTAAATAGTGAATATAGAATGAATTCCCACTATCCCAGGCTGTCCGGTTGTAAACTAAAACTGAGTATTGGCAAATGTTAGTATCAACAATCTTACCACTGATCTCTACTACAAAAACTACCAAAACGTAGATTCAAATATGTTGTCTGATTACCATGGCCTCTTTTATTCTGTAGATATTAAGTTAACGCAGTTTAAATGCTGAAATTAAGTTGTTTTAAAGTTTAAAAATATATAAAATATAAAATAGTAAATATATAATGAATTAAAATATAAATATTCAGAGAATTTCCACTAACAGGATCCTAGATCACCAGCTCATCATGCAAATTATAATAATACATGACATATTAAATAGTAAATATATAATGAATTAAAATATAAATATTCAGAGAATTTCCACTAACAGGATCCTAGATCACCAGCTCATCATGCAAATTATAATAATACATGACATATTAAATAGTGAATATAGAATGAATTCCCACTATCCCAGGCTGTCCGGTTGTAAACTAAAACTGAGTATTGGCAAATGTTAGTATCAACAATCTTACCACTGATCTCTACTACAAAAACTACCAAAACGTAGATTCAAATATGTTGTCTGATTACCATGGCCTCTTTTATTCTGTAGATATTAAGTTAACGCAGTTTAAATTCTGAAATTAAGTTGTTTTAAAGTTTAAAAAATATATATATTTAAATTTTTTTTTTTAATATAAAATACAAATTCTATGGGTTGGATTAAGTTTTTGGTTAAATTTTAAGATTGTTTATTAATCTTTCCAATACTTCATCACGGGATTATGTTTTATTTACTGGAGTTACTCATCGGTCTGTAAAAGTCCTCTGCTGAACATAAGTTTCACCTTAAAGATGTATTTTTCATAACCATTTATTGTTATTATTATTTATATATTCATGACTATTGATTACACTTTTTTGAATTGCCTTTTTTCTATTCAGGTAGTTCATGTGACATCATTCCCCCATGGTAAATCCATTCCTGGACTAAAAGAAATTGACGTGAGTGTTGTAAGAAAAAGAATTCACGAGCAAGCAGCACAAGGAAAATGTAAGAAATATTCATTATCTATTTATTTGTCTTATATGGTATGGCATAACATAAAGGGCTGTAAAACTCAACACGAAATATAACTATCCGAAATTCAGTAGGCCTGTGACGGGCATTAGACGCTAAAGCTTGTTACTGCGATCCCTAATCCGTTAACCAAGCGTGGCGATTATGTCAAACCCTCCATTACAGGAGAGACCTATTAACTGCACTTATTTTAATGTTAATATAATCTTTGGATCAATAATTAGTAATTGTTACTTTACGTAATTACCTTCTTTTGTTTCAGTTGACGAGTTGAATATAAAGAATATGGTTGGCAAAGATAGCGGTGGTGATTCTTTATTATTTCTATACTTTACGTATGATCTTCATCGTCAAGTTCTTGAAGAGAAAATTGTTGTGGATTTCCTCAGTGATACAAATGAAAAATTCGATGTCGTAGTACTCGAGTGGTTCTTTACTGATGCTATAGCAGGGTAAGCTGAATTGACTACATTTAAAACTAGGTTTTAAGGAAAATATAAAGATATACGATGAGAAAAGCCTTGCTAATATTCAACAGGTCCCTAGATCACTAAGTAGATCCCCAGCGCAACATATGGTTTTGTATTAAATAAAAAGTGTAGATACATAAACAGGATCCTAGATACCCAGCTGACCATGCATGAATTTTAAAATTATAAAAATATATAAAATATAAAATAGTAAATATATAATGAATTAAAATATAACATTTATGTCCCTTCGCCCTATAAATGTCTAAACTAAACCTCTGTCTACCCATGTATTGGAAATTGCATGAAGGTATTTTTTAAATTAAAATATAAATATTCAGAGAATTTCCACTAACAGGATCCTAGATCACCAGCTCATCATGCAAATTATAATAATACATGACATATTAAATAGTGAATATAGAATGAATTCCCACTATCCCAGGTAGTCCGGTTGTAAACTAAAACTGAGTATTGGCAACTGTTAGTATCAACAATCTTACCACTGATCTCTACTACAAAAACTACCAAAACGTAGATTCCAATATGTTGTCTGATTATCATGGCCTCTTATATTCTGTAGATATTAAGTTAACGCAGTTTGAATGCTGAAATTAATGTCTTTTAAAGTTTAAAAAAATATGTATATTTAAAAATTTGTTTTTTTTTTTTAGGATAGCCCCACTGTTTGAATGTCCACTCATTTGGATTAAATCAACCGAAGCGCATTGGCAGATACTGAAAATAATGGACGAAATCCCTAATCCGTCATACAGTGTTGACCTATTCTCGTTAAGCCGACCTCCTCTCTCGACTTGGGAAAGAATTAAGGAGTTGTGGAAGATACTTAAAAAATCTTTAGTCATTAAGTAAGTGAATTTGCTACAGTAAAATGTAATATACGCATGTGCTAAACTAATATTTTAAAGAAATATATCGATTTTAAAGTAAAACTTCAACTTATGTAGTAGTAGAGACACACACAAACCGTTATACCTGTCTCCCAGAGAGGTAAGTAGAGATTATCGACTTACATTGGGAGAAATTCTGTCAAATATCGCTTATTATTTCTTAATTAATAAATCTGTTTTTGTTATAAGTTATACTAAATAATCTAAAATGAATTAAATTTAAACTATCATATAATACTTTAAAGAATACGAGTGAAGCTTAAATTTGTTAATTGATTCTTTCTTCATTAATATTTTACATCCAGGTGCTTTGACATTTTAACGTAATTATATAAAGGCCTTACATGTAACCAAACGTTGACGTTTCAGCTTTACACACTAACATTTATATTTTTAATTTCCAGCTTCTTAATTGTTCCTTCGAGAAATCCTTGTACTACAGAGTCTTTCCAACAATTGCTGAGAAGAGAGGCCTTACGATGCCTACTTACAATGAAGCAGTTTACAATGGATCTCTTTTGTTGCTCAACTCACATCCATCAATAGGTACACCGTTCCGACTGCCACAGAACGCTAAATATATCGCCGGATACCATATTGATCAGAAAACTAAACCTTTACCAAATGTAAGTATTAATATTAATGACTAAATAAATTGAAATTAAAAATTGTAATTTTAGTACGTTGTATAGGTATCATTTGTGGTAGCACCGAAAGGGAAAATATTGGCTATCTATGTTAATTTCTCTCTGGCTACCCCTTTAGGGATTGTGAGTAATAATAAGTAAGTGCTGGCTATCGAAAGACCACACCAACAAACAAGCATACTTTATTTTTCTGTCACCGTATGGCATCTTGAATTTCAAATCTGCAAATCTTTCGCGATGCAGCTCAAGCAACTTGGTTGATTAACTACGCCCTAAAACAATATTGTTATGCAATTTTTATTTGTTTTAAAGCATAAAAGTTATGCTGAATTTTTGTTACTAAATTAAAGATAAAAAAATCAGTAGACAATAAAAAGATGATGTCAACTAAGGTTATGCTGAACTTTTTGTTATTAAATTAAAGAAAGAAAAATGGTAAATATAAATGCTCAGAGATAAGAAAGTTGATATGTAAAACGGTACGGCAAGGGTCACGGGTTCGAATCCCGCCCGTATTAGTTGAAATTTTAAACATGTTTTTCTCTTTAATTTAATAACAATATTGTTAGTCATTTCTGAGGTTTGTAGTGTCTTTCACTGTTGTCGAGTACTTAATAAAAATTAGCTTATATATGATAATATTTGAGTAGAACCACAAATGTTAAATCCAAAATTCACTAATCTAACTAGCTACTTGATTCCTGTGCTACCATTAATGATCTGTTTTAATTGTATCCAGGACCTACAAACTTTGATGGACGATTCGATATACGGCGTTATTTACTTAAGTTTTGGTTCGCATCTGAAGAGCGCTGACATGTCCACACAAATGAAAAAGTCTCTCTTGGAAATGTTCGGACAACTTAATCAAACAGTTATATGGAAATACGAGGAAGATTTGCCGAATGTCCCTTCAAATGTTCATCTAACTAAATGGGCACCGCAGCAGAGTATACTCGGTAAGTAACACCTTATGTTCTTATTTTGAATCCGGGTATCCAAATAGTATTATAAAAGTGAATGTCTATATTTTTGGATATTTAAATTAATGGGTGTTTGTAACTTATTCATACAAAAACTGTTGTAACGATTTGAATTAAATTTGGCATACATATTTATAATCTTAATAAAGAACTGAATACTTTTTATTCTGTAGAAATTACATTGAGAGATCTTAGCCATTATATTGCTTAGACACAAATTTGATTTATATTATTGAGGGAACGGAAAATAGGTTACATTGTCATAGGTTTTTTTTTTAATATAGAAATTATTGGAACATTTTCAGCACATCCAAATTTGAAAATCTTTATAACTCATGGTGGCCAACTTTCTACAACGGAAGCAGTACATTTTGGTGTACCAGTAATTGGTATTCCTGTCCTTGCTGATCAACACGTCAATATGAGATCAGTTTTGAACAAAGGATTCGGTATCAAAATTAAACTCGCTGAGGACATGGCTCCAAAAATTAAAAGCGCTGTAGAAGAAATACTACAAAATGAATCGTAAGTACAATTAAACGTTTATTTACACATTATGAATAAACAAGAAACGTGATGGAACTTGTTGGCAAATAACAAAAGTAGATACTCCAAAATCATTTAATATGGTCCACTACCTGTCACATTGTCCCAAAGATCTCTATTGTTGAGATCTCTGTCTACTTCAGTATTGGGAATACTTATTAGGTTGATGATAAAGAAGTTTATTCGCTGCAGCGCCATCTGGTAAAGATTAGAAAGGGATAGTACACCTTAACAACCTTTTACCTTCGCAAGCCGTAGCTTCGAAGGCAGAACCATTAGCAACTAAGCTATTTGGTCGTTGGAAAAACGTTACAGTGTTTAATAACTTATTTTCTCATTGCAGCTACCAAGAAAGAGCCAAACAGGTGTCGTTTATGTTCCACGATCGAATTATTTCACCGGGAGAAGAACTCGTTTACTGGGTGCAACACGTTGCGCGCACTGGGGGAGCATCACATTTGCGTTCCCCAGCTCTCGATGTACCATTCTATCAAAAGCTGTACCTTGATATAATCATTCTTGTAGTTTTATTAGTATGTGTTTCAATAGTAGCTGTCAAGTTTGTTCTAAACACATTTGTAAATTTTAAGAAGCTTAAGGAAAAGACTATTTAAACATAACGTACAAATAATAACTATATAATATTGTGTATAACTTTTTACCTCAAGGATTCTTTGATTATTCTTTCTTTAGTTATTTTATGTATTAGTTATAGATTTATAAAAATAATTTCTACTTCCGTTACTTTATGTAAAAGTTACGATATTATTTATTCCATAAAATGTAAATGACAGCTTGTAAATGTACACTGCTGGATGTAGGCCGTCTTTCAAATATTATTTAAAATTTTGGGAAGGTGGGGATCGTGACAGGGTGATTAACCCGTGTTATTGGGTCGTGTTTATTGTACGTTGTGTACGTGTTTACATTACGTGTAAGTGGGTCCTCAGTCATGGTAATTTAAGCAGTTACAATTGATATTAGCAATTCTCCTAGAATCCCACCAGGGTAACTCAGATGCTAAATCGAGGGGACCATTGTCACGTAATTATTATTTTATAAATTATATGTCTATTTAATTTTAAATTTATAAGTCTGATAAAAGTGATATTAATATTTAAGTGGTATATAAGACTAGAGCTACGATAGCCGAGTGGTTGGCTAGTCGGGATTTCGAGTCAAGAGACCCGAGTTCCATCGCCAGATGGCAGGCTCGTATCAATGTGTTTCACATAATTTATCGTTGGCTTAGGATATTGAGACGGCGACAGGCTCGCCACCTGTCACGTTGTCCCGAAAATATCTTCGGTGGAAGATGGGTCGAAGGGACTTAATTGGCAAGACTAGACTCCTGTATACCCCTTATTATTTGGAATTGCATGAAGATTTTTTTCCAATAATTTCTATAAAAATTAGATAATTTCTATAAATAAATTATTTATTTATAATATTTAAGTAATAATAGTTCCAATCAGTATTTTAATTACATTTTTAAGGATCTGTACCTTGCGTTACATAATTAGTGATTCTCTAAATTAGCTATAAATTAACATCTTTAAATTTAAATAAATCTCTTAAGACTGATGACATTGCTGTGAAAAGACTGAAATAAAGCAAGGACAGATGACTTATAAGTTTTTAAAGTACACTTATTGTTAAGACTTAGATAATGTTACATATAAGTTACATAATCCATAACTTGAAAATAATTAAAACTTATGTATATTTTTGAAATAAATGTAAACTAGTTACAAAGTTTTTTTTATTATCGGTATCTACTGGCAAAAGCATCCTCACTTCACGAATCTCTTAATACAGTGACACGTGTCAATCATACATATTACACATTATATCTCTATCAGTCACATGATCAGATTTACATGCCGCCATAAGGTAATATCAACCCACTTTCCACCTAAGCTAATTTGGAATAACATGGCCGGTGGTAACCCTATCACCGTCTTAGTATCCAAGCTAAGGGTACAATATTATTACATAAATGATGACATCATTGTTTCCGATTCCCATACCGCAAGTGCTTTAGCATCTTAACATTGGGATCGGAGCAATGTATGTGATGTTGTCTCTATCTATACATGTATTATTATTTATTTAAAAACATACGTATTCACATAGATAAAAATTTAATATATGAAATTCTCGTGTCGCGGTGTTTGTAGTCAAACTCCTCCAAAACGGCTGGACCGATTCTCATGACACTGATGATTGGCGCAGCCCTATGCTTTGAAGACAGGGTCACTACCGACTCAGCTATCGGGTTGGTAAAGTTGTTTTTAGTATATTGTTATAAATACACATACAATAAATAAATATCTTCACGCAATTCCAAATATAGGGGTAGACATAGGTCTAGTCTAGGCAATTAAGTCCCTTTGACCTACCTTCCACCGAAGATATTTTCGGGACAAGGTGGTGAACCTGTCGTCGTCTCTGTATCCAAAGCAACGATATAATTCGTACATGTGTTTTTGAAAATCCCTTGGGTCGAGCCTGCCACCTGGGGATCTACCTTGGGTTTCTTGACTTGAAAGACATATATATACATGTATTTATGGATAGGGACAACATCACATACATTGCTCCGATCTCAATGTTAGATGCTAAAGCACTTAAGGTATAGGAATCGGAAACAACGAGATCACCACAAACACCCAGACCCGAAAATGTTATTATTTTGATATTATATAACATATAACATCAAAACTGTCATTATCATGCTATGTACGACAAATATGTGTTTATACATGTTGTATCGCAAAAAATTTAAGTTAATCAAAATTATTGCAAAGTAACGATGATTCTTGAAGTTGAAGTTTTGCAAAAACAAAATTTCTGCACATGGCAATTTTTTTTAAATGAGTAAAAAATTATAATATAACTACAACATTTTAACATTATTTTACTTCATATTTACTAAAAGAGATTAACGACATCATATCACGCAATTTTTATAGAAGTATATGTAAGTAAATTTTTTTTTAAATTTCAACTTACACGGGCGGAATTCGAACCCACCCGTGTCACTTAAAACTTTAAACACTTTTTCTCTTTAATTTATTAAATATCCTATCATTCAATCAGCGAACAACACAAACAAACACATTTAGTTTCTGGTTTGTCCGTTTGCTTGCTAGTTTACAAAAGGCACTAAATTTCCAGAGTAATGATAACATCTACATTAACTTTAGTTGTTAACTTAACCGTTAAAATTAATGTGACGTATCACGATAACCAAGTTGCTAGGTGATCGGGATTCGTAGTCAAGAGATCCGAGTTCGATCTTCAAGTGGCAGGCTCGAAGCAATGGGTTTTTTTTTTAAAACTTATGAACGAATTATATCGTTAGCTCGGACATAAAGACGGCGACATTCTCACTAACTGTCACATTGGCCCAATACTTCGGTGGAAGGTGGGTCGAAATAACTTCGATTTTCTAGACCTCTTGTCTACCCCTATATTAGAAATGGCGCGAAGATATATTTTAACCAGTAGTAAATGATAATATAATCTATCACAGTTAATTTCTAAATGATAATACAGTCATAGAACATCCTGTATACGATAAAAAATGACCTTGAATTGTAGCATTATGATATCAATTTTAAAAGATTGTGTTATTCAAAACGTCAATTTGCTTGTGACATCAAAAGAAATATGTGCTTATTATTTTAAGCAATTGCAGAACTTTTTTAAAGAGAATTTTTTTAAATGAGCAAAAAATTATAATATAACTACAACATTTTAACATTATTTTACTTCATATTTACTAAAAGAGATTAACAACATCATATCACGCAATTTTTATAGAAGTATATGTAAGTGATTTTTTTTTAATTACATCTTACACGGGCGGAATTCGAACCCGCCCGTGTCACTTTAAACTTTAAACACTTTTTCTCTTTAATTTATTACCTCATTCAATCAGCGAACAACACAAACAAACACATTTCGTTTCTGGTTTGTCCGTTTGCTTGCTAGTTTGCTAAAGGCACTAAATTTCCAGAGTAATGATAACATCTACATTAACTTTAGTTGTTAACTTAACCGTTAACATTAATGTGACTTATCACGATAACCAAGTTGCTGGGTGATCGGGATTCGGAGTCAAGAGATCCGAGTTCGATCTCCAAGTGGCAGGCTCGAAGCAATGGGTTTTTTTTTTAAAACTTATGAACGAATTATATCGTTAGCTCGGACATAAAGACGGCGACATTCTCACTAACTGTCACATTGGCCCAATACTTCGGTGGAAGGTGGGGCGAAATAACTTCGATTTTCTAGACCTCTTGTCTACCCCTGTATTAGGAATGGCGCGACGATATATTTTAACCAGTAGTAAATGATAATATAATCTATCACAGTTAATTTCTAAATGATAATACAGTCATAGAACATCCTGTATACGATAAAAAATAACCTTGAATTGCAGCATTATGATGTCAATGTTAAAGGATTGTGTTATTCAAAACGTCAATTTGCTTTTGACAGCAAAAGAAATATGTGCTTATTATTTTAAGTGTTGTTTTAAGGTAAATAATTTTTAAAATAAATTTTGTATTTGTACTACTGTACTAGTTCGTTCAAAAGCATAATTGTTTTTTAATTTTAGGGCTACTATCGAAAATGGGCCATTTTGTATATTACTCAATACTTTTTTTGGCTTCATCATTTTATTGTGAGGCATATAAAATACTTATTGTTTCACCAATCTCAGGCAGGAGCCATGTAATAATGGGAAATGCTTTAGTTGAACACATAACAAAAGCCGGTCATGAGGTAAGTTTAAAAATAAATTTTCTAAAATTCAAGGCACCAAAATCACGATTGTTGTGACTTTTACATAAATTTATTAATAAGTAAATGAAAAATTATTTTTTTTAAATTAAATCGATTTATCTTTACAATTTGAACTTTAGAATATTTACCACTGTTTATGTATATAACATATGACTATGAACAATACAATTTGTGAAAATCTCAACATAAGCAAAGTGGATCGAAAGAATTCATTGCCTTCTCTGGTACGGAAATTTTTGTGAATGTAATATCTTCACATAAACCGGGATAAAATTTAAAAATATTATTAATATTTTTTTGTAAATAAATAATTTTTTAAATAAATATATAAAAATTACATTATAACTTATATTATATACATTATACTACAAATTGTAGATGATTAACAAAAACTACCTAAATTTAATTGCAATTTTAAAAAATTCAAAATGTTAATTTTTTTACTTTACTTGTTCGTTCAAAAGCATAATTGTTTTTTAATTTTAGGGCTACTATCGAAAATGGGCCATTTTGTATATTACTCAATACTTTTTTTGGCTTCATCATTTTATTGTGAGGCATATAAAATACTTATTGTTTCACCAATCTCAGGCAGGAGCCATGTAATAATGGGAAATGCTTTAGTTGAACACATAACAAAAGCCGGTCATGAGGTAAGTTTAAAAATAAATTCTCATAAAATTAATGCGTGGTATTTTCTTTCAAACATTTACTTCTCTACTCTGCGGTCGCTCATCGTGGAGTCTTCATGCTTGATAATGTCTTGTTTTAAAGCGAACACATGCTTTGTGGCCGGTGATACATTTTACCTGGTTTCGAGTGTAGTGGTAGTGGTGCATCCAGTAAAATTAGTGCATGTATCTATGGGAGGGAGAGTGGTGCAATTCTTCTCTTCTCTTTGGACCAGGTACCATATGCATTATACTTTTTGCATGCGGAATCATGCTATGTAATTATTTAATAAAAACTTTATTTATCACGATAGTCGTCTGATCGGAATTCATTAGATTTATTCAAGAAATTTATGTACGATTTATATCGTTATTATACATAAAGACGGCGATTGGACATAAAGACGGCGATGAGCTCACCACCTGTCAGGTTGTCCTAAAAATACCTTCGGTGGAAGGTGGGTCGAAAGGAATTAATTGTCTAGACCTCTGTCTACCCGTGTTTCGGGAATTGCGTGAAGATATTCATTTTATTTATTTTAGGGATTAAAAACCAGCTAACAGAATACCTGACGGTATGCAGGCCTTAATAGCTGCAAAGCATTTCAAAAGAAAAACACTTGAGATATTTAATCACCTTAGAGAACTAAGATATATGACCTAAGATATTTGATAAGATACAAAAGTGACAAAAAGATATCTTCACGCTATTCCTAATACAGGGGTAGACAAAGACAACACAGTCTAGATAATTTATACCCGAAGTCCTTTAGACCTATCTTCCACTGAAGACATTTTTTGGGACAACGTGACAACTCATACATGATTTTAGAGGACTCAACTGAAAATCAGCGCTGCCGCAAACAGCTGCAGCTAATTGCTGAGTTGGTTGTCCTTTTCACATACTACTAAAATTATTATTTTTTCCTTCTATTTTTTTTTTATTTTGTATTACTTTTCTTATTATTATTACCAGATCTACCATTTAATTATATATTTTTTTTCTTAGTTTAACTAGCAACATTTTTGTTATTTGTTTGATTTGTTAAGTAGTAGTGAATAAATATTTTTCTTTCTTTCTTTCTTTAGTGAGCCTTTCGCCGTCCTCATGTCCAAGCTAACGATATAAATCGTACATTAATATTGAAAAAACCCATTTACACAAGCCTACCACCCAACCACTCGGTTATGGAGTTTTTAACCTTGTTTACTAAAAAAATAACACAGTACCATAAATTTTATCACGCAATTCCTCTAATGATGATACATAGTTAATATGACATCAAAAGCCAGAGCACGCTTTACAGAAAACTTTACAGAAGTACCACAGCTTATTTCAAACTATATTTTCAAATTTCAGGTTACATATGTTACTTCAATGCCATATAATAAACCAAGACCAAATGTAACTACAATAGATGTCAGTGATAATGATCAAGGATTTATACGTAAATATAATATTTAGTATTTAAAGGTAAAAACGTTGTTGTGAAATGAAGGTAAAACTAATGCAATAATTTTTATTTTAGGTAATCTAGTAAATGTGAAAAATATGATGAAGGAAACACATGGGATAAGTTTGAGATTAACATTTTTATTAATGAAACAAATAAGTATCATGACGTTAGAACATCCAAATATGCAGAAGCTAGTGAACGATCCCAACCAACGATTTGACTTAATAATAGCAGAATGGATGTTCAATGACATTTATGCTGGGCAAGTATCTTTAAAAAATAAATATAATTATATATATAGTTATATTTTAACGATTTTAACGACTTTCTATAAATCGAGAATACTAAGTTCAGGTTTATCGACATTTTATTAACTAACATTAATTCTCATCTTAAGTTGTTTATTAAGTCCTTATTTATTCGTATCCTGTGAAGTTTTAACAGGTATTGTTGTTGGTGTTCTATGGAAAAATTTGCTTATTTTTCCATTACACATAAATCATTAACCTTCAGCTAATAAAAGCGATCGAATACTTCACAAAGAAGTATATTCACTAATTGACTCCATTAATTTCACTTCGTTGTAAGAGACTAATAAACCCTTCAAAAAGTATGGTTTTGAGTTTTCAGAGTGCATTAAATACCATCGTAACACTTAAGGTTCCCACTTGAAAATTTTCACCTGTTGAATCATCTCTACAACATAATTACCAATACAAAAATTTGCTTGTAGGTTTAATCCTCAGTATCAATTTATCAGGTTGGCTAAAATCTCTTTGGTTTAACTAAATGTATCTGGCTGGTTTTTTACCATTACTCATTTTTCTCCTTCTAATTTGAATAAATGTTATTTAAAAAAATAATAACCATCAACAACAAAGAATTAAAAATAATAACGAATTCCCAACATTCTAAATAATTTTTCTGTCTGCCAAAACGAATTAAGATTATTATTAACTTATTAACAGACAGTTCCATACGAGGAAAGCTTTTTAAAAAATATATTAAATAATGCGATTCAAACTATTGAAATATGTGAGGTGCACGCGTGCAGCGGAAGACCAATTATAAGAGCGGGTCGCTAGCGGTGCATTAGTCAAATTTAAACACGCTCTAACATTAATGAACTTGTGATGTAAAAAAAGCAGCCCAATTTGGATGTCCTGTTAAAGAATAAAATAATTTTGTTTCTAAAAAGTGGAGCAAAGTCGATATAATAGTAATTATACAAAAGTAAATAATTTTAATCCACTCCGGGAAACAAAAAAAAGAATATTTAGATTCCACACGAGTTCAAAGATCTCATGAATCTTTTACTCGATTCTCAATCGAAACTAAACCATTTTTAAAAAGTGAACACTGGTTATGAACAGTGAATTAGTTCGATCCCCGAGGTGCATACTCAAGTGAATACTGGTTATGAACAGTGAATTAGTTCGATGCCAATGAGTTTTTTCCAACAACTTATGTACAATTTATATCGTTGGCTTGGACATAAAGACCCTAACGGGCTCACCCGCCACATTGTCCCAAAAATATCTTTGGGCAAATGTGGGCCGAAACGACTTTATTGTCTAGACCTCTGTTTAGGGAATTTTATTCCCCTGTATTGGGAATGGCGTGAAGATATTTTTTATAACCATGAATTACCTCTGAGAAGAACAAGCCAAAAAGTGTAAAGAACCATTGAATAAAATCCAATGTATGGAAATAATTTGAATAATCATAATTTCTAAGAAGTAAATAAAATATTTTACAGGTTAGATAGAAGTCTAGACAATTAAGTCAATTCGACCCACAGAAGAAATTTTTGATATAGCGTTACATGCGGTGAACCCGCAGCATCTTTATGTCAAAGCCAACGATATAAATCGCACATAAGTAATTGAAAAAGTCATTCGTATGAGAGTTCGTAAAATCATTCGTATGAGAGACCAGAGTTCGCACTCTGGGGGAGTTCGAACTATGGTCTTCTGACTCGAAATCCGATCACCCAACTCGGCTATCGCGCCTTTCTAAGCAAAAGTTATGATAATAGTTGAAACCATGACCATCATTATTTTCTTTTCCTGTATTTTATTTCAGATTGCCTGCAATTTATGAATGCCCCTTCATATGGTTTTCAACTGTAGAACCTCACTGGATGATATTGAGAAGTATCGACGAGTTTCCAAACCCAGCTTACAATTCAGACGTACTCTCCAGTGATGTGCCTCCGCTGACATTCGTACAACGGGTAAAAGAATTAGCATACCAGATTAATGGTTTAATTTCTCAATACTTGTAAGTACACTTTTGAATAGTTTATTATTCTGATCTGAGAAATTTTGTTAACAAACATCACAGACAGTTGCTGCAGTTGCTCGTAAGTGCGTGATGTCTTGCATAGACTAATCGCTTTGCTAAGAATACCGTTTAAGCCTGGCATCATCATATACAAGCGGTATTGTTTTAAAGACTGCCACTTAAGGAACTTTAGCAGTATTCATGGGTTTGAGGAAGAACAAAAATAGTTATTTTTTGAATAACTTGAGTACCACACTTTTGTCTATTTCTGCTGCTAATTATCAGAGTGATAGCAATTAAAAAAATATCTTCACGCCATTCCCAATGATTGGGTAGACAGAGCTCCCGACAATTAAGACCTTACGTCCCACCTTTCAACGTAGATATGTTTTGGGACAACGTGGGGCGATGAGAATGTCACCAACAATATAATCGTTGGTTTGAAGAAAAAGGTGGCAACATGCATATGCAATCGTACATAAGTTTCGGTTCACCCACTAATCGGGTGTCACCCCATCTGGGTTGAAGCTCGGGACTCTGACTCGAACTCTAATCATCCATCCATTCCGCTATCGTGACTTAATAGTGATACTAATTGTGTTCCAGTTTAGAAAGCTTAGAGTGGCATTATCTCCTACCACTTTATTAATTGTACATCTTTAAATTATATAAAAATACTATATAAAAATTTCAATAACTATAATTATCATTTTTAAGCTTCTTCTCTGCTATTGAAAACGAAGAATATGAGAGATTAATTGCATCAGTTGTTAGAAGTAGAGGAAAGTCGGCGCCTTCTTTTGAAAAGTTAAGGACCAATGTTTCCCTAGTATTGGGGAATTCCCATGTGTCGTTAGGCGAGGCGACACGTTTGCCACAAAACTATAAACCCATTGGAGGATACCATATTGAAACTAATGTAAAAGCTCTGCCACAGGTATTACTAAAAAACTTAACATAATAAAAAAAATATCTTCACGCAATTCTCTATACAGGGTAGACCGAGGTCTAGTCTAGACAATTACGTCCCTTCGACCCACCTTCCACTGAAGTTTTTTTCGGGACAACGTGACAGGTGGTGAGCCCGTCGCCGTCTTTATGTCCAAGCCAACGACATAATTTATACATAAGTTTTGAAAAACCCATTGGTACGAACCTTCCACTTGGGGATCGAACTCAGTTCACTTGACTCGAAATTCCGACCTAACATAACATAACATAATATAATAATTATAATAAATATGTACATAGATTGTGGCCCGGCTAGCCGGTCGAAATAAATGTGGTTCTTCTAGTAAATAATAATATAATACAATAAGCTATATACAAAATAAATCAGTCAGCACGGCGGGGTCAAAATCTATAGTCACTGGCCTGTAGAGGGTAAACGCTCGACGATCCCACGATGCTCGAAGAGGTCATTTACTAGGCTTTAAGTGGTATTTTATCTGCATTCTACGCCACCAAGTTCAGATCAGTTCACAGCTACCAGCAACACACAATGTAGGGCGCAGTCGTGAGTGCTCAGGTTAAACCTCAAGGGTAGGGCTGTAAGAGGTTTCTTCTTAATGTACTCCATCCAAGTCACATTCTAGATAAGACCAGTGACACTTAATGAATGACACTTGGATTGAGAGAATAAAATAAAATTACAATTTATATAACACGCACACTAGAGTAGTATTTACGAAGAACATACAACACGTACCTGATTAGTTTGCAGCCCTTACATATAAGTTATATGCAGTTTATTGATTTGTAAAAGTAGAAATACTATTTACACCTTCCTTTACAATGATATATACAATCGTTTGGTCAATTTAGACAATTAAAAGATAATATTTTATTCAAGTTATAATTCAGCTCGCTCCGAGACCAACTAGATTTGTAGTGTCACTCCAATGAATATAAACAAAATCGAATGGCCACTTTGGAGCGCTCTCCAAGCGGCCAGGCGCTGCACAACGGAGATTTTCCATGTTACGAGATATAGAATAGATAGATATTGATATAGAAAAAAACACATGACACACTGTGATTTCGAAGTAAGCACTTGTATTATGGAAACAGAAACAAGGAATCTCAAACACCTTTACCCGTGAAAATGTAGAAAAAGTGTTTACTATATTGACCCTCCGGGAATCAAACCCGGGACCTGAGAGCTGGCGACACCATGCAAACCGGTGTATGCGCCGCTTTTCCACGGAGATCATCAAAACATACGTATACCTCAACTTTTTTGTTGTTTGCCTTATATTTTTACTCCGTCCTTATTTATAAAATAGGGTAATATTTTATTTTTTTTAAAAAGTATAGATAAATACTTTCACTAGTTTGGATTTATACATAATTAAGATTAATATTTGAGATACAGTTTAAACAAACATAGATATAATTAAATTTATTTAAAATAAATTAACATAATCAGCAGTTTTGAGATAAATTGTGTGATATTGGGCCATAAAATTCAATTTTATTGTTTCTGTGTTAATTTTTAGGATCTTCAAATAGTAATGGATAATGCTAAAAGCGGCGTTATATATTTTAGCCTTGGTTCAAATTTAAACAGCAAAGACCTACCAAATGAAGTTAAAGAAGGCCTTATAAAAATATTTTCAGAGTTAAAGCAAACCGTCATATGGAAGTTCGAAGAAAATTTACCTAATCGCCCAAAAAATTTGCATCTAGTTCAATGGGCGCCACAGCAAAGCATTTTGGGTAAGACAAACCTTATTTATGACACCAGCTCTTACAGTGAGTGTCATATAAAGTGACTAAATGAAAAGCCTTTGCAATATCAATGGCTGCCGACAAATAACTATCTCAAAATATACCAAAAAATTGAACCGACCAGTGATGAGCAGTAGCTTCTCAAGTATCTGGTACGGACATTGTCATTACTCTAGCCAAGCATGATAGTTATGAAAAGTTACAAATTGGAATAGCTTATTAATTGTATGTCTTGCAATTAATAAGCTACTACTACTTCAATTCATTAAAATTAGACCTCCTTGTATTTCATCTTGCTGTAAATACTTCAATTAATATATAATAGTAGATTAATTTTTTTCGACATGTTTATAAAATCTGCTAATGTTTAAACTAAAGTTTGTTGTTAATGGATACATGGAACATAACTGTTTAAAAATTATGCACGGAGTAATACTCATATTAGTAATACATCTTCTAAAAGTAACTATAAAATTAAATGTTAACTAAAAAAAGGAAGAGAGAAATAAATAAATAAAAGCAGCTAAAACGGCCGGCATTCAACCCAGTATCTGAGATACCGTTGCTGAGCAGGTGGGACGAGGTTTATCAAAGGTAACTTCGATACAAGGTGTAACCCACCTGCTCAGTTTAAATAACAATGAGAAGAAATTTTAAATCTCTTTCGTACGCTCATATGACGCACTGGCGACAACTATCAGAAATTATACAACTTCCGCTTCAACTCAGTCTTTTACAACAATAAATCGTTGATTATTACTTCAATTTATCTCTTTCTTTTGTGAAAATTTACAAAAATTTACGTAAATGGGTTTTCTAGAACAGGAATAATATTTTTTCAGCTCATCCAAATTGTATTCTTTTTATAACTCATGGAGGTTACCTGTCGTCGTCTGAGAGTATCCACTTTGGTGTTCCTATTATTGGTGTACCAGCCTTCGGTGACCAATTTATAAATATTGATAGGGCTGTGAAAAAAGGTTACGCTAAAAAAGTGGATCTTTCTTATAATTTGGCTTCTGAATTAAAAATAGCAATCAAAGATGTACTCGATGATCCCAAGTAAGTGTAAACAATTCACGTTTAATTTTTAGTTAGTTGTTTTGCCTTTGTCATTTTATTCGAAATTCCACATTCAAGATTTCTTATTAATAATTTTTTAAATAAGCATTAGCCGATAGCTAATCCTGAACAAAGTCATACTTTATATCTCTATCTTGCTCTATCTTCTCTCTGCTTGTGGGCTGATCATCTTGGGGATTGCCATGCCATTGACATTTTTACTCCATTTCTTATTATTTTATATTAGAATATAGTTAATGCTTAGTAAGTTGAACTTAGTAAGTTGAAAATTAAGATTTTGATTAAAATTAATATTATTATTACGGTTTTATATGTATATATTTTTGATGGATAAATATAACGAAATTCAAATCCAAATCCATTTGCTACAACGTAATTTTACTATGGCATATTAAAACTGATTTAAATAAATGATATCAAGTTTAACGAATATGAATATAACCTTACGTAGCTCCCAATACTAATATAATAATTAAATTGTTTCCAGGTACAGAAATAAAGCCAAAGAACTGTCACTTATATATCACGATAGACCAGTGACTCCGGGCGATGAGTTAGTTCATTGGGTAGAACACGTGATCCGTACAAAAGGCGCATTACATCTCCGCTCACCAGCACTGCAAGTTACCTGGTATCAGAAGATGTACCTAGATCTGGCTGCTGTTATAGTTTGTGGATTGGTTTTATTAAGATTTATTTTCAAAAGAATAATATCAATGCTGTCATTTAAAAAAATAGACAGTAATAAGAAGAGGAAATAGAAGTTAAACTATTTATTTTGTAAAATAAAAAAAATATTTAGTACAATAAAAATTATCGTAAGCATTTTAAAAGCGAAAAATAAACTTAATAGTAAAATTTCTATGCTTATATGATAGTCTTTTCTGTCTTTTCTGTTCCTGTCCTTAAAAAAATGTATAGAAGACATTAATACAATATCCTAACTAATATTATACATCAAAAGGTGCGTTTGTCTGTTACGCTGTAACCCCTAAATCACTAAACCTATATTAAAACTTCTTATAAAAACAAAAAGCTACAATAACAGCAAGTAACATCGGTGGTATTTTTTTTTTATTTGAAATCCCTACAAAAATTACAATAACATATTAAAATATGATATAATTAATAGACGTGCGCTGCCATCTAAGATCACTTTATTTTATTATTTTATTTATCTTCACGCACAATCCCTGACGGGGTAGCCAGAGAGAACAGATCGCCAAGTATAACGATCCCTACATACCTTTTCGCTTCATACATGAACGTCGAGGTATGCGAGTACTCTTGACCCTCCCCTCTTCGAGCAATTTGCTCACATGGTCTTCGAAAGTTAGTCTCGGTCTACCTCGACCCCATTTAATATTAACTTTCGCTAAGATCACTTTGATACTTTATATTAAGCTATAAAAATAAAGGCGAAACGAAGATCAAATAAGTAAATATTGGCGGTCAACTCACTCAATTAACTATGCAATTAGTTGTTTCTATATGTTTGAGTGAAAGTAAGTACAAAGTAAAGTAAATAAAGTAAATAAAATTGTTACATGATTATTTCTAACCATAATAATTATGATTTACGGTAAAAGCTAGTAAATTTTAAATAATTTTTTTAGATACCAATAGTTTTGAGATATTTAAACTTGCCAAGTATACTACCAGTATATCAAAGTGTTGTGATGTTTATATGATGAGGCTATGAAGTTTATTCGAATACAGAACCAGAGTACGAAACCTGCCTGTCCACTACTGTCTACTCATTAAAATGCATACTTTTTAACATGATTGGTTTCTTTTAAAATTAATTAAATTAATAAATATCTTCACGCAATTCACAATACAGGGGAGACAGAGATCTAGTCTAGACAATTAAGTCCCTTCGATTAATTGATTACTTTTTAAGAACAAAGTATAACTTCACTCCGTTCATAATACTGGGGTATACAGAAGTCCAGAAAACGAAGAATTTTTATTTAAAACCTATGTACGATTTATATCGTTGGCTTGGACATAAAGACGATGACGGGCTCACCACTTGTCACGTTATCCATAAAATGTCTTCGATGGAAGATGGGTCGAAAGACTCAATTGTCTAGACCTCGGTTTACCCCCGAAGATATTTTTGATCTTGATCTTGACAGAAGATATTTTTTTATACATTAATGAAAAAAAATTAACAATTTTAATCAGAGATAACGCATATATATATACGTTATCTAGTACGTGTTATGTTATCTCTGTAATCACACAGCTATTTGGTACTCATATTAGTGTGAAAATAAGCCACATTGTTCTAGTAAATATCAAAGACACGACTTAACGCAAAAAACAGTAACGAAGCAACGACATATGTATAGACAACATTTTATTAAGAATTTATAAATAGTATCATGTCTGACAAGGCGATAACCGCCGGAGATTTTGTGATTTTATAATGTGTGGAACACGTGTCCGTAAGAATTGAAAATATATTATATTAATAAAAAGTAATAAATTCAGTGATAAAGTATTAATAAAAAGTGATATTTTGTTTAATCTTAAATCGAGGTAAAGTTGAAACCGGTTTTTTTTAAACGGTCTTGTGAAGGTTATGTTTACTTGTCTCAATAATGTTGTTGTATATATACCTATATTCCGACACGTAGGTTCGTAAGCATTTGCAGCGGGGCCAAGTCCGAAAGGAAATTTCGATCGTTCGGAATTGGAATTGGGACGTTTCTAACTCTTGAATGCTATGCGCCAAATTGTTTTGATATTGAGTGGTCATTGGGAGAACTTCTTGGGATTGAAATCGTCCGTAAATCGGTACCCTTGATGCCAGTGACTACTAGTTATGAGGTATTTCTCACTGTTTTCCCGTTGTTGGTAAATACAAATATCCTTATTGCAGAATATTGTCACTAAGTTCGTGTGTGTTGACAAAATCGCTTGCCAATATTAATGCAGTTACAATTTCAATAATTTTTTTTAGGAATTATTTTCAAAAATACAGTATTTAGTAATAATTGTATTAAGATTAGTATTGGATTAAAATGAGATTCAAGAGTAAGCCCACAGGTAAGATTGAGCCTTGCAGAAAATTGTTTTTTAATTCCCTCTAATATTATCATAACCTATAATTTCCTTTTTACTTAATCTTCTTCTTATAAATCTCTTCTAAATATAGATCTCTTTTAGGTATCTCTGTTGCAATATACCGAACTTAAGTTATTTGTTATTATGTTACATATAGAATTAATATTTACCAAAATGTGTAATGACATGCTTTTATCCTTTTCTTACACATAACACAATTCATATAAGCTCTTGAGTGTGATGAATGAAGTAAATTACGTTATTGCGTAAGTACTGTAAACAAAACTTTAAAAATGTAATCGTTTATAAAACTGTGAGTATGTGTAATAAAACAATATCTCTATTTAAACAAACTACTTTCTAACTGGATTCATAATAACTTTAAAAAGTTAATTGATCTGTTGAATTCGGATACACTTAATACAAAAATAAATGAATAAATTTAATGGTGCAAAGATTTAAGTACATATATAATATAGAGAAACGGATTTTATTTCATGAAGAGTCACGATAGCCGTGTGGTAGGGTGGTCCGAATTTCGAGAGACCCGAGTTCGATCCCCAAGATCTGTCACGTTGTCCTAAAATTATCGTGGGTGGAAGATGGATCGAACGATTTAATTATCGAGACCTCTCTCTACCCCTGTATTGGTAATGGCGTGAAGATATTTTTTTATATTTTATGCAGTTCGATTCGAATATATGTACTATGTAAATAATGTTTGATTAATGTGTAATTTTCTTACTAAATTAGCTTATTTGTTATATATGTCTCTCCTTCTCTATATCTATCCTATGTTTTTTTCTTTTCACTCATTTACTTTAAATTTATTAAATTTCAGAGTCAAAAATGGCCAGTCTTGCAAGTTTTTTGGCAATTTTTTTAGTCTTGTCGTTCAGTTGTGAGGGGCACAAAATCCTTATAATCACTTCATTGGCCTCTAAAAGTCATACCATGTTGGGAAATGCTTTAGTTCGACACATAGCAAAAGCCGGTCATGAGGTAAACAAATCATAATTCGATCTTATCTCGGCATATATAAGACGGCGTTTTATATCGTTGGTTTGGACATTTATGTCCAAGCCAACGATATAAAACGCCGTCTTTAGACGGCGTCGGGCTCTCCATCTGTTGTCCCAAAACGAAAAATGTCACGTCGTTTCGAAATGTCTTCGGTGGAAGATAGGTCGAAAGCACCTAATTGTCTAGACCTCCGTCTACCCCTGTATTGGGAATAGCGTGAAGATATTTATTTATCTTATTATTTTTATTTTACTA
Organism: Sericinus montela; assembly: GCA_029286605.1. Classification (NCBI taxonomy): domain Eukaryota; kingdom Metazoa; phylum Arthropoda; class Insecta; order Lepidoptera; family Papilionidae; genus Sericinus; species Sericinus montela. Next base: position 2,169,416 of record JAGSMR010000019.1, on the reverse strand, counting down.
ACCATAGTTTTAAATTAAAATTTTTCTTTTCACTTTACTTTAAAAATATTTATTTATCGTTATTTATAAATATAAATTAATTTATTATTGTTATCTAATTAATTAGTTAATAAATTAATTAATAATTAATGAATTCGTATTATTTTATTTTATTAATTAATATTTTAATTTAAAAATATTTAATATAAATCACGATAGCCGAGTTGTTGGGTGGTCGGAATTTCGAGTCGAGAGACCCGAGTTCGATCCCCAGGTGGCAGTACCAAGGAGTTTTTCAAAAACTTATGTACGAATTTCATCGTTGGCTTGGACTTAAAGGCGGCGACGGGCTTACCACCTGTCACGTTGGCCCGAAAATATCTTCGGTGGAAGGTGGGTCAAAGGGACTTAATTGTCTAGACTTGACCTCTGTCTACCCCTGTATTGGGAATTGCGTGAAGATATTTTTTTTTAATATTTATTTATCATTTTGTATAAAGATTATTGTAAAATATTTAATTTTCTTATCTTTTCTTTTTAAATTTTAGGTAACGTATATTACTTCAATGCCGAATAACAAACCAGCACCAAATGTAACAATAATAGATGTCAGTGATAAAATCTATGGTTCCATAAGTAAGTATAATTAAAAAATGCACACTAAATATATTCATGTTATTATTTTCTATAAAAACTTTTTGTATTAATTTTAATCACAGGTAAAACTGTAAATGTGCAGAATCTAATGAAGAAAGAACGCGACCTGCATAGCTTGGAATTTATATTTTCGATGATGAAGGACATAACTGTTATGACGTTGGAGCATCCGAATATGCAGAAGTTAATGAACGACCCAAATGAACAATTCGATTTAATAATCGCAGAATGGATTTTCAACGATATTTACACAGGGTACACTTACAAAACAGTATTTTGTAGTTTTATAGGAGTAATAGCTGTCGTCAGTTTTTTGGCGTTAGAGTTCACCATCCTCTTTTTTCTCGTGGTTGTCGGGAGAGAAAGAGAACACCATTGTAAATAGCAACGGCTTCCGAAAAATAATGGTAGAACCATCTCGAGAACACCAGAATCAAATAACTCAAACCAATAACGGGCAGCATAATCTAGGGTGCAAGGTGTCAAGTACAGTGATCGCTAATACGCTTGCGAAGCGTGGCGATTACGGCAAATCTTACATAAAACAAATCATTACAGGCGAGTTCTATGTCCTGATGTATGTAAGCATGTAGCAGAATAATAATACTATTTCGTATTAACATTGGTTTTCCCCAATATAGTTTCTAACAATTGATTTATTTATCTTGAATATATTAATTACGTACGTACTGAATCTATTGTACTTCTGCTAGCTTATTTTAATACATAGGCGCTCACAGACCAGAACCAGACATATGATGAGCTATTTACCTTGTACGATATCAAGACTACGTACGCAGTAGCATGTACGTACGTACATATGAATGTACGTAATGTTAAACACACGTTGCTAAAGAAAAGAAATACAACACAATATAAACGATTACCGAAACCAAATAATAATAACATGAGTTTTAGTAAAAAATTTAAAGAAGAAGGTAATAAGTAACCAGTTCAGCTGAGAGTAGGTAATTTTCAACGCCCACGATAATCTCAACAGAAAAGGAACAATTAACTAAATATAAAACTAAATATAAACAGCTTAACTGTAAGCAAGATATTGGGAACGTAGACGGAAAAAGGAAAAAGGGGGGAGAGGTTATATATAGTAGTGTCTAACATAGCCATAAAAAGCGACAAAATACTACAAATCCAAATCCATCTAATGAAAACATACTTCAGATCTCTTCCTTAGGAACGATACATTTTTATAAAGGTACATTTTACCAATTTTGTAACTTAAGCTTTCCTAGCATGATTGGGTAACAAACTTTTTTCCTACTATGAAAAAAGATTTCTAGAACAAGTTTATGTTAGTATGTATATATAAAATTTTGTTTGTTACCTTTTGAAACTTAAAACCTTTTGTTTGTATTTATTTAAAACACAGTATAATTTACGACAATAAAAGTACGAGATCAATATTTCAACAAAATTTTTAGTTAAATTAGGCTTTAGTGCATAGAGTATACGTTCTCAGTTAACTCATTTCTTTTCCCTTTTTTAATATCGTTTAAAACTTAACCATTGATCTATATAAAATGTAATATGATTATAAGATAATTATAAGAAGTTTTTTCAGTCTCTCAGCAATTTTCGAGTGTCCATTTATATGGTTCTCTACAGTGGAGCCGCATTGGATGATATTAAAGACAATCGACGAATTACCGAACCCAGCGTACAATTCTGATCTTTTGTCCAACAATGTACCACCCTTCAACTTCCAGCAACGAGTAAAAGAATTATTACTTCAAATCAATGGTTTAATTTCTCAATACTTGTAAGTACAAAAAAGATTAAAATTGTTTCCGCAAACATTTAAAAATTGTATTGCATTCACACATGAATCAAAGAGCTTTTGAAATGAGAAAATGAATATACACTTGTTATCAATACGTGTTTCTGTAGGTAAAACAAAATGTATTTATTTGTTAACAAAATATAGATAACAAATATTTTGAGTACATACCATTCTTGCCAGTAACATTCCTCTTTCTTTCTCTTTTACATGCTTTAACAAAGGTACCATAAGGACGGGAATGAACAAAAATGTTATATGTGAATAACATAGAAAGGAATAAAGAATTAAGCAGTATAATGTTGCTGTTTATTATATTATAATGCATGTCACGTTTAGTTTTTTGATGATGTCTTTATACAAAAATAAAATTTGCGTTTAAAATCTTATCAGTTTTTATTACAAACAACAATAATTAATGTAAAATAAATAAAAGTATTCGGATAACTCAAAACGGTAATTCGTTAAAATATTATTTTAATTTTCTACATACGAATACTAACACTAGTATTATTTTCAGTACGTTCTCCCCAATCGAAGTTAAGGAATATGAAAGATTAATATCTCCTGTAATTCGAAGAAGAGGAAAAACAGCGCCTTCTTTGGACACGTTAAAAAACAATGTTTCACTTATATTTGGAAATTCTCATGTGTCTATAGGACAAGCCATCCGTTTACCGCAGAACTATATTCCTATTGGAGGTTACCATATAGAAAGAGATGTCAAACCATTGCCTCAGGTATCGCATTTTATATATATTTTACCTTTATTCTCCATATAATTATAATCAAAAACACAAATATTAAATATATTTATGCATAATTCAAAAGTAAACTGTATGAATGGTCATTTACAATTTTTGGACAAGTGCTTTTATTCATTAAATGATTTTTTTTACGTACAAAACTAGGTAATGTAAGTATTATGTCACGATAGCCGAGTTTTTGGGTGGTCGGAATTTCGAGTCGAGAGACCCGAGTTCGATCCCCAGGTGGCAGTACCAATGAGTTTTTTCAAAAACTTATGTACGAATTTCATCGTTGGCTTGGACATAAAGGCGGCGACGGGCTCACCACCTGTCACGTTGTCCCGAAAATATCTTCGGTGGAAGATGGGTCGAAGGGACTTAATTGTCTAGACTTGACCTCTGTCTACCCCTGTATTGGGAATTGCGTGAAGATATTTATATTTATTTATTTATTTATTTATTTATTTATTTATTTAAGTATTATGTGTTAATGTTATTTTTTAGATTGACTTTTTAAACCTTTTTGACCATTTTCTATTGTTTCTTTATTTTAATGTAATGTTTTAATAATGATTATTTTATCTCTATTATTTAGTCTAAATATTTTTTAATTGTGTTAACAATTAATTAAATTTATATTTGCATGTCGGTTATTGACGAAACATGTTTGATCTTTTCATTTTATAATTGTCATTTTGTGTACACTATTTCTAGCAAATAAACGATTGAATTGATTTGAATAATATCGAACATTCGTAGCCTAGTGGGCAGATAATTATTTTACTCTATTACGTAGACTTTCATAGTACGAAACGATGACTTAACTACACTATGAATTGTACACAGTTTTAGTAAGACTTAGTTGTTAGTTTCATATTATTTTTTTGTATACTTCGGGTGCATATCATCCGGTTTCTAATACTCAGCAAAATATTTTTCAGGATCTTTTAACGATAATGAACAACGCAAAAAATGGCGTCATATATTTTAGTCTCGGTTCGAATTTAAAAAGCAAGGACTTACCAATTGAAATTAAGAACGACTTACTTAATATGTTCGCCAAGTTAAGGCAAATTGTCATCTGGAAATTCGAGGAAAATTTACCTAGCCGTCCAAAAAATTTGCATATAATGCAATGGGCACCGCAACCAAGTATTTTGGGTGAGAAAAAAAATTATTACGTTATTTTCTTCTTATCTGACCTCCCGCCAATACTTGGTTTAAATAAGCGCCTCTAAACCCCGAATAACCTCAAAATAAAAAGTACATAGAAAAACATTTAATCAGCATAATCATCATCAGTGAACTCGTACTCCATTTCTTTTCTCTGATTCATATTTACAGCTCGAAACAGAGAAGTAGGTTTTCTTAAACTTACATCAAGCATCAAAAGTATTTAATATCCCAAAACAGACATTATACCGTTAAAAAGACAGAATAGAAGTACTTCTTGCATTTAGTCTCCTTTTATTTTTAGTTTTCTCCACAAAATCTTTTCTATGATCAAAAATATTATGCAAAATTATTCATGCAGACTGGAAGAATTTGTGCTTCCAAGTGGACTTGTACTTGCTTCCATTTCGAAGGAGTAATTATTTCATAACACAAAACCATTACATTATTTCAGCACATCCAAATTGCATAATCTTTATTACGCATGGAGGTTTTCTGTCTTCCACTGAGACTATCCACTTTGGTGTCCCTATAATTGGCATACCAGCGTACGGTGATCAATTCGTAAACATTGACAGAGCTGTCAAAAAAGGCTACGCTAAAAGAGTGGATCTTTCTTACAATTTAGCCGCTGATTTAGAGAAGGCAATCAAAGAAATACTTGATGATGTTAAGTAAGTAAACAAACAAAGAATTATTATATTAACTATTTATACTTAACGACTCGATAGCCTAGTTGACCCTGCCTTCTCAGCTAAGTACAATCCTTATCCAAAGGTCCAAATCCCGACATACATACATACATATCATCACGCCTCTTTCCCGTAGGGGTAGGCAGAGACCACTTCTTTCCACTTGCTACGATCCTTACATACTTGTTTCGCTTCGTCCACTTTCATTATTCCCTTCATACATTCTCTTCGATTCAGGGTACTCTTGACCTGGCCTTTTTTCAGGACGTCCCTGATTTGGTCTTGAAACGTCCGCCTAGGTCTTCCCCTTCCTACACTTCCATTCACACTCGCCTTATATGCTTTTTTCGTCAATCGTTCTTCATTCATTCTCTCGACATGGCCAAACCATCTCAGCATACCTTTCTCAATTTTAGTCACTACATCTTCTTTCAGACCACAACGTTTCCTTATTTCACCATTCCTTATCCTGTCGCTCAGTTTAACTCCTAACATACTTCTTAATGCTCTCATCTCAACATCATTTATTCTGCTTTCATGTTTCTTCTGCCATACCCAACTTTCACTTCCGTACATGAGTGTCGGAACCAAAACTCACCTATGCACAGCCAAACGAGCCTTGTTAGACACCATCCGACTACTCATAAAGGAGTGCAAAGCTCCATTCACCATGTTTCCTGCATTCACTCTTCTTTCAATATCACTCTCACACTTTCCATCTCTTGTGAACTTTGAACCCAGATACACAAACTCATTCACCTGTTCAATTTGTTCATCTCCAATCACTATATTGCAGTCTGTCATGACCTCATCTTTTTCAAACACCATTACTTTCGTCTTCTTTACATTCATCTTCATCCCCTTCCTAACAAAATCTTCACTCATAGCAGTTACCATCTCCTGCATCTCCTCGGCTGAAGACGCAAGTAATACTTGATCATCAGCATAGAGAAAACATTTGACGAGTAACTCATTCATTCTCAACCCACTTTCATTCTCTTTTAAATCTGTCAAGCAATTGTCCATAAACAGATTAAACAGCCACGGTGACGCTACACATCCCTGTCTAACACCTTTTTCGATATTAAACCATTCAGTGTACGCCCCGTTTATCCTTACACAAGCACAGGAATCCCTATAAAGAGATTGCAATGCTCGTATGAAGATACTGCTGACACCTTTCACGGACAATGCTGACCACAATTCATTCCTCACCACTCTATCATAGGCCTTTTCTAAATCCACGAACGTGCAATAGACCTTCTGGTTTTAGCCAGACACTTTTCGGCTATGCACCGCAAGGAAAAGACCTGATCCGTACACCCCATTCCTTTCTAAATCCCGCTTGTGCATCCCATACTTTTTCGTCCGTTTCATTCACAACCCTTTCAATCAACACTTTCGCATACAATTTACCGACGACGCTGAGAAGGCTTATACCGCGGTAATTTACGCAGTCCTGCCGTGACCCCTTTCCCTTATATAATGGCACGATTACGGCTTTGCACCAGTCTCCCGGTACTTGCCCATTTTGCCAGCACATATTGAAAAGGCGGTACAGCTGTTCAGCCACTAAGCCCTGTCCAGTCCTCAGCATCTCGACGGTAATCCTATCATATCCGGCAGCCTTACCAAATCTCATACTTTTCAACGCTTTTACTATTTCATCCACGCTTATCTCACTGTCATCAACATTTATATTAACCATGGAAGGTGCCGGGTGTTGTACCTGCACTTCCTCTCTTTCAAATAAACATTCAAAATACTCTTTCCATCTCTTTAACACATATTCTTCTCCTTTTATAATGCTCCCATCTTGACTCCTGATTGTATTCAGCTCCGAGGTAGAGGTTTTTCCTCTGGCTGTATTGACGGATTTACAGAAAACTTGATGTTTGACTGGAAATCTTCAGTGAGCCTCCTATCAAAATCATCCTTTTGTTCTTCTTTCTTTCTAGTCACAACATCTTTCGCAGCTGATTTGAATCTTTTATACTTCTTTCTCGCTTCCTTTATCTCGTCATTCGTCGCCTTTTTGAAGTTTTTGGTTAGCTTTTGTTGCTAACCAATCCAACCACGCTTTCTTCTTTTCTTGCACAGCCTTTTGTACATCTTTATCCATCCACACATTATACTTCTTTCTTCCTTTCCTCCGTTTAGCTACTCCGCATACCTCAACAGCAACATTCACGACTCCTTTCTTAAATGTCTCCCACAAATCTTCAATCACACATATCTCTTCTATGCCTTTAAAACTTTCTATCAGTTTCTCTACATACTCGTCTTTCTTATCTTTTCTTGTAGATTTTCCACTTTTATTCTGTCCAAAACACTCGTAGGCTCGGCTCCTCGGTGTCGCCACCGTTTAAAGATGCCATGTATTCGGGCTATGACCAGGAAGTGGTCTGTGTCAAGGCCTACACCGCGGTATGCTCGAGTGTCTAGCAGGTTCATCCTCAATCTTTGATCCACAATAACAAAATCAATTATACTTCTAGACTCACCTCAATTCTTGTATACAAATGGATCTTTTGTGATCAAACATTGTATTGGCCACGCACAGATTCCATTCCAAGCATACTTCAAGTAGGCTTCTCCCATTTTCGTTCACTCTCTCGTCCCCAAATGTACCCAGTACTCCTTCATACCCGTCACGCTTTACTCCAACCCACCCATTAAAGTCCCCTAACATCACGATCCGTTCATTTTCTCCGCATTTATTCAAGACCTCTCTCATGCTATCCCAAAATTCCTCTCTCTCTTTTTGGGCTTTTAATGAGCCACCCCATCGCAGATCCGTCGGTGCATAAACCCCAAGGATAAACAAGCGGGTGAGTCCAACTTTTAACCTAACCCAGAGGAGTCTTGGGCTTACATTCATGCTCTATCACACATTCAACTATTCGAGAGGAAAGAATCACACCAACTCCTGACAGCCTCGGCTGGTTTGGGGACTCCTGACCAGTATGCCGTGTAGGGACCATGAACCGTGGTGTCACATCCTTTCCTCTTGGTTTCGTTCACGCACAGGATATCTATACATCGTTCGTCCATCATCTGACATACTTCATCTACCTTACCATCCATTCCTCCTCTTACATTCAACGTAGCGAAGCGGCTCTCCATGGGCCGCTTTCGCCCCGCGAGAAACGAGACGTGATGGGTGGCGAACCACATCGCCGCCATTTTGGTAAGTAAAATTCACCATTGCGTTCCCACGAGTAGCAAGGGAAAGGTTTGTCCACCCCAGCAGAGCCCCGCATGCCAGGGTAAGGCTAGCCTAATTCTGGGTCGCCCGGTCCCAGGGCAGTGTGGCACGCTAACGACTATGCTTGCCCCTAGCCATGCATCCATCCGCACGGCAGACGTTGGATTGGCGGAGAGAATAGGAGTAAGGAAAGGGAAGTATAGGTTGTGAGAAAAGGAAGATTGGTAAGTTAAGGTGGGAATTAGGAAAGGTAGGATATTACCGCCCAGGAAGGGATAGGACAGTAATAGCTAGGGAAGCCGGGGTCGCATACCCGTATACCATACCACAACTACCGGACAGGTAAATTAGGATGAGTATCCCTGACTGACTGAAATCCCGACACTGAAAATTATTATATATATATATATATATATATATATATATATATATATATATATATATATATATATATATATATATATATAATTGAGTCATAGATATTTATATGAATATATGTAGTATACATATGTATAAAAAATTATCACGAAATTCCCAATACAGGGGTAGACAGAGGTCTAGTCTAGACAATTAAGTCCCTTCGACCCACCATCCAAAGATATTTTCGGGACAACATGACAGGTGGTGAGACCATCGCGTCTTTATGTCCAAGCCATCGATATAATTCATGCTAACGTTTTTGAAAAACCCTGTCACCTGGGGATCAAACTCGGGTCTATGGACTCGAAATTCTGACCACCTAACCACTCGGCTATCATGACTTTAATATATATCGTTGTGAATATATTGTACCTAGGCTTTGACACAAAGTTGGCGATAAGCTCATTACCTGTAATGTTGTCCTGAATAGTATTCAGTGAAAGGTGGTTCGGTTAGTTAATTATTGAGAATGTGGGTGAAACTATATGAATATGACGTGATAACAAGTAAAACAGACATATTTAGATGATTTTTGCATTCTTATATAAAATTTTATGTAAAGAAAAACTGGAATCAGATTCTTACATTATTTTTTTACTAATTATTTTGAATTATGCAGACGATTTGATTTTTTAACGGTTTCAACGACCTCCGTGAACGAGTGGCATAAACACCGGTTTACAAGGTCTCGGGTTCAATTCCCGGACGGGTCAATGTAGAAAAACCACTTTTTCTACATTTTCACGAGTCTGGGTGTTTGTGGTACCTTCGTTGTTTTAAATTCCCACACCTCTAGTGCTATAGTATCTTACTTTAGGATCAGAGCAATGTACGTGATATTTTCCCTATCTATCTATGTATGTAATTATATTTATATTTAAATTATTTCAGATACCGAAATAAAGCTAAGGAACTATCGAGTATATATCATGATAGACCATTATCTCCAGAAGATGAACTAGTTCATTGGGTGGAACATGTCATCCGTACAGGTGGTGCATTTCATCTCCGCTCACCAGCACAAGATGTCATCTGGTATCAGAAGATATACCTTGATCTGGCTGCCGTTTTAGTTTGTGGATTGGTTTTATTAAGATTAATTTTCAAAGGAATAGTATCAACACTATCATTTAAAAAAATCGACAGTAATAAGAAGAAGAAATAAAAGTTAAACTGGTTCGTTAAATAAATAAAATTAGTTGTAAATAAATTGTTTATTCTTTAAAAGCCAAGAATAAAATGTTATTATTTTAGGATTTGTTTCATTTGTATTAATTTTTAGAGTTGTATTGTCAGCTCTTCTGCGTAGTAAATTAATATTGAAAAGAATAGAAAATAAATTATCAATGAAATAAATTTTATACCATTAAAAATGTCAATGTATGAATCAACATTTTAATTGCTCTATAGCAATTAAAATGTTACTTGGTATAACAAAATATTATAGTTTTTTTTTTTTATAGAAAAGGGAGGCAAACGAGCAGGTGGCTCACGTGATGGTAAGTGATACCGCCGCCCATGAACACCCGAGGCATAGCAGATGCGTTGCCGGCCTTAGAATGCCCCCCCATAATTCGGGGAGGGGGGTGTATGGGCCACCGGTTACCTGCACTCACCAGACGAAACGTAGAAGTTGGTTAGACTTCTACTTCGCGCCAGTATTGTGTGAGGTCGTGGTACTTCCTCGATCGAGTCGGCCCATTCATGCGACAACAAAAACTGATGCGTGGCTCTACCACTGTCATTCTATTAGACAAAAGCGTAAATATTTATACATTGGTATTCCACAAGGAACTCTACTGTGTACTTGAGACAATTTTGTTTTTATTGTACAGTTAAGACTATTGTGATGACTTAGGTTATTGATCAGATAGTAATCGTAGGTAATGAGTAGAACCCTATCTTGATCACTAGCGTGCAACTGTCTTGTGTTAGAGTTGATGCAGAAATGTTCCTACCCACTTTTTTCATGGCGCCTTATATATGATAATGGTTATCGATAAGTGGCAATATAACCATCTCGTAAAATAATAAAAGGCAAGTATTAATTACAGACCATAATAAACAATTTAAAAAAACGTAATGTGGATATAATAATTGATTAATTAATAAGTAAATAAATAATTTTATGAAGTGTAATAAGCATAATATTCTTTAGGTGAGGACATCGAATAAGATTTTTTTGTATCAACATGTAGGACCAATGATTCACGAAATAGTTGTTTAGTTAGAGCTAGCTACCCATAATGTTAAGTATAATAAAGTTTATAATAAAATAATGTGAAATATGAGTAAGAAAAATTTTAACATATTTCATAAAACTTTTTCCAAAATTTTTATAAGTATTTTTATAATAAAAGTAAATTAACGAAAAAACTACAGCATTTTTTTATTTCTTCGTTCATGTTTTATATGTCAATATGTAGTGTATACTCATATTTGATAGTGGGTCAATCACCTTACATGTGAGATAAAAGCTACTTTAACTTTGTTCCTACAAGTGCTGATAATATGTTGTTTCATTCAGCAATTTAAACTGTCTTGGCATACATAAGTATTAACCTCATTGTATGTTTTCATTGTATATAATGTCTGTTAGCTATGAGTAAATAAATAGCCTGTAAAATTCTCTGCCAGGCAGAGAACTTTCTCGTAAGGTAGTGTTTGCCATCATCACACCAAGCATCTTAAACCCTACTGCTCGTCAGAGCTCTGCTAAAATTTTGTTTTGCATTTTCTAGGTTTTTCTCTTAATAGCCTCTTAAAATCTCCTGTAAAAAAGCAGGTGGTATGCACTCACGCCGTAATCACACGGCAAATTCATTTCTTTTAATATCTATCTGAAATGATTAACACAATAAAATAAATTATAGATAAGTTAATCATTTATTTTTTATAAAGACCACTAACAGAGTTCTTAAGACTTCCTTCTTCTTAAGATTAAATCACAATGATTTAAATGTCAGCTAGTCTTTTTAGTAAAGTTAATTGTACTGCTACTTTTATTTATAATTCTTATGGCGACAATTAAAAATGGGACAACAACAAGCGCTGTCAATGCGATAAGATCCAGATACAGCTTCTGATACCACGTAGTGTGGAGCGCTGGCGAACGGAGATGAGACGCGCCTCTAGTTATAATAACGTGATGTACCCATCGTACGATCTCCGCGCCAGGTGAAATTGTTCGGTCATTATATATGAAAGAAAGCTCCCGTACACGGTCACGATAACTAAAACATAACAAAAGATGATATTAGGATCTGATAGTGTAAATTTAATCGTTAATTATTGCTGTTGGCAAAAATTTATACCGGATTTTTTCATTTCGACGTACACCCACGAGACACAAATAGACAATTCCCAATACCGGGATGGACAGAGGTCTAGTCTAGACAATTAAGTCCCTTTAACTCACCTTGGTGAGCCCGTCACCATCTTTATGTCCAAGCCAACGATTAATTCGTACATAAGTTTTTGAAAAACCCTCTAGTACGAGCCAATCACCTGGGTATCAAACTCGGGTCTCTTGACTCGAAATTTCGACCACCCAACCACTCGGCTATCGTGACTGATAATTCAAGTAGTCTTAATTTTAATAAACTCTGAGTATAAGACGCGCTCAGACTGATCAGCATGATCTTTTAAATGTAAGGAAATATTTGCATAACGTAAGAGTTACGAAAATCAATCTGAATGATATGATTACATGACCATATTTGTTTCATATTTCGTAAACGCGATACATCTACTTACGAGCAATATAAACTTACCTTATGTTTCCTAAAATCTCGTCAATAGCTAGTTTCAAATTATCAGGAGTTTCATAATTGAGATCTACTCTTTTAGCTAAGCCTTTAGCTACAGCTCTGTTGATATTTAAGAACTGATCAGCGAACATTGGTATGCCGATAATAGGAACTCCAAAGTGCAATGCTTCGGTTGCAGATAGAAGGCCTCCATGTGTGATGAAGAGGACGCAGTTTGGATGAGCTAATAACAGAGACATAAATTGTGTTCAACGAATGTACTTAATGGATGATATAAGAAGATAGTAGACAGGTCAATCATAACAGGGTTTGCGAATAGCCACACATATTATTTAATGGCCCCTGTTTGTTGCTCTTACAACGAAGATTCTTCGACTTTACATTATATTAAAAGTGTCAAAATAATCATTTCTCTCTTTGTTTTTGCAATTATTCACTACCTAGGTTTATTCCAGATAAGATACTGATGACCTCTGTGGACGAGTGGAGTTTTTTTTTTTCATGGTGTCGCCAGTTCTGAAAACTGCATTTTCTACCTTATCTCGTATCTGGGTGTCTGTAGTACCTACATTACGTGTTCCGTAACGTAAGTGCTTTAGCTACTTATTTTAGGTTCAGAGAAATATATTTTTTTGTTGTCTCGATATATTATAAAATGTATTTACCCAATATACTTTGCTGTGGAGCCCAATTTACAAAATGCACATTCTTAGGCTTGTCGGGCAACGTTTCCTCAAATTTCCATATGACCGTCTGTTTCAATTGACTCAATATTTTTAAAATTCCTTTTTTTATGGGTTCCGGCATTCTGCTACTTCTAAGCATAGAACCCATACTAAAGAAAATAACTCCGTGCTTGGCTCTATCCATTATCATTTTGATGTTCTAAAATAAAATTGTAATTTTATTGAGACTACAAAAATAATGGTGTATGCTATATAATATAGCGAACTACGACTTAGTTTATGAAATACTCATCTTACCCATACCTTCCCTTAAACATAGCTTAACCATACTTCGTTGATCTTTAAATAAATTTAGATTCACTTTTACTAATTCCACAATTTAATCACTTTTTTCAATCTCGTCATACATCGATATTTGTTGTTAACCTTTGATAATGCCAAAAGAACGGAACCGGTCAAGTATTTAAAGAAATATAAATAAATTGTGGAAGTAATAGTAAAAATCTGAATTTATTTCCAAAAAAAATCATATCAACCCTCCTTCCACCGAAGTTTTTTTGGGGAAATGTAACAGGAGGTGAGCTTGTCGCCATCTTCATGTTCTACCCAAGGTCATAATTCGAACCTAAGTTTTTGAAAAATCCCATAGGTACGAGCCCGCCACTTGGAGATCGAACTCGGGCATCTTGACTCGAAGCTCGATCACCCAACCACTCGCCTGTCGTTACTAGTGAATTTATTTAAGTAGTATATTATTAACTAGACAATGGTAGAGTCACGCATCAGCTTTTGTTGTTGCATGAATGGGCCGGCTCGACCGGGGAAGTACCTCACAGAATACCGGCATGAAGTAGAAGTTTAACAAACTTCTGCGTTTCGTCTGGTGAGTGCAGGTAACTGGAGGCCCACACACCCCTCTCCGGCAACGCATCTGCTATGCCTCTGGTATTGCAGGTGTTCATGGGCGGCGGTAATCACGTACCATCACGTGAGCCACCTGCTCGTTTGCCTCCCTTTTCTATAAAAAAAAAACTAACAGAGTCACTAAAATTAACTTAATACTAACAACAGCAATAACATTACCTTTCACTAGTTACTTATATTTCAAAATCACGACAGCCGAGTGGTTGGGTGGTCGGAATTTCGAGTCAAGAGACCCGAGTTCGATCCTCAAGTGGCCGTACTAATGGGTTTTTCTAAAAACCTATGTACAAATTATATAGTTAGCTTGGACATAAAGACGGCGACGGGCTCACCACCTGTCACGTTGTCCCGAAAATATCTTGGAACCGGTGGAAGGTGGGTCGAAGGGACTTAAATGTAAAGACTAGACCTCTGTCTACCCCTGTATTGGGAATTGTGTGAAGATATACTTATATTTCAAAAGACTATTCTATGATCTTACCTCTGGTAACGGTTCTACAGTATCATTTATATGATACCCTCCGATCTCTACAAAGCTACGCGGTAGGGCTATAGCATCACCGGTCGATATATGAGAGTTTCCAAACATAAGCGAACCGTTATACTTTAGTTCATTTAGTGATAAAAGAATTCGACCTCTTTTTGATACAGCCGATTTGAAAGCTAAGTCAAAAGACTGACAATTGCGACCATTTTGCCACCTGAAAACAAATAATTGTAAAGCAACTCTTGTAAAACAATTAGAAGCGGCTAAACTAAAATCCTATTGTTATAGGTTGGGACCTATACCAATAGGATTTTAGTTACTAGTTGGACTAGTTCCGGAATTATCGGATGTCCTTCATCGATGTAAGTGGGATGAGGTCGCGCAACGTCTTGCACTAAGCTCGATAGAGCTGCACGTTGGAAGCTCATGCTGGACCGATGCGTTTATGTTACTGTTTGAGTTTAAGAGCGCACAAAATTGCACTCAAAATGCCGACCACGTAATCGTCAGCTCTTGTTCCGCGTCGTGTTTAACAAGACGAGTTCCTTAGATTCTCTCTTCCCCTCTTTCCCAGGACCTCCGACAGTTCTAAAACTAGTCGGTACTTACACCAATTGGACGTGAGTTTAGCCATTTATATAAAAAAGTCCCCAAGTGGCAGACTCGTACCAATAGGTTTTTCAAAAACTTATGAACGAATTCTATTGTTAGCTTGGACATAAAGACGGCGACGTGCTCACCACCTGTCACATTGTCCCGAAAATAACTTCGGAGGAAAGTGGGTCAAAGGGACTTAATTGTATAGACTTGACCTCTGTCTACCCCTGTATTAGGAATAGCGTGAAGATATTTATTATTATTTTATTTATTTAAAAAACATCTTTACGCCATTCCCAATACCGAGGTAGACAGAGATACTCTAAAAAATTTTAAAGTTTTACATTATAGCATTACAGCGGCCTGTAAAACTCTACTGCAATATGTTTTCCGCATGGAAGGGTTTACCATAAACACCAAGCGTGACAAAGGCCAAGGGCCAAGGGACTTTCCAGACTTATTGCATTTCAGATATTCGACTTCAGATATCCATATATTTAATGAAAGTTGAACATTTAAACCATATAATTTTTTAAGCAAATTCCAGACAAATTAAAAAAAAATATTATTAACTTACCATTTAATTATTTTCCAATTTAAAAGCATCGCCAATTCATTAACGCGCTCCCTGAAAGTAAGCGGTGGCATAGAATTTGACCTGATATGGTCAGCTGTGTAAGCGGGGTTGGTATCCGCATCAATCAGTGATAGTGCCATGTTATGAGGGCTCACTGATAAGAACCAAATTAAAGGGCAATCGAAGACGGCGGAGAATCTGCAATTGTAATGAAACCGTATTTTATAATAGGCCTTTCAAGTCCCTGTCGAATTATGATCAATAAATAAAACATAAGTCATTTCAAATAAAACGATTTTCGGATTTTATCGCGGTTTTTAATTAGTTTTTACAAACTATTTTTATTTCCCGACGTTTCTAATGCTTTACAGCATAAGTCATATGATAGCAGGATACATTTAAAAATATATACATGATTGCCAATACTTGGGTGGACATTGGTAAGCCAGTCGCCGTCTTTATCTGCAGGCCAACGATACAAATCGTACATAAAATACTAATATACTCATTCGTACGAGCCTGGGAATCTAGCTTAACATATCTTTACACCATTCGAAATACAGGGGTAGATAGATGTCTAGTCTAGACAATTGAGTCCCTTTGACCCTCCTTACACCGAATATATTTTGGGACAACGTGACAGGTAGTGAGCGTAGGTCTACACTAAAGCTGGGTCTTAAGGATTTGTTGTCATTTCATTCATTCATTCAGTCATTGTTTAGACCTCTGTCTACTCCGGCATGGGAAATTGCGTGAAGTAATCACAAAAATATAACAATGTAACAAACGGAATAACGGCTTTTATAATTAAGGAATCCTTGTTCCTATTCCATTCTTTAAGAGTAACAATGCACTATGGGAGACACCCGTATGCTGAAATGGGTTAATAAGGGTCATTAAGGTATAATGTACCTATTATTTCGTAACAAATTACGTATCATAACACAAATTGTAGATGCTATGTGCGTTTCTCGTAATAAGATTCTCGTGTACTTATATTTATTAGCATGACTTATGATTATGTTTACATTTACATCTCGTTCAAGTTTCTCAATACTTAAATAGTCAGATTAGGTATTTTTCTTATTTACGGCCACTTGTGTTATACCTCAGTAATAATTACATCAATGTATTTAAAAAAATACATCACAATATATAATTTTACTAAAATAATGAAATCAACCCGAAAATATCTGTACAAACCGATAGCGACGGTAGTGAGCCTGCCTGCAATGCTAATGGATTCGGATTCTAATCCGGTAAAATAACTGAAAGATACAATACTCAATACACATATACACTTACTACAAAGATAAATATTTATATATAAAAAGTAACGAGTATAAAAAGTAGAGTAATTATTTATATAAAAAGTCACGATAGCCGAGTAGGGTGGTCGGAATTTCGAGTCAAGAGACCCGAGTTCGATCCCCAGGTGGCAGGTTCGCAGGTTTTTCAAAAACTTGTATACGAATTACATCGTTGGCTTGGACATAAAGACATCGACGGCTCACCACCTGTCAGGTTGTCCCGAAAATATCTTCAGTGGAAGGTAGGTCGAAAGGACTTAATTGTCTAGACTAGACCTCTGTCTACCCCTGTATTGGGAATTGCGTGAAGATATTTATTATTATTTTATTTATTTAAATGTTTATATACTCGTAATATGTTCACAGACTCTGTCACAAGCATCTATAATAAAGTTTACCCGGCAGTTTGATACAAATTTAGTGTCTTTGCCCTGCTATCCATAATTCTTCTCTGTATCTAATCAGTTTTGTTAATGCAATTGGCTACGGACAAAGAGATAACTGTCTGAAAGCAGCGTCACTGCATTTATTTATATTAAAATGCCTGACCTGTTTCGCCTTCATGGCAGTGAATTTTAATGTGTTTAATATAAATACCTACTTCATTCGTGCAAAGTGCTGAAGTCGGGAAATCGAGAATTATTAAAATAGAATAGTTAACTCTTAATTACAAGTAGAGGTGAATACAAATGTGTATATATACATGTGTATACGAATATGATGTATACATAATTATGTACCCAAAACTTCATTACATGCATCATTAAATCTCAGAAAATAATTGACATTTAAAAATATATACATGATTGCCAATACTTGGTGGACATTGGTAAGCCAGTCGCCGTCTTTATCTGCAGGCCAACGATACAAATCGTACATAAAATACTAATATACTCATTCGTACGAGCCTGGGAATCTAGCTTAACATATCTTTACACCATTCGAAATACAGGGGTAGATAGATGTCTAGTCTAGACAATTGAGTCCCTTTGACCCTCCTTACACCGAATATATTTTGGGACAACGTGACAGGTAGTGAGCGTAGGTCTACACTAAAGCTGGGTCTTAAGGATTTGTTGTCATTTCATTCATTCATTCAGTCATTGTTTAGACCTCTGTCTACCCCGGCATGGGAAATTGCGTGAAGTAATCACAAAAATATAACAATGTAACAAACGGAATAACGGCTTTTATAATTAAGGAATCCTTGTTCCTATTCCATTCTTTAAGAGTAACAATGCACTATGGGAGACACCCGTATGCTGAAATGGGTTAATAAGGGTCATTAAGGTATAATGTACCTATTATTTCGTAACAAATTACGTATCATAACACAAATTGTAGATGCTATGTGCGTTTCTCGTAATAAGATTCTCGTGTACTTATATTTATTAGCATGACTTATGATTATGTTTACATTTACATCTCGTTCAAGTTTCTCAATACTTAAATAGTCAGATTAGGTATTTTTCTTATTTACGGCCACTTGTGTTATACCTCAGTAATAATTACATCAATGTATTTAAAAAAATACATCACAATATATAATTTTACTAAAATAATGAAATCAACCCGAAAATATCTGTACAAACCGATAGCGACGGTAGTGAGCCTGCCTGCAATGCTAATGGATTCGGATTCTAATCCGGTAAAAATAACTGAAAGATACAATACTCAATACACATATACACTTACTACAAAGATAAATATTTATATATAAAAAAGTAACGAGTATAAAAAAGTAGAGTAATTATTTATATAAAAAAGTCACGATAGCCGAGTAGGGTGGTCGGAATTTCGAGTCAATAGACCCGAGTTCGATCCCCAGGTGGCAGGTTCGCAGGTTTTTCAAAAACTTGTATACGAATTACATCGTTGGCTTGGACATAAAGACATCGACGGACTCACCACCTGTCAGGTTGTCCCGAAAATATCTTCGGTGGAAGGTAGGTCGAAGGGACTTAATTGTCTAGACTAGACCTCTGTCTGCCCCTGTATTGGGAATTGCGTGAAGATATTTATGTATTTATTTATTTAAATGTTTATATACTCGTAATATGTTCACAGACTCTGTCACAAGCATCTATAATAAAGTTTACCCTGCAGTTTGATACAAATTTAGTGTCTTTGCCCTGCTATCCATAATTCTTCTCTGTATCTAATCAGTTTTGTTAATGCAATTGGCTACGGACAACGAGATAACCGTCTGAAAGCAGCGTCACCGCATTTATTTATATTAAAATGCCTGACCTGTTTCGCCTTTATGGCAGTGAATTTTAATGTGTTTAATATAAATACCTACTTCATTCGTGCAAAGTGCTGAAGTCGGGAAATCGAGACTTATTAAAATAGAATAGTTAACTCTTAATTGCAAGTAGAGGTGAATACAAATGTGTATATATACATGTGTATACGAATATGATGTATACATAATTATGTACCCAAAACTTCATTACATGCATCATTAAATCTCAGAAAATAATTGACATTTAAAATATGAAAACTTCTGCGTTTCGTCTGGTGAGTGCAGGTAACCGGAGGCCCACACACCGCAAGGTAGGCAACGGATCTGCTATGCCTCTGGTATTGCGGGTGTTCTTGGGCGGTGGTAATCACTTACTATCACGTGAGCCACCTGCTCGTTTGCCTTCCCCTTTTCCATAAAAAAAAAGAACTTGGACAAGGAGGTGGATACGGGTCGGGGAAAGCCGGCTGTAGAAGTAGAATACCGGCGGAGTAAAATGAAGGCTGAACGTTGGCATGGAATCCTTTCAGTTGTGAACTTTCGATATAAACAATCGTGTATAGGCTATGCATTAAATAAATATCTTCACGCTATTCCCAACACAGGGGTAGACTGAGGTCTAGACAATTACGTCCTTACGACTCACATCTACCAAAGAAATTTTTTTAAACAACGTGGCAGGTGGTGAACTCGTCGTCGTCTTTATGTTCTAGCCGTGGCGATATAAATCGTATATAAGTTTAACCACCACCATGAATAATTAAAAATTATAGTGTCAACAACATTTTCGGAATCACTTCATTATGATAGTTTTCTTTAACATGGAACTCGTGATAAATAAATACAGCACTTAACTCTTTTATGATAAGTTTAAGCGGTATAGAACCAGTGTATGAACCTGGTTCACGCGTATAAAGCGAATACCTTATTCACAAGGCTACCACGGGTTTAATGTGGTATCTAAATGAAAAAAAAGCGACGAATAGCAATGGCTACAAAGTAAGTCAAATAACACAACAAGTCTGGTAAATTAAGTAACCTCAAAATTATATTACAAATACAAAAACATTAATAACTCCAGTACAAAAAATCATAGTCATCACACTAATGGCCCCTAGCGTGATTTCAACTCACATCCCTTAGCTTCGAAGGCAAAGCCACTACGAACTAGGCTATCAGGTAGTCGATAATTACAATTTAAAAAGTGAAAACATGTAAATGCTCATCATTTATTTATCGATATAAGTATGATGAACAGTCACGATAGCCGCTTTGTTGGTTGATTCGAGTCAAAAAACCCGAGTTCGATCCCGGGCATTTTCGAACCAATGGCTATTTTCAAAAAATTATGTACGAATTACATCGTTGGATTGGACGTAAAGACGGCGGACGGACTCACCACCTACGTAGTCCCAAAAATATCTTTAGTGGAAGGTGGGTCGAAGGGACTTAATTGTCTAGACTAGACTTCTGTCTGCCCCTGTATGGGAAATGGTGTGAAGATATTTATTATTTATTTATTTGATATGAGTAAGATATATTACATCCATCGTTATATTTTTACGCATTGTATTTTTTTATTCTTCCACCGCTTCGGAATAAGGTTCCGCAACGGAGAACAAACAGACAATTAAACTACTTAAAGAAGACATACTGCAACTTACTGCCGTGTTACTATCAGCTTAAGAAATTGCCACCCCCTTTCTTCTTGTGGGTGACGTAAGAGCTGACGAAGAAAAACACCTTAACAATATCAATGGCCATAATAGATGGTAACAGTCCCGAAAATAATACCAGACTCAAATTCGAATCGAAAAAATACCAAAACAAACAGACCTATGATTGGCAGCAGCGTCTAAGGTACAAGGTGTCTAGTACTGCAATTCTTGTGCAGCTTGTACTTGCCGGGCCATACGATTATGACGAAAACCTTACACGAGAGAAGCCTACGTCCAGGAGTGGACTATTGCAATGGTTATGTATGTATGTACTCTTCAACTCACCCAGAATATAATTCACTGTACATCCACTCCGCAATAACGGCGTCGTACTTCTCAGCGGGATCATGAATCAGCTTTTGAACGCTATCATGGTGAATTGTTGCATTAGCTATGCCGAACATTAACCCAAACACCGTTGGCATGTCTTTCATATCTATTTCTTTATTCAACAACCTTTGTATGTTTAGCACTTCCTCTGAAAAAAAATATTTACATTCAATAGTAAATAAATGAATAGGAACAAGCATACATAGCTCTGATCCCAAAAGTAACACCTATGTTACGGAGACGAGGCACCGCAAACATCCAGACCCGTGACATATATTTTCTGTAATATTAACCCCACCGGGATTGGAACCCAAGACCCCTGAGCTTGAAACCGGTGTGTGCGCCACTCGCCCACGGAGGTCGTTTGTTCTTTAATTAATGCGTCGTGACAAGTCATTTCTTAATAGAAATGACATCACGGCTAAAA
Organism: Sericinus montela; assembly: GCA_029286605.1. Taxonomy (NCBI): domain Eukaryota; kingdom Metazoa; phylum Arthropoda; class Insecta; order Lepidoptera; family Papilionidae; genus Sericinus; species Sericinus montela. Next base: position 2,147,669 of record JAGSMR010000019.1, on the reverse strand, counting down.
AGATTTCTATTACATGAGACTAATGTCCTATGCAAATAAACTTTCGAGTTACAAACAGAAAAATATATTATTTCATTAATCATATATGGACAGAAGGAAGTAATGAATATGAAAAAAGGATAAATGTAATATCAGTAAACCAGTTTTAACAGACAATCACATTTATATAAAAAGATTATTTATGATACTGTAAAATATCCGAAACGTCAGGAAGTTTAAGAAAAAAAGGAAATCAAGTGCTAAATAATCTTTTTATTTAAACGAGTGGCATTCGCGTAAAAACAATAAATAATTAGTCAATAATGCTGTTTGAAATAAAGTGAAAGGAAAAAAATTTACATAAAAAATTATAAGTAAAATAAAAAATTATAAAATCCTCTTAATTATCTAAATCATTGGGCATTCCCAATGCACAGAGATCTAGATAATTAAGTTCTTTTGACCCTACTTCCACCGAATATATTAGTATATTATGTTCAATACGTATGAAGTCCCCTATACTAACCTACTAACCCAACTTAACCCACACTCTAAGGACCGACAGACATTTTTTACGTTTCTCCTTAACAAATAAGGAGGCGCCTCACAACCTAATTTATTCTATTAAAGTATCGTAATTTTTTGTAAAAAAAATCAATTGTGAATAAGGATAAATTTTTATAAATATAAATAAAATAAATATCTTCACGCAATTCCCAATACAGGGGTAGACAGAGGTCAAGTCTAGACTATTAAGTCCCTTTGACCCACCTTCCACCGAAGATATTTTCGGGACAACGTGACAGGTGGTGAGCCCGTCGCCGCCTTTTATGTCAAGCCAACGATGAAATTCGTACATAAGTTTTTTTTGAAAAACTCATTGGTACTGCCACCTGGGGATCGAACTCGGGTCTCTCGACTCGAAATTCCGACCACCCAACAACTCGGCTATCGTGACTTATATATTTATATAATATGGATAAATTTTTGTTTAACATATTTGATATTGATTATCCAATGCTTGTCAGTTCTACAAGATATGTGGCCTGCCCATTACAACTTTGGTTCAACGTGCAGATCCATATAGCTATTTCGGTTACCCATGTTCGGCTAACCGTCGTATATATAGTAATCTTTTATTAATAACAATATTTAATAAAAATATAAATATACTCACGCAATTCCCAATACAGGGGTAGAGAGAGGTCTAGTCTAGACAATTAAGTCTCCTTCGACCCACCTTCCACCGAAGATATTTTCGGGACAGGTGGTGAGCCCGCCGCCGCCTTTATGTCAAGCCAACGATGTAATTCGTACAGTAGTTTTTTGAAAAACCCATTGGTACGAACCAGCCACCTGGGGATCGAACTCGGGTCTCTCGACTCGAAATTCCGACCACCCAACCACTCGGCTATCGTGATATAACAACAATATATAATACATAACATATTTCATAAGTAATAATTACCAGCAACAAAATAGTTATAATTTGACTCGACGTTGATTTGACGCAATCTTGGAGCTGTATCTTTAATCGGCAACGGTGTTATGTATGTTACCTAAAAATATACAATATGAAAATTAAAAATAAAAATAAAATTACATATTATGTTTGTTTTTTATTTACTAATCATGATTTATCACATGGTTTGTTCGAGTTCCATTGGATTTAGCGTGAATGAGGGAGTCTACCGTTCTTTCTTCTCGCGTTAAAAGAGCTGCAATATTTTCTTATAATCGTACTGACGTAATGTATAAACACTTCGATAACGGGATGGTTGGTGGTTAAGCTGGACTAATAATTTAAATGAATTTAATTAAAATTAGTCTATTTATAAGTTGCCAGGTTCTTCCTGCTCGTATTTGAAGATCCGAATGATTAATTAATATAGCTAAGTATTAAGTAGATAGTCTTCACGCTCTGATGACATGTTATGGCGTGGAATTAAGTTTTCTAAACACGCCTTAATCCCTTCCAGGCAAACGAATTGGCAGTAGCAGTACAAAACACCTCACACCTCGGAGCTCAGCAACGGTCCGCATAATTTAGTCTTATGTTTTTGAAATTTAATTGAAATGTAATAATTAGCAATTATATGAGGGCTTAAATGGTTAACGTGTAAGGTGGGGTGGTTCTGTATCGGACGAATACCAAATGGAGTGTGGTGTGAGACAGGGGGGATTAAGCTCTCCTAAATTATTTAACGCCTATGTGAACAAACTGCTCGATAAGATTAGTAGCACGGGTATCGGTTGTTATATAGATGGTACTTGTATGAATAACATTAATTACGCCGACGAAATGGTGCTCCTGAGCCCGTCGATCAGCGCACTGAAAAGACTACTTTTCATTTGTGAAGAATATGCGGTTGCCCAGGGTCTTAAATATAATGTAAAGAATAGTATTCTAATGATTTTTAAAGCTGGTACTAAAACTTATGCACTACCCGAGGTGAAGCTTTGTGGCACTGCTCTCTCCTGTGTGTCTGAATACATTGTATTTGTATTTGGGTCACTGGGTAACCCAGGACCTAAAAGATAGTTCGGCTATTGAAAGGAAGCGTAGGTCGCTTGCTATTCGATGCAATATGTTAGCTTGCAGGTTTGCAAAATGCTCAAAACCGGTTAAGATGACACTTTTTAAGGCATATTGCCAGTCTTTTTACACCTGCAGCCTGTAGGTTGACTATACGCGTCGGGTATACAGTAATTTGAATATTCAATACAACAACGCCTTCTGAGTACTCATGGGACTGCCGCGATATTGTAGTGCCTCTGGTATGTTTGCGGAAGCACGTACAGATAGCTTTTCAGCGATTATGAGAAAACGTAGCGTTTCTTTACAATATAGATTGTGTAACTGCCAAAATCGTATGCTGACGACTTTGGCGGATAGGTGGGACTCTTCGTTTCTCCGAAACTGGATTAGGAGACATATGAGTAAAGGATGTGATAAATAATATTATAATTGTAAATGTAAAAATCAGAATTCGCTCCTTACAAATATCTCTTATCAATGTTAGTATTTTTAGTGCTTTAGTAGTGTTAGTATGTTGTATTATTTCTCCTTCGTAAATGTACATGTTTTTGATTTGATTGTTGTTTTGTATTTTACTATGTTTTGTATGGATTGCTGGTCCGAAATAAATGAATTGTTATTCTTATTATTATTAAATAATAACATTTGTTTTATTATGTTTCTGCGCACGTTTAGGTATCCGAGTACTCTTGGCCTTACCCTCTTCGAACAATTTTTCATAAGACTATCAAAATTTTGTCGCGGTCTACCTCAACCCATATCATTGATAACTTTCGCGCTTTATGTCTCAGTCTTCACTCATTCGCTCAACGAGCCCAAAGTATTAAAGATAGTTCTTAAAAAAACGGTTACAGCTTTTTAAAGAATCCATTTTTTGATAAAATCAGACCCCGTGCTTACTTAAGCAGCAAAAGCTTATCTGTTTATAATTTTATCCTATCAAGTAAAATAAATAGATTTTATTTCGGAGCAATAAATACAGTCGCATTTTAAACATAAATTTAGCCCTGGGTATCTGGGGTTATTAATATATTGGATAATGTAATCGGCATTTAAAAATAATAATAAGGAATAAACTATAACTTATAAGTCACGATAGCCGAGTGTCTGGGTGGTCGGAATTTCGAGTCGAGAGACCCGAGTTCGATCCCCAGGCGGCAAGCTCGTACCAATGGGTTTTTTAAAAACTTATGTACGAATTTCATCGTTGGCTTGGACATAAAGGCGGCGATGGGCTCACCACCTGTCACGTTGTCCCGAAAATATCTTCGGTGGAAGGTGGGTCAAAGGGACTTAATTGTCTAAACTAGACCTCTGACTACCCCTGTATTGGCAATTGCGTGAAGATATTTTTTAACTATAACTTGATTATTGGCTAAAGAATAATTTCGCCTCTTTCTTCCTTGTGTTCCTCAAAAGAGACAACTAACGAAAATGCCTTAACGAGACATTGACTCTAAATGGTATGAATGGTGATAAATTGCTGGATTAATGTAAAGCTGACCAATCAACATCAGATTCTAAGGTATTAAGATGAGAGGTTCCAGGGACTGAAGGAAAGACTGGAGTAAGCAGATTTCTAAATAACAACGAATTTCTTCCGACCCACTTTCCATCGAAGCTTATTTGGAGAAACGTGGCAGGTGGTGAGCCTATCGCCGACTTAACGCCCAAAGCCATGTAAATATATTTATGTATAGATCAATGTTCAAATATACATATAATAATCCGAACTAACATTCATATCATCCGAAATAACAACCGAGAACTAACATTAATATTTATAACATAAATGCCTAGCGAGATGTACGTCCCCACGCCTGTGGCAGAGACTTTAATTACAATTAGTGATAGAAAAAATAAAACATTTAACAATTAAATCAATTTAAAACCTGTAGGTATAATACGTCACGACACTTCTTTAATACGTCACACGGTGTAACCACCGTGACTCCGTTTGAAACGGAGTCAAAAGACCGGAGTTCGATCCCCAAGGCTCGTAATAATGTGTTGTTTAAAAAAACTTATGTACGATTTATATCGTTGGCTTGAACATGAAAACGTCGACGAGCTCACCACCTGTCTCGTTGTCCCAAACAAAATGTCTTCGGTGGAAGGTGGGCCGAGAGGACTTAATTGTCTAGACCTCTGTCTACCCCTATATTGGGAAAGGCGTGAAGATATTTATTATTATTTTTATTTATTTAAGCTTTAATGCACAAACTAGTATATATGGCGGACTTAATGACTTAAAATATTTTAGGTATAATACGTTTAAGAAACATTATCACATGAAAAGATCAAAACTAAAAAAATACTTGAATTTTCGACTATTATAGTGAATTATTCCAGTCAAATGTATATAATAGTTAGTTAATAGACTCGGGCGTTACTTTGCGGAAATCAATTATTATAAAGATGTTAGCTTGAAATTATTTTGAAACACTACACATTTATTGTTTTTTGCAGGCGGAGTGTTGCAAAGTTATTATAACCAAATATCTTTTTAAGTGATAGCCTAGTTGTTAGTGGCCCTGCTTACGATGGTTGGGGGTTCGAATCCCACAAAGGGCAAATATTTGCGTAATGGATTAATGTTTGTACTGGAATCATGGATTTTTCTATGTATGTATGAATGTTCAACTATGTATATACGAGTATATATAAATATCTGTGCGAGTATATCGTACTTTTGGTACGGACACTAGGACTGGCTATAGGCTTACCACCAATGGTTAAAAGTGCGTCGAAAGGACTTAATTGTTAAGACCTCTGAAGACCTCTAGAGTCACGATAGTCGAGTGGTTGGGTGGTCGGAAATTCAAGTGAAGTGACCCGAGTTCTATCCCCAGATAGTAGGCTCGTACCAATGGGTTTTTTCAATAACTTATGTATGAATTTATTCTTGGCTTGGACATTGGGACGGCGACGGGCTCACCGCTTGTCAAATGTCCCAAAAATATCTTCGGTGGAAGGTAGGTCGAAACGACTTAAATGTCCTGCCTGCATTGGTAATGGCGTTTAGATATATATTTATATCTAAAGACCTCCATGGATGTGTGGCGTACCTAACCTAACATAACCTAACCTAACCATTCACGATAACAGTAGTTGTTATAAATCGAACACAATTAAAAAAATATCTAAAGTAAATGTAAACAAAACTTCAATCGATCGTCATCAATCGATTATTTCAAAATGGAATTATCAAGAGGCAAGTTTTAAATTCAGGAATTTCAAGCATAATGTATATCTTACATCGATGTCCTATTACATATTTTATCTATGTCATTCACCCCACACCTACTCTGAACACTGGTTATAAGCATCTTTAATAACTACAAATTAAATACATTTATGAAATGTAACATAGATGTTAAAGTCACGATAGCCGAGTGGTTGGGTGGTCGGAATTTCATGTCGAGAGACCCGAGTTCGATCCCCAGGTGGCAGGCCTGTACCAATGGGTTTTTCAAAAACTTATGTACGAATTATATCGTTGTCTTGGACATAAAGGCGGCGTCGGGCTCACCACCCGTCACGTTGTCCCGAAAATATCTTCGGTGGAAGGTGGGTCGAAGGGACTTAATTGTCTAGACTAGACCTCTGTCTACGCCTGTATTGGGAATTGCGTGAAGATATTTATTTATTATTATTATTTTATTATAGTGAATTTATTTAATGATTTTAGTATAGATGACTATTCTTTCTAAACAATTTCCTTTTTTTAAGTAAAGAATATTGATGCACAAATTTGTCATCAAACAGTGGATATATTTTCATAATTTCTCGAGTTATACTCATACTATCTATTTTCTGATATTTGAAGAGGACGACGGGAGAATGAAGTGTGAAATATGGGTAAATCAGAAATGTCTAGAACAGGTTAATAAATTTATATTCTAGGGGACCACATTTAGCCGAGATGGATTTGATTTAGACATGAACAGGGCTGTGGCAGCCAGAAACAAATTCAATAGTGCTCTCACTTCGTTTGTCAAACAGCAAGATGTCAAAAAAATACTGACTTTGTTGCATAGCAGCGATGTTGGATCTGCCAGAAGAAGCATAAAAGCAATTTGAATTTAATCTAAAATGCGATCTCTTCGTAAAAATGCGGCGTTACATTGCCGACTAAAAACGAAACGAAATTGGCAGGTTTGTAAGATAATCTCACCACTAAAGTGAATAGGAAAGCATTGATGGTTTGAGCACACTGAGTGAAGGAAAATATACAGCGCAAAAGTTAGCAATAAAATGGGGCAAGGAAGGACGAGTCTAACTTTCAAAGACCATGTGTGCAAATTTCTCGATTAGGAGGAGCACTAGGATACCTAGACATGCGTGAAGGAAAAAGATAAGAATTTGGAAGAAGCAAAAAAGGTATGTAAGATCGCACACTTCGCAATCTGTCTTTCGGACGGACAATTCAAACTTCATAAATATTGCCCAGTCATTAATATGCCAAAGAGTTACAGATGATTGTATTTTATCTAAAATTAATCGTAAAGTATTCAAGTCATGTTTCATTCAAGTTAAATTCAGTCAGGACAAAACGGAAAAAGATTCTCTACTTCATATGCATAATTTTTATACTTTTAAATACTATTAGCGAGTTATGGATACAACATCGAGAGGAAAACTGCCACTGCCAATTCGCTTGGCATGCGCGACGATTATAGCAAACCCGGGATGAAAAATACGGGAGAGTCTAGTTTCTTGCAGTGAACTTTTATAGGCCGTTATAACATGATGATGACGTTAATAAAGTATCTTCCCTAAATACCACCAAATTTTATTATTTAAAAAAGTAAGATTTAGTCTATACACAATTACTGCAAAATTTGTCCTACCTCATGTCCAGCATTCAACAAAACCTTCACAAACGAATCCCCTAGGATCGAATGACTTTTTCCTGGAACAGGAAACACTACTAACAATTTATATGATTCACAAAAACTAAACATGAATAGCGTTGTAATAAAAATGGTAAAATGTATCGACATTTTTAATAACTTGTTATTGTCACTAGAGTTGGTTACAAACTGGAATGGAAGTCACTTTGTCATTACTCTGACTACAAGTTACTTGATTTATATATGTGTTGCATGATTGCAGACTTTCGTACTATAAATAACCTTCTATTTTGTTTACTTACAAATGATAAAGGAAATTTTACAATTACCAGTTAAAGACATGTTTACCAAATCCTTATTCTTACGATGTTTTGATATCAGGGTACAACAAACAGATTGGTGTATTTTAGTTCAATAATCTCAATTATGAGTTTTTCAACCCATTTTTATGCATTTATATGACTTTGTTTATTGTTAAAAGATATTTTATGACTACTCTTCAATAAAATTATAAATAAATATCTTCACGTAATTCCCAATACAGGGATAGACAGAGGTCTAGTCTTGACAATTAAGTCCCTTTGACCCACCTTCCATATTTCGATATTTTCGAGACAACGTGACAGGTGGTGAGCCCGTCGCCGTCTTTATGCCCAAGCCAACGATGTAATCCGTACATAAGTTTTTGAAAAACCCATTAGTACAAGCCTGCCACCTGGGGATCGAACTCGGGTCTCTTGACTCGAAATTCCGACTACCCAACCACTCGGCTATCGTGACTTATGACTATTCTTTAATTTTAGAATATATTGACACAATGACAGTAACCCCTGGGAATGAGGTGATCGCTCCCAAGCTATTTCTAGAAAATATCACATCACATTTGTATAATGCATTATATTGTAAAAAAGAGGATACCTCCGGAGTTTCTTTCGCCTGTATTTTCTCCATGAGATAAACCTCATTACGTAACGGTGGTAGATTAAAAATGACTATCGATAAATGAATTTATGTTCTTATGTCGATGAATAAAAAATGATTTAATTTGATTTGGTGGAAGGTGGGTCGAAGGGACTTAATTGTGTAGACTAGACCGGTGTCTACCCCTGATATCTACCCTGTATAGGGAATTGCGTGAAGATATTTATTTATTTATTAATAGGCCCAATTGACTGATATTGGATATTTTTTCGTATTGTGTATAAAGTAATTCACACACACATTTCCTTTCCATTAACCAATTCCTTACTTAAAGACCGACAACTCACATGAAACCCCTAATGTTGCGGATGAACAAGAGTGTCAGGAATTACTTAACATTACGTAAACTGCCTATTTACTTTCTAAAAATATAAAAATGATGGAAGAAGATATATATATATATATATATATATATATATATATATATATATATATATATATATATATATATATATATATATATATATATATATATATATATATATATATATATATATATATATATATATATATATATATATATATACCTCACAGAATACTGGATAATTTTTGGAATGTTTGCTATTTTTGCAATTCTCTTTAATACATTTCTTAAACCTTCTTTCCTAAACCTTATAGACAGCCTCCATAAACAAGCTACTTACTCAATCTATATTAATAATTTTACGACCTCCGTAGACAAGTGGTGTGCACAATGGTTTCCATGGTGTCAGTTTTGAGGTCCCGGGTTCAATTCCCAGTCGGGTCAATGTGGAAAACACTTATTTTACATTTTCTCGGCTTTGATTCAATAGTAAAAGTGCTTACGCTGGTGATGAGATATAGTCGCTATATATGAATGTATCTTTATATGTATGTATTATTAGAAATTGATTGATAGAAATATATATTTTATTTTAGTATTATTTATTATACAGCTTCCGTCATATGGGCTTCTCGAGAAATTTATCAATTGGGTCACTAGTTTTCTCACAGATCGGAGCATCAAGGTCTTAGTTGACGATGCATGCTCGAACTCCAAGTCAGTGAATGCTGCTGTCCCACAAGGCTGTGTGCTATCGTCAACCACTTAAAGTACCGGAACAAACTTGTGTTTGATATCGAGATTTTCTTAGACAAAATCTCGTACTGGGACTGACTAAATTTAGTCCAGTTCAACCCTAAAAAGCTTGGCGTGCTCAGAAGAGCACGACACTAATTCATGCCAGCCCACCGCTACTAACTTTATAATTCGCAGGTTGGGCCACACATGGGGTACTGTTCTCATCTCTGGGCGGGGGCACCCCAGTGTCAGCTCCTTCCATTTGAGAGTATCCAATGAAGAGCGGCTCGAATAGTCGACAACCATGTTCTATCTGATCGGCTAGATCCCCTGGCTTTGTTAAGCGATGTTGCATCTCTTTGCCATTTTTACAAGTTGTACTACGGGGAGTGCTCCAAACAATTGTTCGGATTAATCCCAGCCGCTGAATTTCACCATCCTACCTTACGGCATAGTCAAAAACTCCATTAACACCACCTAAATGCTTGTAATTCCACGACAGTTTGTTTTCCGCGGATTTTTCGCCACGCACTTGCACTTTATTGTTGCTTTAGTGCTGCCGTCAGCGGTTTTTCCGGACCGATACGACTTAGGAATCTTCAACAAAAGAGCCTATATCTTTCTCAAAGGCCGGCAACGCATCTGGTATTCCTGTGGTACTGGGCGGCGATAATCATTTATCATCACGGGAGCCATCTTATGTGCCACTCAAATACTTATATTTCTATCCACTCCATCTCCTAAACCTATATGAGCTGAAATCAAGCAGATTCTCTCTCTCTCTCATAGCTCATGTTCAGGAAAGCGAGTTTTTGAACGAACAAAAGTTTACCCGGCCCTCGGCCGGCCGGAAAATGAAACATTAAACCATGGAAACAAAAAAATTTGCTCAGTGGTTTTAGCAACGACCTGGAACAGACAAGAATCCTATAATATTTTATTGACTCGGACACGTCCTAGTAACCTATTTCAGTTACTTTATCTCAAAAATCTTCAATGTACAGATACGACTCATTTACAATTGTATAATAGTAGATGTAGACTATTTAATACATCTTACGTTACGTTACGTTAATTATTGTAACAATAACAATTTTTTTCCTACTAGAAGTTATAAAATAGTTTTATTATATTTGCCACATTGTTTCTAAACATTACGATTGTTTTCTAGTTGATAAGGTGTTGATAAGTGATGGTAGGTGGTTGTTAGCCTGCATGCAAATTAAATTCATTTATACAAGCTCTCCTCCAAGAAATCGAACTTGCGCCTTTTGGTTCTAATTCCTATAACAAAACTACTTGTCTATCGGCACTCAATTAAGTAATTGATAAAAAATTAACATATATTCATTGTTGGAGCGTTTGTAACTATCTTAAAATCGTTATTATTAACCTATTTTCTTTATATACTATTAAACTGATAAGAAGGAACTGTTTGGTATAATCTATGTCAAACAGAACGCAGACATCAAATACGTGTACACGTATCATGTATACAATTATTATTAATTACACCATTAGATAATTTTATGATTGTAATGATTACAAAAAGAAAATACATTTTTTTATATTTTGATGCAGTTTTCGTGTACTGTTACTGTTAAACGTTGATGCATACATATACATTTATGCCTCACACCTTATACGTAAATACTGTATGTATTTATTTATTTATAGACAAGGAAAATATCATATTACTCTGATCCCAAAGTAACTAGTTAGAGCAATTATGTAATTGAATAACAAACATCAAAGGTTGTTATTATTTCTTTTATTTAGCCATTTTATTAATATTATATATATATATATATATATATATATATATATATATATATATATATATATATATATATATATATATACACACATATATATATATATATATATATATATATATATATATATATATATATATATATATATATATATATACATATAGGCATGGTCCAGTGTAGGCTTAATATCATACTATGCATTATAAACATATATAAACATTGTAGAAAAACTTAACTTATAATAAGAGTTACTGCTTACAAAATCAATGACTAAGCGCAATTTTTTTTACAGACGTAGGTTATGTTATCTTATCTGTCTATAAGATAATTTTTACTATAAATTGTTTGTTGAATTTATTATTATCTTTAATTTACCATGCGTAGTAAAGTGTACGTAATGATTAGTTAATAAGCAGCTCCAATTTAGTAACGTTTAGTGATTAGTGATTATACTATGTTCTATTTGTGATACTAAAAAACTGAAAAGTTCGATAAAGGAACATTTAATTTAGGATTACATAAGGTAACTTTCATGATCAGTAGTAAATGTCTTATGTTCATTATTTATTTATTTATTTATTTGCTAGAAACATGGTACACGTGATGTCAACTATAAAACAAAAGGATCAAACATGTTTCGTCGATAACCGACATACAAATATAAAATTCATTAATGGTTACAATAATTAAGAAAATAGTTAGATAAGGTAATAATAAACAACTAAAACAATAACTATTAATATCAATCAACCGTCAATACGTATCACATCAAAATAAGAAACGATAGACAGCAATCTAAATCAGCAAAAAAATCAAAATAAGATATGGAACAGCGGTTTACAAGAAGTTAGTGGTCCAACTCCACAAACAGCTCTTACACATTTTTTTTGCACAATGAAGGCTCTTTTAATATGGACAGAATTACCCCATATAAGAAGGCCATATCTTAAAACTGACTCAACGTAACCAAAATATGCAGTTAAAGCCGTCTTTTGGCTCGCTGTTCTTCGCAGTCGTTTTAAGGCGAACACAAATCGATTCAGTTTCTTACATATGCTATCTACGTGAGCTTTCCAATTACAATGTTTGTCAAGTGTTATACCTAGAAGAGAACCTATTGAGAAAATTACCTATTGAGAAAAGTATTTCTAAGGATATATTATCGGGTACCAGTCCTAGTGTAAATTTTAATCTTCCAAGTGAATCTCGCTATGGGTTATAATCCTGATCGCTGACAATATATGGGTGGCAGATTATGAGGAAAATTATTCCCGTTCGTTAAATAAATAAATATAAAACATAAAAATCTTCAATCCTTTCCCAATACAAGGGTAGACAAAGGTCTAGACAATTAAGTCCTTTCGATCCACATTCTACCTAAGATATTTTTGGGACAACGTGACAGGTGGAGTGCTTGTTGCCGTGTTTATGTCCAAGCTAACGATATAAATCGTACATAAGTTTTTGAAAACCCATTGGTAAGACCCTCCTTTGAATAGAATAGAATACTTAGAAATAGAATTCGGTTCTTTAAGCTCGAATTCCAATCACCACTAACCACTCAGCTATCATGGCTATGAATGGAAATACGAGTAAACGGGGATTTTGGGAAAGCTTTGAATACAATCATGGTAACTTATAGGGTTATGCTGTCAAACCATGTCAAAAATATCAGATCAATATCAAGATGAGTGCTTAACTGCTGTATGATTGTACTGTAGCAAGTCCATCTCAAGAGTTACCCTGTCTTTCATAAAATTTTAAAATTAAGTTTATTCCTATACATAAAACATGTAACTTTTTTTTGTAATCGTAACCTATGTACTTTACTTTAGGTTCATGTATGACATAAAAATGATCGATTAGTTGTGGCTAGCTACTGAGAAGTTGGCTGGGTACCTCATTAGGCCGGTTACATAGCTTGACGAACTGATAACCGAAGGGAAAAAAGAGTTTTTGAATGGCAAACTACTTTAGGTAGATGCATTGTAGGGTGATGCCCCACGAGATGGAGTGACGACTTGCAAAATGTTGCGGAAGTCGTTGGATGCAGTTGGGTCATTGTAGAAAACTTTGGGGAGGCCTCGGCCTTTTTTCGGCAGTGGCCTCTTGATAGGTAAAGAAGAAGAACGTGTGTAGTATCGACCATGAGTGATGTAAAATACGATTGGAAAAGGGCTATGCTTCTTATACCACCTCTCTAAATAGCCATTTCTGTCTTCAGAGCTCAGCCCCCTCTTACAATCTTACTGAAGGAAATGGGAACAATGCCGCTATCTTGTTTATATTATTATTTATTACCTGTACCTATTTAAATTATCATCGAAATGACCTGATAAATTCATTATGTTATGATCTTTAAGAACGACATAGGCCTCTCCTTGAAGGTATAGCTTAACACATCGCTTGTCAAGGGGATTGGCTGTCGAATTACCAGACGGAACAGACCTTTGACGCTGCAGCCTGAGCGGTCTGTGCTATTTGAGTGTAGCAGAGATGGCTATTCTGCCATCTGTCGTTACCCAATTACATTTTCAAGGCTTTTATCTTAGTTTTCTTTTACGATACTCAGGAGAATAACGGGGTGGTATGTGTGTATGACGACATCACACGACAACATATTTTAAATTTATTATTAAATTTCTCTTTAAAGTTTTAAGTCCAGCATGATTTGCATGCTTTATATTCAATAAAAATTGTACTATTTATTATTTAAGTAACATAACTTTTAATTAATTTTTAATCTTTACGTTTACAGAAAATGGCTACATCAAAGTGTTTTGGATTGTTACTAGTTCTATTCGCATTGTCAGATGTTACTACGGCATACAACATACTTGTGGTATCTTCATATCCAGCCGGAAGCCATGCGATACTTAGTGACGCTTACGTGAAACTTCTTTTAGATGCGGGACATAATGTTAGTAGAAATTTGACATTTCAAGATATGTATCATATAGCTTGGTTTTTGTAAGATAATTTTTTTACTGTAACATGTAATGTTTATATCTCATTATGTTAAACTTCAGTAATATTCACATCTGCATGTATTTTCCAATACTGGGAAGGTCTGAGGGAGACTGAAATGTCTAAAACAATTTGGTCTATTATTATAGGTTATTATTATATATACAGGTCAGGACAGGAGGGACCTGCTAACATAAACAAATAGATTAATAAACTTCTTTTAATTTTTATAAATATTTATCTATCTCAGTATGTATATACGTAAATGAATTGTACCGATTCCTTAAAAACAAAAAAGCAATAGGCTCGCCACCTGTCTCGTTGTCCCAAATAGACCTAGATGAAAGGAGGGCGGTAAAGGGTGCTTAAGATTTGATAAAGGGGCTTAATCGTCTAGTCTCTGTCTACACCAGTATTAGAGAAATGCGTAAAAATATAAATAAAGACATAAAATTAAAACTGAAAAAGCATTAAGTTACATTGACTTGACATTTAAATAAATTTCAGGTAACCTACATTACAGCAATACCCAGAAAAAATCCACATCCGAATCTGCATGAAATTGATCTTAGTTCGAATTTTAAAAATCCTATAGGTAAGTTTCCTGCTCATCAATAGTGATTTAAGACCGCCTTGGTTAGTGCAAGAATTTGAAGTCAATATGCATTGCACTTGCGCAGCTACTAAAACTATACATAGCGCTAACGTAACTGTCATCCCAAATCAATACATTAACCCCTCATCAACGTAAGAAAAGATTACTAAATCGCTATATTTAATATTGCCTGTATACAATTAAAAGATACTATAAACAGAAGTCTTCCCGGAACTGATTGTCATATTCCACGAATCAATCGAATAGGAGGATTGGAGATGGCAGTAGCAAACATTTTGCATTTTATATGTTGCTGTCCGTCACCGGTCAGGCTGAATTTTAGTATAATATTTTGAGATGTTTATTCCACTGTCTATTGGTAGCCAAATACATTTAGAAGGCCTTACTCATAGTCACCTCTAACAATTACCGCGGGAAGAAGGGGCGTATTAAATTATACGTAAAAAATAACAATTCACTTTGCAAATGTGTATTTTTCTAAAGCTTTTTTCTACATTATACTATAAAGAAGTGCTTAGTTATTTACTTTGGGATCTAAGAAATGTATGTAATGAATATAAACATACAAAGGAACATCTTCTATGTATGTCATGTATTACATATATGTATTATGTTGTCTTAATGTTCTTAGGCAGATACTATACAATACGTGTTTGTTGTATTAGATATAACAAAATATCACAAATAGATTTATTACATTATTTTTATACAACACATTTTACACTACAGCATTTTACAGACCAGCAGTTCTAATCAGCGTCATAAGTTATTTGTTATCATAAGTAATCACAAATAGTGGGTCGAAAGGAGACTAATTTATCTCGAACTCCGTCTAGATAATTAATTATATGATAAAACATGTCAAAATCAATCAGAAAAATTTTAAATGAATCGTTAAACACTAAAGTGGCAATGGGTCGGCCACATAACTGGAACAGATAACCTTTGGGGGAAAAAAGGTTCTCGAGTGACGACCAAACCTGTAAAATATTACGCGGAGTTAAAGTAAGCAGGTCTCACAAAGATCGTTCTTTGTTGCAAAGTTTAGGGGAGACCTGTGTTCAGGGTATAAAAAGAAGAAGAAATTTTTATGTTCTTTTAATACAAGCCAATAATGCCTAAGATAATTTTTGGTTAATGTGATTAACTCGTGATTTGGTTATTGTGATTAGCCGTGTGGTAACGGTGTAAGAATATTGCCACTCGCTTTTTTCCCGTGGGTGTCGTAAGAGGCGACTAAGGGAATAAGCCTTGAATATCGTTACCAACGTCGTTGGCAACCGATAAATGGCGGGATAACCATCTCTAAAAACATCAGACCAAAATAATCAGACCGAACATGGGCAGCAGCGTCTAAGGTGCGAGTGGTTTGTTACTGCGATCGCCAATCTGCTTGCCAAGCGTGGCGTTATGACAAATCCTCCCTATGGAGAGGCCTATGTCCTGCAGTGGACTTTAATAGACCGTTATGTATGTATGTATCTATTGATTAACTCAATCTTTCCGATACTTGTGTATTTCTATGAATTTTACGGAAGCAAAATGATAACTATAAAATAAATTGTAACCATTAATGCTCTGTTATCTCTGAGCCGTTATAACGTCATCAAAATGATAATTTTTATCACTATGTTGACGTCATGATGTGTGAACAAGTGTATGTATGTCAATAGAGGAGCAGTGCCGGCAAAACCACATGACATAAGAATGTACGGCCCCTTTCTTCCCATGGGTAACGTCAGGGCCTCGAAAACTAAAATAGGCAACGAACAAATATACCAAATCAAGTTTCAGCAGACTGGTCATGGGCAGTAGCGTCTAAAATACAATACACAACATACGATTATGATAAACCCTCCTTTGCGGAAGAGTTCTAAGTCCTGCAATAGAGTTTTACAGGGCGCTGTGGAGGTAATTGTGATAGCATCATAACGCCTATCTTCATAGCAGGTTGTACTCGTATATGCATCCCGCTTGTTGCAGTAGTATACTTGCAAAAAAATAAAACGAAAGTAATATCAGATGACATAATTAGGCGCAATAAGGTTTCACAGATCGTCCGTAATGAATGAATTTTCTTTAATTAAATTCAAATTCCTTATTTGCTGTAAATAGGTGCATTGTGTGAAGATATTAGATTGGTATTATTACATCTCATGTACATACTAAGCTTTTTTAAATAGCATGACAACCCGATAGCCTAGTTGATAGTGAACCTACCTTCGAGGCTAAAGTTTGCAGATTCGAGTCCGGATAAACGTTATAAATATGAATGTTTGTATTCGAGCCATGGACGTTTTTATATATAAATATTTTTCTATGCAAATATTCACGTAAGGTAAAATATTCAAATAATTATAGGTTTAAAATAAATATTTTGCTTCCACAGTGTCAATGTCAATTAAAGATATAATGGAGGACGCTGTGAGTATATCAGGAATACCGAATTACATTTTCTCCTTGATCAAGCTTCATGTAGACACAATCAATAATGACGAAGTACAAAAAGTCATTACGGAGCAGAACTTCGACGTTGTCATTGCCGAATGGATGTTCAGCGAATTATATGCAGGGTAAGAGTCATTACCAATATAAAATATAAAATAGAAATATCTTCGGCCCACCTTCCACCGAAGATATTTTCGGGACAACGTGACAGGTGGCGAGCCCGTCACCGTCTTTATGTCTAAGCCAACAATAAAATTCGTACATAAGTATTTTGAAAAACCCATTGGTACGAGCCTGCCACCTAGGGTACGAACTTCTGATCAATGAATTCCGATCACCCAACCACTTGGCTATCGTGACTTTAAGGAATAATTATTTAACTCAATATGGATATATGTTAACACGTCGGGTCTGGGCACTAATACGGCGATACTCACCATCTATCACGATTTCAAATCGCCTTTGATAAAAGGTAGATCGAAACTCTCCTCTATCTACCCTTGTACTAGAAAAATACGTGAAGATGTAAATAGAACTTATTTGTTTCAGCTTACAGTCCATTCTAAAGTGTCCTTTAATTTGGTTCTCGACGGTGGAACCGCATTGGATGGTGCTTCGATTGATAGACGAACAAACGAACCCGGCATACAGCGCCGATAGCATGTCTTTCCACGTCACACCTTTTACATTTTATGAACGCGTTATTGAATTGTCATTTCGTTGCATGTTATATTTATTTAAAGAATTGTAAGTTTATAATTATTTATACATTTATAAATATCAACAAGTTAATATTACAATAGTTCCGCCACATGTCCAGTAAAATTAACTACTGAATAGTTAATTATATTAGAATAAATAAATAAATATTAATAGGATAGAACAAAGAATAAAAAATACTTTTTGTTATATTAAAATTGTATTATCTCAATTTCTATACCTTATAACTTGATCGAGCTGAAAAATCGAGCTGAAAAATTTCAGTTTTTCTCCAATAAAATCGGTTGAATAAGAGGGTAACTGGTGTGAACAATTCAGCTTTTGCTGCAATGAAGCAGGATTTCCTAAAAAGTAGAAGTAATGTAGCAGCGTAAATTTCCACTGCTGGGGAAAGATCTTTTCTCAAATATTTGTGAGAGATGCAGAGCAGGAGCAAGTTCGCTACGTTGCTCCAATGTGTGTCAGCGGACATCAAACATCCACGAAATAATGTAATCGCTTCGTCACTAAATTCCTGGTAAATTCAAGATTTAAAATTTTTTGTAATAATTTTAATGGTGCCAACCCAGGGATCGAACGCTCTTACCTACCGCGAAGCTACCACGTCGCTCATTACGAGATCACCTAATATTAAATTACTCTCTAATTTTTCAGCTACATGTACAAATATGAAAATATTGCACATGAAAATACATATTTACCAATTGCAAAGAAGAAAGGTTTATCATTGGCTTCATTCCAAGAAATAAGATACAATGGGTCATTGATTCTTGGTAATTCACATGTATCCCTTGGAGAACCACTGAGACTTCCACAAAATTACATAGCAGTTGGCGGATTTCATGTCGACAAAAACGTAAAACCTTTGCCTGAGGTACGTTATAGTTCTATCTTGTTAACGGCATATAAATATTTACTCTATGCTCGAACCAATGGGTTTTTTCAAAAATATATGTACGAATTATATCGTTGGCTCAGACATCAAGACAGTAATGTGCTCACCAACTGTTACGTTGTCGCAAAAAATGTCGGTCTGCCTCTGTCTACCCCTGTATTGGGAAGGGAGTGAAGATTTTTATCATATACATATCTTTTACATTCTCACCACGCTTAACGCTGTCCGTCGCCGGTCGGTTGTTTTTGTGCTGGTATTTTTTAAAATGGTTATGGTAGCCAATTGCATTTTGAAGTCTCTTAGTCTCCTATTTTCCCTTGTGGCTCTACCACTGTTATATATCCCTTAGTCGCCTGTTACTTATTATCCCTTAGTCGTCTGTTACTTCTACTACGTAGACAAAGTGGATAAAATATTTTTAACCGAATGTCGTGTTTCAGCTTATAATTTTTTTTATAGCTTCACGCAATTGGCCAGGTTGAGGTCCGACTTAATGTATATTTAACGTTTATTTTAAAATTCAGGGCTTAAAGAAAATAATGGATAACGCTAAACGCGGTGTGATATTCTTCAGTATGGGGTCAATATTAAAGAGTCAAGATATGCCCAATACAATGAAGGAGAGCTTGTTGAAATTATTTTCTGAATTTAATGAAACCGTTTTATGGAAATTTGAGGAAGAATTAGATAATGTTCCCAAAAATATTCACTTGCTTAAGTGGGCGCCACAGCAAAGCATTCTTTGTAAGTAATGCTTATTGTTATAAAGACATTTGGAAGACAGCCTTCAGAGAAAATAGGTCATATAAAACATTACATAACAAAGTTATAGACTGAAAGACAATGTATATTTAACGCGGGTTGTATAAAATTTTACTGATACAAAACCAAAGTAAATTTTACTGATAAAAAAATGGTTTTCTAAGTAACAATTAATTTTCTAAATAGCAAAATAGCAGTAGCAGTCCTCGTAGGCATAATATATAAAATTAAAAAAAAACATAAGTAACATTTCATTTCAAAGAGTGATGCTTCTTCTCTGGTTACAAATAACACTATATCATTTCTTGCGGTTATCAACAGGTTTTTGATTCCTTCTACTAGCTTTCCACCTATGGCATCGACCGCAAAAGGGCCTGTGAATTCCACTGAATTCCAGTACAGAACCTAGACTCTTCTTTAAAGTGAATTTCTTATTATTGCCACACCATGACGCTCCTTAAGCCTATTACCGGTCTGATTAATTCTGTTTTGTTATTGTTAGATTTTTGTATCATTTCATAATTATATTTTTATTTTATTATTTCAGCTCATCCCAATTGTAAACTTTTCATCACCCACGGGGGACTACTCTCAATAACGGAGGCAATTCATTTTGCTGTACCAATAATAGGCATACCAGGTTTCGCAGACCAATTCTCTAATACCCTACGCGCCGTAAAAAGAGGTATTGCTCAAAAAGTAGATCTGTCCGAAAACCTAGCGGATGATTTGAGACCTGCAATAGTTGAAGCCTTAAGTAATCCCAGGTAATGAAACTGCAAACCTTAATTAAAAAGAAAAACTTTATTTCATATTTTTAAATACAAAAGGCTTTAGGTATAATTTCGACGACCCATTACCCTTCGGTTGAATCTAAATAGTGGCAGCCATTTGTGTCATGAATCTAATATTTATATACGTGTATATGTATGTATATATGTAAACTACATATGTATGTTATAAGACACGATAGCCGAGTGGTTGGGTGGTTAGAATTTCGAGCCAAGAGACCCGAGTTCGATGCCCAGGTGGCAGGCACGTACCAATGGTTTTTTTTAAACTTATGTACGAATGATATCGTTGGCTTGGACATAAAGACGGCGACGGGCTCACCACCTGTCACGTCTTCCCGAAAATATCTTCGGTGGAAGGTGCCTCGAAGGGACTTAACTGTCTAGACTAGATCTCTGTCTACCCCGGTATTGGAAATGGCGTGAAGATATTTATTTTATTTATTATTATATTCTTTAAACTTCTAGAACAGTTACATTAAGCAGAAGCTATTTCATTGATTTTAAGCATGTAAGCCATTCTAGACTTTTTGTTTTTAATATCTTCATGCTGTTCCTAATACTGGACTAGACAGTGGTGTCCACAATTAAGTACTTTCGACCCACCTACCACCGAAGACATTTTTTGAGACAACGTGACAGGTGGTGACCCTAGCGCCGCCTTTATATCTATGCCAACGATGTAAATCTTAAATAAGATTTAAAAACCTTGGTACGCTGTTACTCCATCTCATATCTCATCACCAGGGGATCGAACTCGGATCTCTAGACTCGAATTCCGCACCCAACCTATTAATAACAAATAATAACATCATTTGTACCCCGATAAGGCATTTTTATTAAATAAATGAGAAACTTAAAATTAAATTTCTGTAACAAAAATTTACATGCTTCTTTACATTTTTACAGTTACAGCAAAAAGATTAAGGAGGTGTCGTTCATCTATCACCACAGACCAGTAACCCCACACGCGGAGCTCGTACACTGGGTAGAGCACGTAATCAAAACGAATGGATCGCCACATCTACAATCGCCAGCGCTTCATGTGCCGTGGTACCAAAAGCTGTATCTGGATCTGACATTAGTCTTGACAGCTTCACTGTTAGCTCTCTATGTTATAATTAAACGCTTGATGAGATTATTTATTGTAAAAACAAATGTATCTTTAAAAAAGATCAACTGAAGAAAATAAAAATGAGACAAGTTAGCAACAAGTTCTTATGGTATTTATGCGGTGAAAGTGAAAATACTGCGACTCTTAAATTTAAAAATTAAAAAAAAATATCTTCATGCCATTCCCAATACTGGGGTAGACAGGTCTAGACAATTAAGTCCTTTCGACTCACCTTCTACTGAAGACATTTTTTTAAGACGACGTGACAGGTGGTGAGCCTGTCGCCGTCTTAATGTCAACTACATAAATTGGTAAAGCCAACTATATAAATCGTATATAAATTTTTGAAAAAACCTATTGGAAAGAGTCTACCTACCCTGGGGACTATTCAGACTATATACGTAAATACATAGATATGTATTTTTTTATATATAACTTTTAATATGTTTAATATAGTTAAAGTAAAATACTTTGCGCTGAACGCAAAACAAGTTTCTTCAGTACTTGAATTTTGAAATTCAAAACAACGCACGCAGCGCAAATACCTAAAGGCGAGACCACATAGAAAATGTGGTATTCTGGTATTCTACATTGACCTATCCGAGTATAAAACCCGTGACCTCAGATTCAAAACTGGTGTAAACGACACTCATCCGCAAAAGTTGTCAAAATAGGAATATTATTTATTACACATAGCGATACTATAACTTATGATTTATAAGAATTAAGAAATAGTTAATATTTAATAATATTCTTGTTATTAAATAATATTAAGCAGTCCTTATCGCCATTCAATCCGAAATGAAAGTTCAAACAAACGTAAAATAATGTGTCATCATCATAACGACCTGTAAAGTCCACTGCAGGTCAACGACTTCTCCCATACAGGACACACATCAAGTTCGAAAGTCGGGTTTCTGCCTACCTCGAACCTTTTTTAAGCAATTTAAGCACTCTCCGTTTTTTTCATCATTCGTTGTTCACTCATTCATTCAACGTGACCAAACCTTCCAAGCACGTCCTTATCTATTTTATTAATAAAACATACATAGATATATAGATAGGGACAAAATCACATACATTGCTCTGATCCCAAAGTAAGCATCTTGTAATATATAATCAGAACTATACAAGCAGAACACTCGGCTATCGAGACTCTTTTACGAATAAATCGTGTAATGTTATGAATATAACTTTTTTTATATAGAGAAGGGAGGCAAACGACCTGATGGCACACGTGATGGTAAGTGATTACCGCCGCCCATGAACATCCGCAGTACCAGAGGCATAGCAGATGCGTTGCCGGCCTTTGAGAAAGGTATACGCTCTTTTCTTGAAGGTCCCTAAGTCGTATCGGTCCGGAAAACCGCTGACAGCAGCCCATTCCATAAAGTACCAGTGCGTGGCAGAAAATTCCGCGAAAAATGCACTGTGGTGGAAAGCCAAGCATCAAGAGCAAGACGAATTTTTGACTATACGAGGGGTGATCCAAAAGTAATGATAATGAAAATGATAATGGCCTCCCGTAATCTTCTTGTTTGATCTGCGTAGTTAGAGCCTGTAATAGTGGCTCCATTTTCCAAATATTCCACCATAATTATGCCTTGAGCGTCCCAAAAAACAGACGCCATAACCGTTCCTGCCGAACTTGAAAATTTGAATTTCTTTGGTGTCGGTGAGGAGGCTCGCTTCCAAGTCACCGATTGCAGTTTCGTTTCAGGATCAAAATAGTGGATCCAGGTCTCGTCCATAGTCACAAAACGGAACAAAAAAATCGTTTCTAAACTATCAAATAACGTTTACTAAAATCTGTACTATTGAAGATTCGTATCTGTATTGTAAACCGTAAAATTTAAGGAAAATAAAAATATCATATATGATATTTCAGATTATTAAGTATTTTTATAATTTTTAAGTATTTTATTAAGTATGTTATTTAGTATATTATTATTAAGTATTGAGCGATTTTTTTTAATTATCATTTGTATCTGTTCCGTTGTTTTTACGTAACAAACATACAAACGACCCGATTATCTCATTGTTGGTGACCCTGTCTTTGAAGCTAAGGGCAAACACATGTATGATAAATATTAATGTTTGCACTCGAGTCACGGACGTTTATGGTCCTGAATATACCTCATTACAAACGTTTCGTTTCTTTACTTTAATATTGTATAGATGAATGGTAAAATAAATAAGCAATTCAAAAACCGTTAATCAAAATTATTTTTCATATATCTCCCACTAAAACCGTACATTTTTCCGGATTAAAAAGTTACATTTGTGTTAGTTCATTATACATTATAATCTGTTTAACAGGCCTAATTGAGTAAAAAACATCTATAAGTACTATTCCTATCCATGCAAACTTTCCCATTTTTAACGAGTGATATATTTTTATTTGTAATTTCTAATAATCTAATATTTTTTATTATTCTTTAATATTTTAAGATGCCTGAGAACAATAATAAAATTCAATTACGCATTTCTATTAAGCATTACGTTGACATTATTTGTACATATATTTTTGTTATAAGAATTGAAGTTTTTACTATATCTGTCGCCATTATGTAATGTAATAAAAATATTATCTATCCGATAAAAGGTACTCATGTGATTATGTCAGTTTATACTATTAGTATTCAAGTGACAATCAACTAGTGTATCTGAAATAGATTATAAACATGTGTGGAGTCTGAACTTTGTCAAGTATCTGAAATAGATTATAAACATGTGTGGAGTCTGAACGTTGAAGGTGGTAATTGAATGCAGCAGTGTACGTAATGATAGGGGCTTGCTGACGTAGTGTTTTTTAATTTATTTATAAGTTATGGCTACTTGAAAAAAAATCTGCCAATATGAAGTCACCTTCATGCTGCGGGGGTTAAGAAAATTAACGAAATTTTTAATTAATTTTCTCTTTATTTGCAACACACTTAATTTTTCGAGTTATAGATAAAAAGAAAGTTTTCAATGTAAATACGATAGCAATTATAAGGGCAATAAGATCCAAATACATCTTCTGGTACCAGGGAACTAGAAGTGCAGGAGATCGTAAGTGTCGTGCTCCTTTGGTGCGTATCACGTGTTCTACCCAGTGCACAACTTCTTTTTGGGGCTCCAGTGGTCGGTCGTGGTAGATGTAAGACAGTTCCTTCGCCTTTTCATGATATCTAAAAAAGAAATTAGTGTAACGATACAGCACTGTGAAAATGGCGTAGATGTATATTAGTTTACCCCATGGCTTCCCAAGCCTGGATTGAGGAGTGATCCCACGCGTGAAGTGTGGTTCTAGAAGGAGAATGAGTCCTAGCTGTAAATTTTTAAGTAGCGGCGTAAAAATAATCGCGACTTATGAAAAATATTTCAATTCCTACCAACGAATGGCAGGGTTTCTAAAACTATATATAAACATTACAGTAAAGAGACCGGTGACGGGAATCATCGTCTATGGTGCGAAGAGTCTGATAAAGGAATCCCCACAGGAGAGGCCTGAAGTGGAATTTTATAGGTCATTAAATAAGTAATTTTTTTATGATCTTTTTTATGGCGTCGCCAGCTCAAAGGTCCCTGGTTCGACTCCCGGAATATAGAATATCACTTCTTCCGTATTATCTCGGGTCTGGGAGCTTGTGGTACATTTGTTAGATCTGATTTCATAACAAAAGTGCTTAAACTACATACTTCGGGGCCAGAGCCAAGTATGATGTTGTCCCTATCTGTGTATTTATTTATTTTTATGTGATGATTATGTTAAAAAAATAACTATGAATTACTAACCGCGGATCCCTTAACATTTCTTGAACTGTCGTATTTAATTCATCTACTATTGTATGCGTAAGATCTACTTTCTTCGCAAACCCTTTATTGACGGCTTGAAGTACGTTAACAAATTGATCAGCGAATACTGGAATTCCAATAATGGGCACTCCAAAATGTATAGCCTCGGTGGTAGATAACAAACCACCGTGGGAGATGAACAGAATACAATTTTGATGTGCTGAAAGTATAAATATGTTGAAAATGTAAAAGATATCAGGCCAATGAAGTGCAAACAACCAGCGAATTTTCTAGAATAGGTTCGTAATCTTCAGAGCCGGTATTTGTATTCTGCGAGTCCAAGACTCCTGAAATAGAAGTGGTTGTGCTTCTGCCTTCTGTAATAAGTGGTGCAACCCATTTTCTTCTAAATTTTTGACTGAACATACTTAAATACACTCTCATCTATATTTATGTAATGTTATGCTTATTGCACTGCAGTAGTTTAAACACGACAACAAAAATATTTACGAATTGCCACAATACAATGCCGTTGTATTGTACGAGTCGGTCCAGTTCTACCGTTCAAACAATTATATTCAAACACTATTTTTTATCCGTCGGCTATGAATTTCGTAATAAGCCAGTAAACATATTTGTTTTATCTAGGAGTCTTCAGTGTCATCGTATGTTGCTACACAGCAGCATATCCACTTCTGTAATCAGGTGTATATAGATATAGAGACACAGAATAATTTCGGACACTGAGGCTTTTCATCTTTGTTGAACATTCGTCGTATGAACAGGTGTTAATGATACTCTGTAGCCATTCACCATTACGTCTAGGCATTTACACTAAACCCATTAAAATAGTTAAAAAATATTATTACCAAGTATACTCTGCTGTGGTGCCCATTTGATTATATGAACATTACGCGGCACTGGAGTAAGTGATTCCTCAAACTTCCACAAAACGGTTTGGGTCAATTCTCCAAACAATTTTAATAAACCATATTTAATGTCTTTTGGTAAATCAGCGCTTCTTAAGTTCGAACCCAGGCTAAAGTATATAACGCCATGATTTGCTTCATCCATAATGTTTTTTAGATTCTGTATAAATGAAAAATTATATTAAATTAATAAATAAAAACTTATTCTTATGCGTTAATCAATAAATTCCCTAATAATGATTACCTATTTCTCATATTGTACTTTCAGCCAAGCATATATCATATACCATTTAAGGCATAAGGCATTCATAGACTAACATTAAACTACAACAAAACATTACATGTTATATTTCGTTAGCTTGGATGTACAATTCTCGTAATGCATTAATTCTAATGTTTCTGGTGAAAAGGTGACCAAAAAGGTTAGAAATGCCTAGGCCACTGCTCTAGTAAGGAATTTATTGGATATTCTGAATCTCTATTCAATATCAACGCATGCTTTATATCCGAGTGACACCCCCCCCCCCCATGTCATTTTTATAATCTAAAGAGTCACGATAGCCGAGTGGTTGGGTGGTCGGAATTTCGAGTCAAGAGACCCAAGTTCGATCCCCAGGTGGTAAAAAAGACGGCGACGGGCTCACCACCTGTCGCGTTGTCCCACAAATACCTTCGTTGGAAGGTGGGTCGATGGGACTTAATTGTCTAGACTGGACCTCTGTCTACCTCTGTATTGGGAATTGCGTGAAGATATTTTTTATTGTATAATTTATATTAAAATTGACATCGTAACGTCAATTATTGATGATAATCGTTAGAGTAGATAACCAAGAAAAATGCCAGTCAGTCGGCCACATAGATAAAATCGCATATAGAGCAAAGATTTACATTTGACAACCTCCTTCGAAAAAAATGTAAAGGACCACGAAGATATGTGTAACAGTGGCGCCTACTCCATAGAACTAGCCAGAGAATTACTTAAAAAAAAGAGTACTAGCAATGCCGAATAACATTACTACGATTCCTGTTAACCACTCCAAGTAAGCTGCAATGCTTGTGTCTAGAGTTGGTTTACGTCAATAGTCGAACCCTGCGTCGCCATGTTTCGCAGTCCGCACCCTAATTCGCTATATTGCCGTTTTTAAACATTACATTTCTAGAAATTAGTTACATTTGTGTTAGTTCATTATACATTATAATCTGTTTAACAGGCCTAATTGAGTAAAAACATCTATAAGTACTATTCCTATCCATGCAAACTTTCCCATTTTAACGAGTGATATATTTTTATTTGTAATTTCTAATAATCTAATATTTTTATTATTCTTAATATTTTAAGATGCCTGAGAACAATAATAAAATTCAATTACGCATTTCTATTAAGCATTACGTTGACATTATTTGTACATATATTTTTGTTATAAGAATTGAAGTTTTTACTATATCTGTCGCCATTATGTAATGTAATAAAAATATTATCTATCCGATAAAAGGTACTCATGTGATTATGTCAGTTTATACTATTAGTATTCAAGTGACAATCAACTAGTGTATCTGAAATAGATTATAAACATGTGTGGAGTCTGAACTTTGTCAAGTATCTGAAATAGATTATAAACATGTGTGGAGTCTGAACGTTGAAGGTGGTAATTGAATGCAGCAGTGTACGTAATGATAGGGGCTTCCTGACGTAGTGTTTTTTAATTTATTTATAAGTTATGGCTACTTGAAAAAAAATCTGCCAATATGAAGTCACCTTCATGCTGCGGGGGTTAAGAAAATTAACGAAATTTTTAATTAATTTTCTCTTTATTTGCAACACACTTAATTTTTCGAGTTATAGATAAAAAGAAAGTTTTCAATGTAAATACGATAGCAATTATAAGAGCAATAAGATCCAAATACATCTTCTGGTACCAGGGAACTAGAAGTGCAGGAGATCGTAAGTGTCGTGCTCCTTTGGTGCGTATCACGTGTTCTACCCAGTGCACAACTTCTTTTTGGGGCTCCAGTGGTCGGTCGTGGTAGATGTAAGACAGTTCCTTCGCCTTTTCATGATATCTAAAAAAGAAATTAGTGTAACGATACAGCACTGTGAAAATGGCGTAGATGTATATTAGTTTACCCCATGGCTTCCCAAGCCTGGATTGAGGAGAGATCCCACGCGTGAAGTGTGGTTCTAGAAGGAGAATGAGTCCTAGCTGTAAATTTTTAAGTAGCGGCGTAAAAATAATCGCGACTTATGAAAAATATTTCAATTCCTACCAACGAATGGCAGGGTTTCTAAAACTATATATAAACATTACAGTAAAGAGACCGGTGACGGGAATCATCGTCTATGGTGCGAAGAGTCTGATAAAGGAATCCCCACAGGAGAGGCCTGAAGTGGAATTTTATAGGTCATTAAATAAGTAATTTTTTTATGATCTTTTTTATGGCGTCGCCAGCTCAAAGGTCCCTGGTTCGACTCCCGGAATATAGAATATCACTTCTTCCGTATTATCTCGGGTCTGGGAGCTTGTGGTACATTTGTTAGATCTGATTTCATAACAAAAGTGCTTAAACTACATACTTCGGGGCCAGAGCCAAGTATGATGTTGTCCCTATCTGTGTATTTATTTATTTTTATGTGATGATTATGTTAAAAAAATAACTATGAATTACTAACCGCGGATCCCTTAACATTTCTTGAACTGTCGTATTTAATTCATCTACTATTGTATGCGTAAGATCTACTTTCTTCGCAAACCCTTTATTGACGGCTTGAAGTACGTTAACAAATTGATCAGCGAATACTGGAATTCCAATAATGGGCACTCAAAATGTATAGCCTCGGTGGTAGATAACAAACCACCGTGGGAGATGAACAGAATACAATTTTGATGTGCTGAAAGTATAAATATGTTGAAAATGTAAAAGATATCAGGCCAATGAAGTGCAAACAACCAGCGAATTTTCTAGAATAGGTTCGTAATCTTCAGAGCCGGTATTTGTATTCTGCGAGTCCAAGACTCCTGAAATAGAAGTGGTTGTGCTTCTGCCTTCTGTAATAAGTGGTGCAACCCATTTTCTTCTAAATTTTTGACTGAACATACTTAAATACACTCTCATCTATATTTATGTAATGTTATGCTTATTGCACTGCAGTAGTTTAAACACGACAACAAAAATATTTACGAATTGCCACAATACAATGCCGTTGTATTGTACGAGTCGGTCCAGTTCTACCGTTCAAACAATTATATTCAAACACTATTTTTTATCCGTCGGCTATGAATTTCGTAATAAGCCAGTAAACATATTTGTATTGTGAAATGTAAATGGTATCACATTCGGTGACATACCATCTGAACTGTAAGCTGGGCTTGAAGCTTCATCCATTATCCTCAACACTAACCAGTGTGGCTCTAATGGAGAAAGCCAAATCAGAGGACAACCTAAAACTGTTGCAACACTGAAAATATAAAAGTTAAAATTACAGTACCCATATAACTTTACCTATTTTTACACGCTTTATATTAGCTTCACTTGTACGAGTATGTATGTTTGTATGTTTGTAACCGACTTCTTTGGGCGTGATTTTGACCCACTTTAAACGGCCAGTTTTCGTTCAAACTTTGTAGATTTATCGAGGACCGATTCAATACACAAAAATTCATAATAGTGTGAACAAAAAAAAACTATTTTATTTTAAAAAAGCATATCGTCAATAGTTATAAAAATTTTATTGACATATATGAGTAGAGTGATTATCATTTTGATAATATCTTAAAAAGCACCCCACGTTTTTTTTTTTTTTAATAAAATAAATTTTTATCACACTATTAATTTACATTAATTAAAATTTTTAACGCTATTCTTCATTTAAATTTATATTCTATTTTTTAGTTTGGTTTTCTATAAAGAGCGTATTTTTCAGTTTTTATAAGCTATTATTTATTATTGTGTTTTTTATGTTCCGAGTTATTTTTTGCTTTCTCATTTCGACACTGTTGTTCTTCTGTTTTTATTCTACTGTTTGTTTTCATTCATCGTTCAATTCATCTAACTTACCCGGCTTTACAATGCTACGGACGGTTCTATTTTCAAGTTCATACTTTCATAATTTCTTTGAAAAATTATTTCATCGAGGTACATTAATATTAAAATTTTATCAGATCTTGTTCTATTTTCAAGTTCATAATTTCTTGAAAATTTTGTTTCATCGGAATATATTAATATTGAGATATTTATATTCTTCCGTTGCAAAGCATACTTTAATAGGCCGATTTCGGTCGGGATCATTTTTACCATTAGGTTTTGCCTGTCACATCTTACGCGTAAAACTTGTAACCTACCTATAATTTTCTTTAGTTTTATTTGTGAAAAATTTATTACATTTTCATATTCATTTTCATACAGCATTCATGACATTACATATTTCATATCTACATTCATTTATATATTTATTTTAAAATTTTCGAATTTCTGCTCATATACACAAAATATTCGTGACGGATGGATGGTAGTGATAGACATTCATTAGCTTATCGCGAACGAACGTATTTGCCGAAAATTACATTAAATTCTGATTTTCCTTGTTCTTTCGATAAACTGTGTATTTTGAACCTTTTTTATCTCTCATTTACTTTCTGACTGTATTGTGTATTTGAACTTGTGTGAAGAATATATGTAATTTTTAAAAATAGGCAAGTGATCTATTTCTTCTCTAAAACCAACGTATGTTACGTTCTATTATAATATTTTTCATAAAATTGTTTCTTTTTTTTACTTAAATTATTCAACAAACATAAAGAAAATAATTGTTCTTATGACAACTTAAGAAGTAATATCAATTTAAATGGTTAAACTGAATTTTTAGCAATATTTTGTATATATACGCAATGGTTTATATTCGTATATCTACGCATTTTTCAAAACAGTGTTAGCCAGAGATCTAGACTTTAGTACTTTCGACCCACATTTCGCCGGAACTTTTTTTGCGCTAACATGACAAGTGAGCCTCTTGTCGTGCTAAGGATCGAAACTGGATCTTTTGACTCGTATTCTGATCCATTCACTCGGCTATCTACAGCTTCTATAAATTTTAAGGAAAGTCTTACCCAGCATATAGTTCGTTATAAAGCCATTCTGCTATAACAACATCATAGTGTCGGGACTCATTTGTAAGTATTTTCTGAACTTCATCATTTTTAATCGTTACTAAGCTCAATTGATCAATAACTGGGTAGAAATCATCATTGATCCTCATATCTGACTCTTTATTCATCATTGCCCTCAAGTTTAAAAATGTGTCTGTGTGATAGAAAGATTTTATATAAAATTACTGTATTATGTCAAATTTTAATAGGATAACAAGTAAAATATGGAAAGATAAAATAAATACTCAACTAACTAATTAAACTTACTAAACAATCAAATAAGAACTGCGATTGTTTCTCTTTTACCGACTTCAAAAAGGAAGAGGTTCTGAAAAAATTACGTGTTTTTATGTTTGTTACTTTATAACTCAGGCCATAAATCGTAAACAGAGTTGAAAAATTTTTTTGTGTTTCTAAGGACATAGTTCCAAGTTGACTCTAATGTCACCAATTCAGGATCTAGTATCGTAATCCAGAGAGTATAAAATATAAATATATATTGAAAATATGTATATATTGTTTCTAATTATTATAAATCTTTATACCTGGAAAAACTTTTGCATTTGAGCTGACGTCAATTACTTTGAGCTTGGAACCTTGATTCATTTTAGTCGTGGCTGAAATGTAGGTAACCTGTATGTGGAAGAACAAAATAGTCAAATATTAGAACATTAGTACAAGAACATGCCATATTTTCTCAGGTATGTGCATAATCATTTAAATTTAGTGAGTATTTTGTAAATTCGTCATATTTTCGTAATATTTAGTGTAACGACCAGATAGCTGAGTTGGTAGTGACCCTGCCTCTAAAGCCAACCAGCCAGTATACCACACCCTTCCTTCCCGTTGGTTGCCTTAAAACTACCTTTTACTACCAGATAAATAAAAAAATTAAATAAATATCTTCACGCAATTCCCGATACCGGGTTAGACAGGTCTAGTCTAGACAACTAAGTCCCTTCGACCCACCTTCCACCGAAGATATTTTCGGGACAACGTGACAGGTAGTGGCCCGTCACCGTCTTTATGTCCAAGCCAACGATATAATTCGAATATAAGTTTTTGAAATACCCATTAGTACAAGCCTGCCACCAGGAGATCGAACTCGGGTCTCTCAACTCGAAATCCCGACCATCCAACCACTCGGCTATCGTGACTACCAGATAGATAGCAGAATAATCATCTCGAAAAATGTTAGACCAAAATTAAGCAAACCCGTGACGGGAAAAAACGTTTAAGGTACGAGGTGTCTGGTTTCTCGATCGCTAATCCGCTTGCCGCGTAGCGTGGGGATTATAAAAACCCACTCAGAAAGGGTAGTGGTAGTAGGGAATTTTTAGACGTCGTTATGCATATATGAAGATACTTCATTCGTAGCAATTTTTAATTGATTATTTACATACCTCATGACCAGATTTTAATAAAATTCTGACGATCCCATCACCTAGAATTCCGTGGCTGCCGCATGGTGTTGGTGAAATGACCAAAATATTGTATGCATATATACATTTTGAACTTAACTGAAGAGCTATTAATAATGTTACAATCACCCAATACATCTCGATCTTCAAGATCCAGAGAGACTAATTTAAAAATAAAGAAAATATAACTTTAATATATTATTTTTGTTAAAATAAATAACGTGATGATTGAGGTTTGTCCTTAGGATTACTTATCATTTTTATTCCATGTATTTTATATTGTATTGTAAATTAGGGAAATGTTAGCAATAACTGAAAATGTCCAATAAATGTTTTTGAAACCCAATTTTATCTAAGGTTTCTTCATTCTCGTGATTTGTTTAAAGCAGTAGCTAAAATTTCTAAAAAAATGGTATTCTAGAAATGTTTTCTTCTGCTTTTTAAACCTTCACAAAATGGGTAAGCAGACGCAGTTCTTCCAGTTGGAACTCCCGGAACGCTCTCGTACAAATCTTAACGCTAACCGTCACAAGCAGTCTTTTCTTGAGAAAGATACTAATTTCTAAGCGATAGGCTTACCACCTGTCACGTTGTCCCATATAACCTTGAGTGGAAAGTAGCTCGGAAGGTGTTCATTATCTCTGCTACCCCAGGCTTAGCTCTGCCTACCCCAGACATTGTGTGAAGATATAAAAAAGATAATTTTCTTAACCTATTCTTATCAGAATCGCCAAGACTCTTCTTATTTTTTTTATAAATTTATGTACACACAAAAGGCTGTATATATTAAAAGTATATTTATTCACGACTTAATAATTTAGGTGACCCGAGTGCAAAATCTATTAAATTCGTTAATAATATAATTTTAGTGATATCTTAATTCCTAAGTATTCGGAAAAAATGGAAAACAAAAAGCCTATCATTGTTTTTTTTACCTGATTTAGCAACTAAACACTTACCCGTAAGCTATATTAGCTATATGTTAGTCGGACGGAAATAAATAGGTATGCTTTTTTAGCAAACCATCATAAGCAAAATTCAATTAAAATTTTATCTAAAACTTAGTTTTTATTTCTGGGAAGACTAATGTCTGGATCTTCAGACCACCGTACAATAAAATGAGCAATGTTACTAACTTCAACGATGGAGACGAAGCATATACGGAATTTTCTTTTTTTATATAAGCCGGTTTAAAATCTTTATTAATTGAATTAGTCGTGCGTTAAATTGCCTCATTTATAACATAGATAATTAAACAGAATAACGTAGGCAATGATGTTCTTTATATTACTTTATTTTAAAAATATTTTTGCACTAAATTTAAGAAAATATTTTTTACGTCATCTAACACGGCCGGGATTCGAAACTGCGACCTCGGGCGTACTATGCCAAGGTACGCCAGAGGTCGCGGGTTCGAATCCCACATGTCCAGCGTAATGCACGCTTTAAAAATACTAATAGTTTAATAAATTAGTAAAATAACAAAGTAATAAATAATAATTCCGTGTGGTAATGGCTTAAGAATATTGCCTCTCCCTTTCTTCCCGTGGATGTCGTACGAGGCGACTAAGGAAAACAGCCTTGAATATCGTTATAGCAACCGAAAGATTGCGGAAAACCATCTCTAAAAATATCAGACCAAAATTATCAGACCGATGAAGGGCAGCAGCGACTGAGGTGCGAGTGGTCTGGTAATGCGATTGCCAACCTCTTGCCAAGCGTGGCGATTATGGCAATCCTCCCTATGGAAGAGGCCTATGTCCTACAGTGGACTTTAACAGGCCGTTATGTATGTATATATGTAAGTAATAACTTGTATTAGTATCTTAACTAGTAATTATTAGTAAGCAATTTAACTAATCTACCACTTCGTACTTAATATTATAAATAATATTACATATTTGTTTCATAGGCTCGGACAAAGCGGAAGCGTTCAAATTATAAATGCTTCAAATGAGTTTCTATTTAGTACCAGTAGTAGTTAAGTCACGATAGCCGAGTTGTTGGGTGGTCGGAATTTCGTGTCGAGAGACCCGAGTTCGATCCCCAGGTGTCAGTACCAATGAGTTTTTCAAAAACTTATGTACGAATTTCATCGTTGGCTTGGACATAAAAAGGCGGCGAAGGGCTCACCACCTGTCACGTTGTCCCGAAAATAGCTTCGGTGGAAGGTGGGTTATATTGTTGCCTGTATAAAGACGGCGACAGTCTCACCACCTGCCACGTGGTCCCAAAAAAAAGTTGTATTTAAAAATAATGCTCTATCTACCCCAGTATTGCAAATAGCGTAAAGATATAAAAAAGTACTTAAGCATACATGCCTATTTTTTTGCTGTCGAAGTGTCGAATCAGCTTGTGGTATCGATTATGTATTTCAGGTAATTAACATAAAACCGC
Source organism: Sericinus montela (assembly GCA_029286605.1). NCBI lineage: Eukaryota > Metazoa > Arthropoda > Insecta > Lepidoptera > Papilionidae > Sericinus > Sericinus montela. The sequence goes on along the minus strand of JAGSMR010000019.1, from coordinate 2,112,516 downwards.
AATTAATTATAATACCGAAACCTTACTCAAGGACTACGCGTCCCGATTAAAAAAAAAAGTGATAACCCGTTCTGGTATTTGAGTTTATCGCATTCATTAAATAGACAAGAGCAGTGGGACGAGACTAGTCTTATAAATAACTAGGTAAAGGTTGGGTTAAGTTCACGTAAATTTTTATTTTCTGTTTATTCACGTCACGATAGCCAAGTGGTTGAGTGAGCTTGTCGGAAAGAAATCAAAAGCCGGAAATTATGATGCCCGTCGCTCTGGTCGCCCCATTACGGATAAAATGGATGCCATTTTTGAAAAAGTGGAGCAAGATGGGCATATCAGTAGTTAGCACGTAGCTCAAGAACTGGAAATTGACCACAAAACAGTTTTGGCGCATTTGAAAAAATCTGAGTACACAAAAAAGCTCGATATTTGGGTACCTCTCGAGGCCACTGAAAGAAACCTAATGAACCGTGTACTTATTTGTGATTCTTTTATTACGACGTAATGAAACCGAACCATTTTTGAAGAAGCTGATGACTGGTGATGAAAAGTGGATCACGTACGACAAGAACGTGCGAAAGAGGTCTTGGTCAAAGGCCGCTTAGGCTTCACCGACTGTGGCGAAACCCGGGTTAACTCGAAACAAGGTGATGCTGTATCTGTGTTGGGATTGGAAGGGCATTAGCTGTTACCACCAGGCAGGACCATCGATTCTGAACTCAACTGCGAACAACTGATGCGATTAAAGCAAGAAGTTGAAAGAAAGCGGCTGGAATTAATCAGCAGAGGGGGTATGCTTGTAGGTGTGTTTTTCATCATGATAACGCTAGGACCTCACACATCTTAGCCACTCAGCAAAAATTAAAAGAGCTTGGCTTGGAGGTGTTAATGCATCCGCCATATAGTCCTGACCCTGCAGAATTAGAACCTTCAGATTTCTACCTGTTTCGGTCTCTTCAAAATTCTTTAGGCATTGGCAGGTTATCATCACGAGAGGACTGCCAAAACCAATTGTCGCGGTATTTTGATCAGAAGACCTGATAGAGACATAAATTACATCTCTCCGCATGATTACGCCATATTGGTTAACAGCCCCAACTTTTAACCAGAGGTTCCTGTGCTTTTGTCGATTTGCAAAAAGCAAAAGGTAGGAATTGTTGCCCGCAATTTCCTACATTTCCTTTCGCAGCCCGCAGGCCCGCAGTTAAAGACCAAGCAGTATGTTATGGAAGAGCGGGGTATCCTGACACAAGTACTTATTTACATAAAATGATGTCCCGACAATGCATAATTTGTTGAGAAAAAAATACTTAAATATTGGAAGCTCGCACGGCCTTTTATGAGTCTGAAGTTGGGTGTCGTAGAAGTTAACAGTCTGTTATATTTTAAATAAATTAGTAATAAATAAATAAATATCTTTATAGATATTTCCAGTACTGGGCTAGAAAGAGGTCTAGACAATTAAGTCCTATCGACCCACCGTCCACCGAAGACATTTTTTGGGACGACGTGGCATGTGATGAGCAGGTCGCTATCTCTGTGTCCAAGCCAACGATATAAATCGCCATTAAGTTTTTGAAAAGCCCATTGGTACGAGCCTGCCACCTGGGGATCGGCTACCACCCAACCACTCGGCTATCGTGACTTTTATTGTATGTCTTAATCGTATGAAACTTATTGTATGTCTTAATCGTTTAGAAGAACAAGGAACCATGGGTATCGAACTCGGGTCACACACACACACACACTTGGCTATCGTGGTATCACATTTTAATAATAATACCAAAATAACTGTGTTCTTCTTCTGCGTGTTCTTAGCAAAGAACACAAACACAGAAGTGTTTGTTGTGTTTGTGTCATTCATTTTTATATGCGGATGATTGCATGTTTACGATAAAAATCTATTCTTGCAATAATACATAAACAAAGTTGTAATCTGCATCAGTTTATTTAGTCAAAGCTAAAAATTTTATAATATAGAATACAATCACTTCCAAATAATTTATTAATCCTCTTCGCTTTACTCACACTCGCCATACGTCTTTCTCGCTTACTCTATCTATCTGTCTCATTCTTTTACAAAACTTTCCGTCACTCCGCATTAAACTACATTCCTACATACATGCTACTCACATAATTTTCATAAATATATGTAAAAGTCCTTGAGTACAAACATTTACATTCATCGCACAGACTTGTTGAATTTAATGGAAAATTTAGGATTTATTTCGTGATTTATTTTTATAATATTCATTTATTTTGATAATATTCGCTGACAATGTTTGTTTCTAGCATATCTGGCCTTAAGAACTTGACACGAGTTACTAAATAATAAAAAAAAGTTCATATTTTACTAATGTATTAAACAAAAAGTAAATAACTAATTTCTCTTTTCCTTGCATAAAGATTTTTTGTTCATTTGTAACAAACGTTTTAACAGAACTGAGAAAATAATTCCCATGAAACCTATAACCGCTATAAGATCCACATACAACTTTTGATACCACGGCAAGAAAAGCGCTGGTGAACGCAAATGTAAAGCGCCTTTGGTCTGTATCACGTGCTCCACCCAATGAACAAATTCCTTTTGCGGTGTCACCGGTCTGTGGTGGTATATGAAAGATAGCTCCTTGGCTTTATCACGATAACTGAAATGAAAATACAGTTTTAACTTTTACGGGAGACATCGACCTCACAATAGATTGATAATGCTGATAAAACACTTATAAAAAAAACTTTTTACTGGAGACGTCGACCCCTCAATAGATTAAAAATACTGATACAAGACATATAGAAGAACTTTGTTTAGTCGTCGTCAAAGAGATATTTATCTCTTCGATTTGTCTTTGAGTTTGTTGTAAAATTAAATTAAATTAAATTAAATATAACTTCATTAAGTTATAATTGATTTTATTTTATTAATAATATTGATAAACATGACACATGTCATTTAAAGCTAACACAAATAATAGGTTAAAGAATATCCTACTTCGATTTTCCACTCAATGAATTAGAATCCATAGAGATAGGCTAATCATTTAAAAACAGCTACTGATGTTCAAATAACGGAATAGATTCAAACCCGTGACCACAGAGCTAGCGATTCTATAAAAACCGCTGTGTACGCCACTCGTCCACGGAGATCATCAAAATATACTTCACATAGATTTAAATTTTGTTCTGAGTGCAACTTACCGGGTATCAGTTGTAATCTCTTGAATTGCAACTTTTAATTCTTCAACCATTTCATATGAAAGGTCCACTTTCTTAGCAAAGCCTTTGTTCACCGCTCGAAGGACATTAACAAATTGATCAGCGAAGACAGGAATACCAATAATGGGTACTCCGAAATGCACTGCCTCAGTAGTCGACAGTAAACCAGAATGAGTGATAAATAAAATACAATTTTTATGAGCTGAAAATATAAATTACATAATTGTTATTTATTTATCATCATATACATTTACAAGCGCAAGAGTTCAAACCAACCAAAGTCATTTTTTGGGAAAACGTGACAGGTGGTGAGCCGGTCGCCGTCTTTATGCAAACGAGATATATATATAAATATATATATATATATAAATATATATATATATATATATATATATATATATATATATATATATATATATATATATATATATATATATATATATATATATATATATATATATATATATATATATATATATATATATATATATATATATATATATATATATATATATAAACCGTACCAATGTGTTTTTTTTTTTCAAAAAGCTTATGTACGAATAACATCGTTTGCATAAAGACGGCGACGGGCTCACCACCTGTCACGTTTTCCCAAAAAATGACTTTGGTTGAAGGTGGGTCGAAAGGACTTGATTAACTAGGCTTTTGTTAACGCAATTCCCAATACAGGGGTAGACAGAGGTCAAGTCTAGACAACTAAGTCCCTTTGACCCACCTTCCACCGAAGATATTTTCGGGACAACGTGACAGGTGGTGAGCCTGTCGCCGTCCTTATGTCCAAGCCAACGATGAAATTCGTACATAAGTTTTTGAAAAACTCATTGGTACTGCCAACTGGGGATCGAACTCGGGTCTCTCGACTCGAAATTCCGACCACCCAACAACTCGGCTATCGTGACTTATGCTTATGTTAACACGACCCATATATTGGAAATTGCGTGAAGATATTTTTTTATAAATGAATGAACTTTACAAAAAAACGCTGTTAAAGATACCCAAATTTCCTAAGATCAATCGATCGCCCCCAGTGTTCTTTAACCTGATTTTTACACTCGTAGATATATTTTATCTTTGCTTAAAACATAGTAGTATTTAAGTAGTGGCCATCTAGTTTTTTAATTATTTTCTTTTTTTTTTTTTACTTTCCTTCTTTCGTACACTGTACATATTAGACTTAATTAAACGTGTACGCGTGTAATTAAACGTGTTTCTTTGTTCTTCTTAACGATTGAGACATATAATAAGTTGCATACCTAATATATTCTGTTGAGGCGCCCATTTTAATATATGTACGTTAGCTGGAACTCCCGATAGTGATTTCTCGAACTTCCACAAAACCGTCTGCTTCAATTCACCGAACATTTTTAATAAGCCTTCTTGAATCTGTTGCGGCAATTCAGAACTTTTTAAATTTGAACCCATGCTAAAGTATATAACTCCATGTTTGGCTTGATCCATAATATTTTTGAGGCTCTGTGAAAAATTCAAAGGAGTCCTTAAGAGATAAGAAATATAATCAGCGAATTTTTTGAAAAAAGTCATTACATACAGTGTAAAAGATACAATACTAAATCTACAAAGGAAGAAAATGTATGGACAGTAATTATCCTGTTTTTATAAAAACGCGCCTGAACACCGATCGTAGATCCGTATCTCACCTTGCCCATACCACATTTACTGGAAGCCGTAAATGTCAAGTACTGTATAGTACAGGCCAAAATCATCAGGCCGAAGATGGGCAGCAGCGTCTGCGGTGCGAGTAGTCTGGTACTGCGATCGCCAAACCGCCTGCCAAGCGTGGCGATTATGGCAAGTTGTTCTGCAGTGGACTTTAACAGGCCGTTATGGATATATGTATGTATGAATATATAATAAAAAATAATCTCGCTAAACAGGTTTATATGATAATTTTTTATGCCAGGGGATCCCCCCTGGCATAAAAAAAATAGAATTACATCTATAATGGCATTCCATTTCAGTCATTAAGGGATATTACAGGGATACACAAATTGAATTACAGTTATGGATGTTAGTTTTCATCATACACAAATGTGTGAGTGAGTGTGTGTACTATGAGTCTTTTTAATTTGTGATTAAAATAAATTAAAAAAAGCAATAAAAGCAAGTGGCGATAGTCGAGTGATTGGGTAATCGGATTTCGAGCTCGATTAGGGAATCGACAAGTACCTGGTGGTAAACTCTTACCAATCGGTTTTTTCCAAACTTATGTACGATTTATATATTTGGCTCGGACATAAAGGTGACAGGCTACTCCAGTATTGAGAATGTCGTGAAAATATTTATTTAAAAAAAATTACCTCTGTCAAAGGATGTACATCCTTGTCAATGTGGTAGCCTCCAATAGACTTGTAGCTCTGTGGCAGTCTGATGGCTTGACCCATAGAAACGTAGGAGTTACCTAGCATGAGTGATCCGTTATATCTCACATCTTCATATGATGGAACAGGTCTTCCCCTCTTCGATAAAACCGGAGCATATATGTCGTAGAAAATTTGACTGACCACGCTGTATTTCCAACTAAACGGAATATTCAAATTGATGAAATTTTCAAGTCACTATTTACACCATTACAAGATACGTTAGCCGAATAGTTGGGTATTCGGAGTTGAAATCGAGGTACCCTAGTTCGATCCTTAGGTAGAAGGCTCGTACCAATGTATCAACGTAATTTTAAAAAGTTATGTACGACTAGCGGTCTATCGCGCCTTTTCCCGCAGTTTAGCACTTAACGCAGACCCCTTATTTATTTTATAAATTAAAAATAGGCTAGGTTACTCCTTATAACATCAGCTACCTGCCAGTGACAGCCCGTTAAAATCGGTCCAGCCATTACAGAGATTAGCCATAACAAACATACAGACAGAAAAAAATTGTGAAAAAAATTATGTTGGTTTATGTGCACGTTTACATTCACATACATGTAGTAAAAAACGGTTATTTCAATGTTACAAACAGACACTTCAATTTTATTTATATGTATAGATTCATATCTAGGGCTTGGACATCAAGACCGCGACGGCTCACCACCTGTCACCTGTCACCTGTCACTGTTGCAAAAAATTTCTTCGGTGGAAGGTGAGTCGATAGGACTTTATTGTCTTTACCTCTGTCTGCTCCTGTATTGGTAATGGCGTCATATGTACTCGTATATATGAAATTTAATTTTTTGAAAGTCCAATTATTAATCTAGGAAAAAAATTCAAACAACCTCAAAGTATTATGTCCTAATAATGTAACAGTCAACTTACTATTCTCGATAAAAGCTGCGGGATATCTGATGCCACAACTCTTCCACACGTTCCAAAAATGTAAATGGAATCACATTCGAGGACATACTATCCGAATTATACGCAGGGCTTAGAGGCTCATCAATTATCCTCATAACTAACCAGTGCGGCTCCAATGAGGAAAACCAAATCAAAGGACAATTAAATACATTTGTAAGTCTGGAACAAAAGAGGCAAACACTAATTATTCCGAAATTCTAAGACAAATTATAGTGCTTGCCAAAGCTAAGTTTATTAACTTTCTTCTTCTAGTTTGCTACTAGTTTTAATGTCACGATAGCTGAGTGGTTAGGTGATCGAAATTCGGGTTAAGAGACCTGTTCGATACCCAGGTGGCTGGTACATATCAATAGATAAAGACGACGATGGGCTCACCACCTGTCACGTTATCCCAAAAAATGTCACGGTGGAAGCTGGGTCCAAGGAACTTAATTTTCAGGACCTCTGTCTACCCCAGTATTGGGAATGGCGTGAAGTTTAAGATATATTCGTTTGTGAAATATACCATTACACCTACTTTTCACAAGGGCAACAGCAATCGCAGTGCCAAAAAATATCTTTCTACCCACCAACCACAACAAAATTTTATAACTCATAAGTTAAATGTTAATAAATAAATAAATATAATTTATAACTCATAAGTGCTAAATAACATATAAGTTATGTTGAACTTTTGAACCGGTTAAGAGCACCGGCAAAGGTTGCTGATTCGAATTCCACCCGTGTCAGTAGATTTTTTAAATTTCTCTTTAATTATTGTTGAATAAAAAAATCTTACCCTGCATATAATTCGTTATACATCCATTCTGCAATAATAGCATCGTAACGTTGAGTCTCGTCGTATAATATTTTCTGGACTTCTTCATTCTTCAACGTTACCAAACTAATCTCGTCCATGATTGGGAAGAAATCATCGTTAACACTCATATCCGATTTTTTGTTTAGTATAGCGTTTATGTTCACAAAAGTGTCTGTTTAAAAGTATTAAAAAAAATAAAAGTAAATTATGTCATTACAGTAAGCAGAAAACCACAGCACGTATAATTAAAAAAAAATAGCAATCTGTAAATGTCAACTGCCGGACTTATTAAAAATTATGCGATATTTTAATCAACGTTTTGCTTCACGTATTACAACTGAACCAAGATTATATCATCATGATACATTTAATGTTAAAGAATAAAATACAAAATATAACATCAGAAATAAAAACTCATAGTCGCGATAGCCGAGTGGTTGGAATCCGGATAACAGTTCAATCCTCAGGAGGAAGACTTAGTGACTTTTTTCGGAACTTCAATTTGTAATCTTGAACGAAAATACAATAGGCTACGAAGGCAACAGTTTAACCAACTGTCATGTTACTCCAAATACGTTCCGGGGTAAATACTGTCTAACTCTATGTCTAACTCTGAGTCCTCCAATATTGAATTATATCTAACGCCTTAAAAATAGCATTGACTACCGAAAAATTGTGAGATAACTAACTAACCTCAAATCAAATCAAATCATTTATTCATCGTCTCAAAGAACATACATTCGTTTATCGATAGTTCGTAATGAGGTTCCTCTAACGGAGAAGAAACAGGCGATAGAAACTCCGTAGGTATTCTCTTTTTTGGTCAATATTTTTAACAATATAATGCATTATAAAAATATAATGTGATATTTGTTAGATATAGCTTGGGAGCGATCACCTCATTCCCAGGGGTAACTGTCATTAATATATTCATTTATATTACCATAAAATTACTATAAAACTTTTCTTTAATAAATGTTTTGAACCTTTTAATAGTCAGGCTTTGCACATTTACCGGGACTTTGTTGTAGAAGCGTATACACCGCCCTAAAAACGAGTTACTTACTCTATGGAGTCTAGTAACCGGTGTTACAAGCTTGTGTTTGTTCCTAATATTTACATTATGTAGAAGTCTTGCTGTCTTTGGAAAACAAATACTGTTTCTACGTCAGCTGTATGACCCCATTGTAGAATACCATATGACATTATGCTATGGAAGTAACTAAAATAAACAAGTCTAGCCGTTTGTACATCAGTTAAGAGCCTTATTTTTCTTACAGCATATGCTGCAGAGCTTAACGTACTCGCAAGTTGGGATATATATAGGGGACCCATTCAACAAATACAAGACCAAAATACAGCAGATCGGTAACAAGTGGCGGCGTCTAAGTATACTTTATGGTATCCGATAAACAGATCGCCAATCTGCTTGCCAAGCATGACATTTATGTTAAACCCTTCCTTATGGGAGTAACATATGAACAGCAATAGACTTATGTACCATTATGTACGTATTTACGTATACTATTTACATTAATTAACAGATTAATAGCATTTCACTTACTTAGAATACATAGATGGTAAACTCAATTAAGCAAACTTAATACTAAAATAAATAAATATCTTCACTCAATTCCCAATACAGGGGTAGATAGAGGTCTAGTCTAGACAATTAAGTCCCTTTGACCCACCTTTCACCGAAGATATTTTCGGGACAACGTGAAAGGTGGTGAGTCCGTCGCTGTCTTAATGCATTCGTACATAAGTTTTTGAAAACCCATTGGTACGAGCCGGCCACCTGGGGATCGAACTCGGGTCTCTTGACTCGAAATTCCGACCACCCAACCACTCGGCTATCGTGGCAAACTTAATACTATATACCTAATTACTTAACAAACAACCAACTTACATCACACAACATTTAAATATTATAATAATTATATAAATAACTCTAAAAATAGTATAAAAATATTGTATGTATATAAAATAATTATGTAGTTTATTGTTTTAGTTTTACTTACTAATATTATAATAGTTATAATAAATAAAATAATTACAAATTTTAAAATGGAATATCTAAAAAATAATAATAGTTTTATAATAAATGGTTTAACCTCGGCTTGTAAGTTGCAGTGCCCCAACGGATACCCCGTTGCCAACTTACAAGCCGAGACACAGGAACTACTACTATTATATTTAATAGTAGTATATTTAAGACTTAATTGTTATGTGATAAACAATAAAAGTATTTGATTTGATTTGATTTGATATCAGTTGTAAGCAATGCGTAAAATATGTACCTGGAAAAACATTTATATTTGAGCTGACGTCAATTTTCTTGAGCTTCGATGTCGAATTCATTTTAGACATTGCTGAAATATAGGTTACCTGCGGAAAAATAATTATTTTTCATGGTATCACTAAAAGAAAATTATTATAGTTTTTTTTTTAATATTGTGTGTTGACAAATTAGCAGTTGGTTTACAAAGATGGGAAGGAGGTAGATAGTGGTATCCTCTGGCTACCTTGCTACCGACCGAAAATAGTGAGGGTGAGGTTCTGTTCTCCTAGCAACACTATTTTATGGCCTGTATATAGCCAGCCATAATATGTAAGGATTACAGTAGTGTACCGTGTAAGGAGCTACAATCCCTTAACCACCGTATTATACAAAATAAATAAAAAAGTTTAAAAACTTGCAGATTGTAGCGTTTGTACTACAGCTTAAAATAAACATAGCAACGTGTAAATCAATTTTAAATATTTATTAAATTATTATTTAGAGTACAGTCTACAGTGTACCATATGTTTCGTTACATGTATGTATCTTTGAAGTTTGTAGAATAGTCTGTGAAAGATGTCAGATAAGGACGTGTCGGCTCGAGTAAGCTTAGACAATCCTGCTCATACGCAAAATACGCGCTAGGACGTGGAGTTGCGAAAATCAGCCCGTCTAATCTAATCTAATCTAAGGACGTGTCAGGTCTTATGTTATTTTTAATAAGTACTGTTATATTTCTTCGTATAAGAATAATCCTCTAAAGAAATATATACATACATAAATTATGGCCAGTAACTTCTACGGAAAAGAAAAAAAATACCTCATGGCCAGCATTTAGCAGAAGCTTCGCTAACGCATCGCCTAGTATTCCATGGCTTCCACTTGGCAATCCTGATACGATGAGTACATTGTATGCATTGGATATTGAAGTCAGGGCGGCAAGGATGCACAATATTCCAGTAATCCAACGCATTTTATGGTTTCAAGGACGTAGAAATAACTATAAAAATAAAAATAAAAATAAATGTTTCATACATCTAAGTACATCACTGTACACAATACTACATTTATTTCATACAATGTGGAATAAATGTAGTATTGTGTATCTAACCATGCCAGTGTGCTATGAGCTCTTTTGCTTATTGGGTAATTTTTTTTTGTATTTTTACGCAATTTCCCACAATGGAATAGGTAAAGAATTAGACAATGAAACCCTCTCGATCCACTCTTAACCGACACTTATTTGAGACAACTTAACAGGTGTTGAGATTATAGCAGTATTAGTGTCAAAGCTTATATACTTACGTGGATATATAATATGGACAAATATTACTATACAAACATTCATATTCATCACACAAATGTTTGCCTCCATCAGGGTTCGAGTCTGCAACCCTTTTTTGAATGATACACTTCTATGAAGAGTCTCCGTAACTACTTGTTATTATTATTATTATGGGTATTTATTATATTTTCTCCTCAGATTGGGTTTTTATAAATATAAAAATAAAAATACATAAAATAAAATAAATAAAGTAATATAAAATATATACGTAATAGATCCTAATACATGAAAATAATAAATAAATATTAAGACCCAACCAGACGGAAGCCCTCGACAGGGGAGACCAGACGGCCGAGGGTTAGGGCGACGGAGAGAAACCGGCGGACGATGCGGGCAGTATCGAGGAGCACCGCTTTCTGTACTTTAGCTCGGAGCGGTCCGTCACGAAGTCCCAGTCGCTTCAGATGTTCAGAGAGGCTGACTGGGATTAACCCATTCGCAGAAACAACTATAGGAATAATTTCAGCGGGCACACCACCCCACATGTCAGTCACCTTGTAAGCCAGGTCCAGATATTTCGTCTTTTTGTCTGTTTCGGCTTTCACGAGGTTCTCGTCATATGGGATAGTAATGTCCACAAAAAATATCCTTGACTGGGCCCGGTCCATCAACACGATATCAGGCTTATTTGCCAGAATCGTCCTGTCCGTGATGATGGGCCGGTCCCAATAGAGCCTGGCGCGGTCATTTTCGAGCATGGCCTCCGGAGAGTACTTATAGTATGGCTATTTCCGTCCGACGAGATCGTATTTAAAAGCGAGTTCCTGATGTAAAATCCTGACTACTAGGTTGTGCCTATGCAGATACTCAGAGTTAGAAAGCATGGAACAACCGGAAATGACATGCCGAAGAGATTCCCCAAGATGGCGACATGCTCGACAGATGTCGATGGTACCATCCCTTAGGATGTATCTCCGATAGTTGTTCATCTTAATAACCTGATCCTGTATCGCACAGACAAAACACTCTGTTTCCTCAAAGTGGTCACCTAAACGTAGCCAGTTGAGGGAGGCGACAGTATTTACAAACGGCTCTTGTAGAGCCTTGTAGAACCTCCAATGGAGCTCTTTCTCCTTCCATACTGTCTCCCGGTCGGAAACGCTCTGTACTACCGGGTCCTACCATTGCTCGTCGGCCAAGGATAGGGGGGTAAGTCCTTTGTCACTCATAACGACGTCTGCGTTAAACGAATCAACCGATTTCGCCAGAAAGTAATTACGGAGGCTGCACACCTCACGATTGTGCATGGTGAGAGCGCTTAAAAAGCCCCGGCCGCCATGCTTCCGCGGTAAGTACAGCCTCATTACTGACGACCTTGGGTGATGCATCCTGTGAGACGTCATAGTGGTGCGGACTTTTCGGTCCAGGGCATTAATGCAAAAAGTCCGCAGACCTTAAGGTCGGTTTGAGTCCACCTGAGTATGCCGAAGGTATAAATCAGGACTGGCATGACCCAGCCGTTAAATGCGCGCGCCTTATTCACACCCGCCAAATAGCCGTTAAGCACTTTTGTCAGGCGTGCAAAAAACACTATTATTATTATTATCTTTAACAAGTGGGTAATTACAAGTGGTTAGTTGTAAGTTACGATAGCCGAGTGGTTGGGTGGTCGGGATTTCGAGTCGTGAGACCCGAGTTCGATCCCCAGGTGGCAGGCTCGTACCAATAGGTTTTTTAAAAAAAGTTATGTACGAAGTATATCGTTGGCTTGGACATAAAGACGGCGACGGACTTACCACCTGTCACGTTATCCCGAAAATATCTTCGGTGGAAGGTGAGTCGAAGGGACTTGATTGTCTAAACTAGACCTCTGTCTACCCCTGTATTGGGAATTGCTTGAAGATATATTATATTATTATTTTAACAAGTGTTTAATGTACTGTACTTATTATTATTATTATTTTAACAATGGTAGTACAAGATGTCTATTAGAAACAGTATGTAAATCGTACATTATTGAGCATGTACACTTGACTTGCTGACCTTCGTGGCATTACGTAGTACAAACAACATAACTACCTAATCATACTTCACACAGTATTACTATTTATACTTGTGCTATACATAACATAATACATAACGTCCTATTAAAGTCCTCTGCAGGACATAGGTCTCTCCCATAGGGAGAATTTGCCATAATCGCCACGCTTGGCAAGCGGATTGGCGATCGCAGTACCTGACCACTCGCACCTCAGACGCTGCTGCCCTTCTTCGGTCTAATTAAATAATCTGATATTTTAAGAGATGGTTATCCCGCCGTCTATCGGTTACCTTAACGATATTCAAGGCTTTCCCTTAGTCCCCTCTTACGACATCCACGGGAAGAAAGGGAGTGGCAATATTCTTACACCGTTACCACACGGTCAACCACCGGAAATAAAATACCTGAATTAAAAAGACAACTAAAACCTCCACAGAAAGGACATTACAATGATGACAGCATGAAGTACATATGTACTAAGAATATGATGGACTTGCAATTATTTAGTAACTCCAGCTGATGATCTCAGTTGATGAGTGGCGAATACACCGGTCATGATTTCACCAACTCTGATTTCCGGACGTATTCCGGACGAGGAATATGTACACACAGAAAATCACTTTTTCTACATTACCTCGAGTCCAAGTGTTTGTGGTATCTTAATTGTTTCTAATTCCATAAATGCTTTCTTTACCTATTCACTTGCGATCAGGCCAAGGTATGCGATGGTGTCCCTACCTACTATATATTTGTACATATGTATACAAATATATGTGTGTTTTTAATTTACTTTAAAAAAGATTATGATATTATATGTTTTATTTAGAATGCGTAACTAATAATAAAATAACAATAATCTAACATGTTATCCAACGGATTAAAAAAAAAAACATAAAATATATAAAATATATTTTGATAAATTTCTATCTGAGATCTACACGTTCTCAGACTATGGAAAATGTTGAACCCATAAGTGCTGAATATATTTTTTTCAATTAAATAAGAAAATAATTTTTGTTACCTGATTTAAATCAATAAAAAAATTACACTCACTATTTTTTCACTTTACACACACAATCCACAATCATAGATAAACTAAAGATAACTTTTTTATTCACAATAAATACTATTACATTTTAAGCGCGCGCGCCTTAGCACTGCTCGTTTAAGTAAACCCATACGGAATTACCTAAGAGGCCGTTATGAAGCTGTAGACACTATTTCACAACATCACTTCATTTATGTTGAATACGCACGATTGATGTCTCTTGGTGGAACTTTATCTTTTAACATATTAAAAGTCACTTTTACTTATTCCACATATATATAACGCTTCATTTAGTTTTATAAATATTTATTTTTATAACAAAATCTATTTTTGTAGATAATATGTGAAGGCTATGAGCCTATGAGTTAAGTGAGTGATAATATACGAGTATATATGATTTGAAATAATACGAATGTTTATGGATTTTATTAAGTTTCATTTAGTTTTTAAAGCTTTTTTAACTTTCCAACGTGTCGGGTGGTTTACAGCATCCATAGTCACGGGGGAACTGAAGTTTTGAAGGTCACGCTGTCATTTTTAGCTTTGGATACCGTCATTTTATTCATTTAAATCTAATTTAGGCAGAAGAATGCACTCAGTGTTTTGAGGTCCTGAGGAAAACCAATCAAGAAATAGTTAGCAAAAATGCAATAAATAATAATTGCAGTATAAAACTGCCAGGCGTTAATGATTTACCAAAGGCGAAATTTCTCTTTGCGATTCTAGCAGGAAAATAAATAAGAAAATATTTTTACGCTATTCCTAATGCTGAGATAGACCACCACCGAAAAAAGTTTTTAGAATAGCATGACCGGTGGTGTGCCAGTCTTTATGTCCAAGCTAACGGTATAAATCGGACATAATTTACATAAAAAACTCATTGGTACGGGCATACCTCCTGGGGATCGAACATGGGTTTCTTGACTTGAATCCCGGTCAACAGACCTCACGGATATCGTCACTTTTTAATCGAAGATACCATTGATTGTAATATTTATAATATTTCTTTATATTATTATATTTATTTATATTTATGTTATAATACATTATGTCAGAATCATAAATACAGCCGTAACATTTGCTCCCCTTTCTTTCTTCCGTGTATATAGTAAGTAAGAGGTATTGTAAGAGGTGACTTAAAGGAACAGTTTATTCAAAAAATACCACATCAAAGTTAAACAGACTGGTAGCGACAGCAGCGTTGGAATGAAGAGGTTTCTAGTACTGCGTTCGACAATACGCAATTCGAAATTCCTACATAGAGAGTAGCCTAAGTTAAGTTATTATGTATGCATAATTATTATATTTGTTTTAACTTCAGAGACAAATATTTTTTTGTGGAAACGGTAGTAATTGATAGTGAGCCAGCCTTTTCTACTATTGATTGTAGGTTCAAATATCGCTAGGGATTAATATTTATTTGATGAATGTAAATGTTTGTGAGTCATGGATATTTGCGTTTATATATCGGACTGAATTTGAACTAGAAGCTTTTGTCACACCACACTATATTACTTAATAGATTATAACTATCATTTATAATTTGTAATCGTTTAAATGTTCCTAAGCACTTAATAGAAAGCCATAAAGTAAACGACAATATAATCATAATATAATTAGCTATTCACAAGAATTTATTTCTGAATTATTTACAGTATTAGTGGACAATATGCAGCAGATTTCATAGCTGCTAGTGACTTTGTAGTGAATAGTTTGTACTAATGATGCACTAGTACAAGTGTTTATAAATATAATTTAAAAATGTTTGTTAAAAAGTTAATTCTATTTTTTATTCTAAAGCAACTTAGTGAGGCATATAAAATATTACTAGTATTTCCCGTTCCCGGTAAAAGCCATTCTATACTAGGAGAAGGATATGTAAGGAATCTTCTAAGCGATGGACACGAGGTATGTTTATCTTTTAGGGGTAAGAGAAAATGAAATATTGACAAAATGCATTGGGTGGTCGGAATTTCGAATCAAGAGACCGGGGTTCGATCCTGAAGTGGCAGGCTCGTACGGTTTTTTCGGGTTTTTCAAAAAATGTATGTACGAATTATATCGTTGGCTTGGACACAAAGTCGGCGACCTGTAACGTTGTCCCGAAAGTATCTTCGGTGTAAGGTGGGTCAAAGGGACTTAATTGTCTAGACTAGATCTCTGTCTACCCCTGTATTGGGAATTGCGTGAAGGTATATTATTTATTTTTACAAAAATTTTAAAGAAAGTAGCGAAAGCCATGTGGTTTTATTACATTTCATATAGTTATTAAGAAATGAGAAAGAGTATATAGAAAAGGGTAGGAGAGTGGCAAGCAACGAACGAAACACAGATGAACAAATGGAAGCAGTACTTTACAAGATATTCTGCAAGGTAGTCTTGAGAACCGCTAGGGGCAAACATTTGTGTGATATATTTCTACTCGAATCATGAGAGGTTATGCGAATATTTATGGATAAAGGTCTATTGTAACATCAGGACGGTGATTGTCTCACCATCTGTCACATTGGCCGAAATCTTCAGTAGAACGTGGGTGCAAAGGATGTCATTGACATTTTTCTCTGCCTACCTCGGTATTTTAACATTGCGCGAACATAGCCTTTCAATCTACATATTTGTCAGAACGTAACGAATAACCGGACGCCTCTTTCGTGACCAAGGGAACCAAACATAAGTTTTGAAAAAAAAATTTTCGACCCTTTTCGAAAATTGTCTTATGTACTTCTTAAAAATTTACTTTTAAAGAGGTTTCATCCTTTTTCCTTATTTCTCTAATTATTTACCATAATTTAACATATTTGATAAACGTTTCAAATAAAAATACAGTACATTAAATGTAAAACAATAAACCGCCGAGCACCACAAAAAGTTTCCCCACAAAATATCGAAAAACAATTCGTAGAAATCGTGTAAAAACAAAATAATTGAATAACATGTTTATTGCATGTTATTTAATCATTTTGTTCCATTTGTCGGTGCAATATATAAATACATCATTGATATTTTTTGATGTAAACACTTTACATTAATATCATGTAAAATTAAAACATTACAATATTGTTACAAAAGCATATTTTATAAATTCTCCCGTTGATTCGCTATTTCAATAGCATTTTAATTTTTGTTATTGTCTGATTAATAAATTTGTTTTTAATGACGCTTGGGTTTTGTTAAGTTATATTTAAGTAAAATATTCATTTTATTAATTGTTTCATTGTAATTATTATTAATTAACGATATTTAGAGTCATGGTTACTGAGGGTTCAGGCAATTTATTAATATTGTATTATAATAATGACGCAAGTTAATTCGTTGGACTTGGTATTACTTAAAGTCACATTAGCCGAGTGGTTGGTCGATCCCCAGCTGGCAGGCTCGTACCAATGGGTTTTTCAAAAACTTATAAAATATTAAATAAATTAGATATTTTCACCCAATTCCCAATACAGGGGTAGACAGAGGTCTAGTCTAGACAAGGAAGGTGGGTCGAAAACCCACCTTCCACCGAAGATATTTTCGGGACAACATGACAGGTGGTGAGCCCGTCGTTGTCTTTATGTCCAGCCAATAATATAATTCGTACATAAGTTTTTGAAAAATCCATTGGTACGTGCCTGCCACCTGGTAATCGAACACGGATCTCTTGACTCGAAATTCCGACCACCCAACCACTTGGCTATCGTGACTCTTATTCTCTATCTATCGTGACTCTCCTTCGATATTATCCAAGGTTTATCGGTAGCTATTGTCATTTAAGCGGCACCACCTTTTTCTTCCCGTGGGAGAACCCTGGCGACTAAAGAAAAAGCTTTGACACCCACTGACAGGAGGCGGGATAACCATCGTTCCCCGACGAGAAGTCCCGAAGTCCTATTGAACAAACCGGTGACGGGCCGCGTAGTCAATGGCACTGCTCGTCTATAAGATGCTTTGTACTACAGATGGAAGGAAAATTCTCTCCAAAAAATTAATATGTAAAGAAGAATTTAAGAATGTAAAGAATAAAAGATAGAAAAAAGGATTTTGTGGCGAGAAACCCGAGTTCGATCCCCAAGGCTCGTAACAATGGGTTTTTTCACAAAACTTACGTAATTTATACCGTTTGCTTGGGCATAAAATGGCGACAGGCTGACCATATGTTGTATCAAAAATTTTCTTCGGTGGAAGGTGGGTCGAAAGGACTTAATGTCAAGATCTTTGTCTACCTGTATTAGGGAAGGAGTGATAATTTTTTTTTTATTTGAAAACAAGCTCTGGAAGACAATTTATATCATTAAAGTTGAACCTTAAGAAAGCGTTTGCGTTGTGCGTCTTCTAAGAGCCGTTGCGTCTTACATTCGTGAATGTTTCATCTTGTGCGTATGTAGTTAATCATGAAGTAGATCAGTCTGGTTATAAACGGCATCAGTTAATTACGGTCTTTTATTGACCATTCGTGCTACAGCCAGGACAAGAAAGGGGATGTATATTTTTATGCCACACTCTTCCATAATATAAATGTCAAGAGGAGTATACAACCATGTGGTCCCATTTTTAACATTTTATTTATTCTTAAACCCTATTCATCAAACTCTTAACTTGTACAGGTAACATACATAACGCCGATTCTAATGGAGAGTTCGCATCCAAGACTAAGACAAATCGATATATCTTCAAACTATGAACTCATGCCTACAGGTATGGTATTTCTAATCTTTTATTCATGCACAAACCACAGAAAGGTCAGTAGATTGTTTTGAGGATACTTGTGAACGCTTTTTAATAAATATATTCACGCCATTCCCAATAAAGGAGTAGACAGAGGTCTAGTTTAGAAAATCAAGTCTCTTAGACCCACCTCCTACCGAAAACATTTATCGGGAAAACGTGATAGGTGGTGAGCCTAAATAGCTCTATAGAAATAAAATAGTTTGTAAAAACTAATTAAAAAACGCAGTAAAATCCGAAAATCGTTTTATTTAAAATGCATAGTATTCGCGTAAACACAAGAAATCATTACGTACATAAATTTTTGAAAAACCCAATGATACGAGCCGGCCACCAGGGGATTACTTTGGGGGCCACTCTTCTATTGTGAATTATTGAAAAAAAAGATGTATTAAATATTTGTATAGTTACCAAAAGAGTAGACAAACAGTTCTTGTGCGTCGCTCCCGGAGTTTAGTTAGAGTTTTAAGCAAATAAGTATTTTTATAAAAACGCACTCTTTATTTCAATTTCAGATAAAATTTTTGACGTGAACGCAGTTTCGAATAAATTTATCGGTTATAAGGACGCAATATATCTACTATACGTTACGACAATTTTCGCGAACGGTACCATCAATCATCCAAACATACAACGATTGATTCAAGATCCTGAAGAACATTTCGATGTTGTTATCGCTGAATGGTTGTACAGTGAACTGTATAGCGGGTATGATATTTTTTTTTTCTTTTAAAAAGTATATCGTTAAAGAATACTGCAAAATCAAATAACAATATTCCTGAAACCACTTTAATTAAACCGC
Organism: Sericinus montela; assembly: GCA_029286605.1. Lineage (NCBI taxonomy): Eukaryota > Metazoa > Arthropoda > Insecta > Lepidoptera > Papilionidae > Sericinus > Sericinus montela. The sequence continues at coordinate 2,093,017 of JAGSMR010000019.1, read as the reverse complement.
AATGCTTGTGTCTTGGGTGGTTTACGACAATAGTGGAATCGCAGATCAGAGCGGTTCACAGTTCGTACCCTAAACTATTAGGCTATTGAACTTTAAATTAATACTATATTACAATACAATATTACAATATACGATACTATCCCATCATCCCCCTGCTAGTAGTGGCTTCTTATTACTTCATTAAGAAAGAATATACGATATTGTTTCTTAATGAAGTTATCAGAAGCCAAATTACCAAATCCCATATTTACAGATTAAAAAATTACACATTTTACATTCTTTTTTCACCCCAATTTTCTATATCCCAATTCTTCTCTACCTCAATTCCATTCCATAGAGATGATTTGAATAACATATCTCCCCAAGCTAACATATCTTCATTTAATTTCCTATATTAGTGTAGCCAAAGATGTAAACAAAGAAGAACAAAGAAGTTCTTCGACCTAGTTACTTATATATACCAATCAACCAATCAAATATGCTGTCATATTTGTATTGGTATTGTTTAAGTAAACTACGATAACCGTGAAATACCGAGCTTGAATCTATGACGTTATGTTACACAGCATCCCAACCCATTAACTTATTATACTATTAACGCTTCAACTATTAACAAAATTTTATTTATTAATTCAGTAACGATATTAAAAATTAAATAACATGTATTTAATAAGACACATATTGAAATTGAAAACATGCATGTAACTATAATGGTACAAATGCTTAAATATAAAATACAATATTTCTTAAATACAGGTTTTCATCGGTTTTCAACTGTCCATTAATATGGTCATCTTCAATGGAACCACATTCGATGGTTCTGGAACTAATCGACGAAGTTCTCAACCCTTCATACAATCCTCAGCATCTTTCTGACGTTCTACCGCCATTTTCATTCTGGGATCGCGTGCAAGAGCTATGGACGACTTTAGATATAATAATTTTCAAATGGTATGTTGCAATTATGTAACACAAACAATTGTACAACAATGATTTCTTGCATACGCGAACACTACACATCTAAAATATTTTTATATCCCGACGTTTAGGTATTTGTTTATAACAATTGCACAATAGTATCCTAGTAAATATTTGCAAACGAGCATCAGTGTCAAAGCTGCGTGTTGTTTGGTACTGCGATCGCCAACCAGTTTGCCAAGCGCGGCGATCCTACAGTGGATTTATACAGTATGTTATGACAATGATGACTGTATAACAAACAAACTGTTCGCTAAGAAACGAGTTGTCGAACTACCGATTGCATTGTACTTACTAAAGCATTGTTTAAAAACTAGTTTATAAATTACGAGTTACTGAAATTTAATAAAAGTATGACTTTTAGTCTAATAATTAAATTAGCGATGCCAACCTGCCAAGTGGTTTTGTGTTTGGTGTACAACTTAGTGGCATACAAAGTCAAATACAAGTTTCTTTCTTAAATAACTAATTAATACACTTTTATTTGGTACCACCGTTGTCCGATAGCCTCGTGGGAATTGATCTCGCAAAAGGCTTTCTCTTTAATTGCCTCTTATGACACCCACAGAAACAAAGGGGAAAGAAGATTTTCGTTTGTTTGTAAAAACAAAATAAGAGGTTATAATTTTTTTAATTCTTAAAAAGTAAATAAAAAAATAAAGATCTTCACGCAATTCCTAATACAAGGGTAGACAGAACCCTTGAACCCAGACCCTTTGAACCACCTTCCATCGAAGATATTTTCGAAACAACGTGATAGATGGTGAGCCCGTCGCCGTCTTTATGTCCAAGCCAGCGATATAATTCATAGATAAGTTTTTGAAAAACCCATTGGTACGTGTCTGCGACCTGGGGATCGAACTCGAGTCTCTTGACTCGAAATTCCCACCACCCAACCAATCGGCTATCGTGACTTCGTTTTTAATTCTTAATGAATTTATTTAAACAAAAACTTTGTTTTATATTTCTAATCAGTATATATTTCAATGATAAAATTTCTTTTCATCTTTTAATTTTCATTATTTCAGGAGGCTTAGACACAGAGAAAATCGAATGTTCAACGATGCATTCACCTCTGCGGTTGCAAAAAGAGGACGAACTTTAGCACCATACGAAGACGTAAGATACAACGGATCTTTAATGTTTGGAAACTCTCATGTGGCTTCAGGTTCAGCCGTTCGTCTACCTCAGAACTACATACCAATTGGAGGTTATCACATCAGTGATAATATTGACCCATTGCCACCAGTAAGTTGCTCTAATTATAGTAATTTATATTAAACTATACAAAACACTAACAAAGTCTTTGCAACCCTGACAACAGTTTCACGATACCGGAGTGGTTTCGAGTCAGGAAACCCGAATTCGATCCCCAGGTGGCCGGCTCGTACCAAAGGGTTTTTAAAAAACTTTTGTACGATTATATCATTGGCTTGGACATAAAGACGGCGACGGGCTCACCACCTGTCACGTTGTCCCGAAAAATGTCTTCGGTGGAAGGTGGGTCGAAGGGACTTAATCGACTAGCCTAGACTTCTGTCTACCCCTATGTTGGGAATAGCGGAAAGATATTTATATTATTATTATTTATGACACGATAGCCGAGTTGTTGGGTGGTCGGAATTTCGAGTCGAGAGACCCGAGTTCGATCCCCAGGTGGCAGTACCAATGAGTTTTTTCAAAAACTTATGTACGAATTTCATCGTTGGCTTGGACATAAAGGCGGCGACGGGCTCACCACCTGTCACGTTGTCCCGAAAATATCTTCGGTGGAAGGTGGGTCAAAGGGACTTAATTGTCTAGACATGACCTCTGTCTACCCCTGTATTGGGAATTGCGTGAAGATATTTAATTAATATAATATTATATTATTTATGACAATACATTAATTGTGGAAAATAATAAAACTCCAGATTGGGGGTGGTTAAGTTTTTTAAAGAACTGTCCGTAATACGATTGGTTTTCACAATAAGACACCACTGGTACAAAACAATTTATTAGCTATCTAATCTAAAACTTAAACTTACAGACATGGTCATTCCGTTATACATATTTGAGTAGCCATTGTAAATTTTAAACCTTTATCCTTCATAAGTTTTAAAACACCAGTGTCTTGAGATAATAGATTTCATATAAATTTCATTACTGTTTTTAATAATATATTTTTTTAAATAGAACCTTCAAAAAATTCTGGACGATGCTAAAAATGGCCTGATATACTTTAGCATGGGATCTATGTTGAAGAGCAAAAGTATTCCAATCGAAATGAAGAGAGGACTTCTAAATGTGTTCAATAAATTAAATCACACGGTTCTTTGGAAGTTTGAAGAAGAATTACCAGACCTACCTAAGAATGTTCACATCGTTTCATGGGCTCCACAACAAAGTGTTTTGGGTAATAAAAGATTGTTAATTGACTCAGGCGTTACTTTGTGGAAATTCATTGAAGTTGTTATTGATAACTACCTCGAACCAGCCCGCATGCAAATATAAAAAAGGTATATGTTACCTGGTTTGAGTGTAGTGGTGGTGGTGCATACAGTAGAATTAGTGCGGGAGGGTGGTGCACGCATCTGTGGGAGGGAGGGTGGTGCACATCTTCTCTTCGGACCAGGTAACATATAACTTTTTATATTTGCATGCAGAATGGTGCGAGGTAATTATCAATAACAACTTTATAACAAAAGATTGTTATCATTATTTTTTATAATAATAAATATCTTCACGCCAATATATTTACGCGAAAATCCCAATACAGTGGTAGACAGAGGTCTCGACAGTTAAGTCTTTTTGACCCACCTTCCTTTAAGTTTTGAAAAAACCCATTGGTGCCTTGGAGATCGAACTAGGGTCTCGTGCCTCAATTTCCGTTCACCGTACCACTCAGCTATCGTGACTAATGTCATAATTTTTGTTTCCAATTACACTTAGAAATTAGAGTGTAGTTTATAAAATAATGTGTCAACGGTAATTGGTCATTGTCAATGAGCCAAATATGAGCCTAATGTTTCTTCTTCTTTTCTTTTTTGTTGACCATTGAAATGACATCTCAAAAACTAGATAGTTCTCCTTTTTTAATTACTATAGGCCTTTAAATGTACGACACAAAATTAAAACAGTAAATTTATAAATATAAATAAATATCTTCACGCAATTCCCAATGCAAGGGTAGACAGAGGTCAAATCTAGACAATTAAGTCCCTTTGACCCACCTTCCACCGAAGATATTTTCGGGACAACGTGACAGGTGGTGAGCCCGTCGCCGTCTTTATGTCCAAGCCAACGATGAAATTCGTACATAAGTTTTTAAAAACTCATTGGTACTGCCACCTGGGGATCGAACTCGGGTCTCTCGACTCGAAATTCCGACCACCCAACAACTCGGCTATCGTGACTTCTATTAAAACAGTAAATTTAATTTTCTTATTCATGTTATGAATGGTGATTGTATTCACACATTTGAAATATTGTAAATTTATTTAAGATGTGATATTTTAGAAATAAAAACATTATCTAAAGGTATATTTCCTTAAATTTAAAATAATAAGTAACATCATCTTAGAATTAATTTGCTTCAGTATATTGCAAATTAATATGTTCATCATTAATTGAATTCCTTTGATAAATCTACATAAAGTTTTTCTGCTATTTACGAAATTTTAATTCTGCAAATATACATGTTTTATTAGCATTCAAACGGAGACCATTAATTTCACATTCTTCTTTCATACACGTGACTAATGCCTGCAGTTCTGCCTCTGAAGGTGCAATCAGCATCATCAGCATACAGCAGACAATTTACTTTTAAGTCACCAAATTTCACACCCAAACAGCTATCTTTCAGCTTCTGTAAACAGCTGTCGAGATACAGTATGAACAGCCAGGAAGACATGACACAACCCTGTTTTACGCCCGTTTGGACGCTAAACATGGGTGACAGGTCACACAGGCCCTACTCGTACACAGGCTTTACAGTCACAGTAAAGTGACTGCACAGCCCTTAGCAATCGACCATCCACACCATACCCCGGCATCAGTTCCCATATTTTCTTCCTTACAACCTTATCATATGCTTTCTCAAGATCCACAAAAGCACAGAAAATCTTCTGGTTAGCAGCCAGAAGCTTCTCCATGATCATGCGGAGAGAAAACATTTGATCCGTGCATCCTCTTCCAGGTATTTGAAAGGGACGAAGAAAGAACGAAATTTGGGTAAATCAGGAATGTCTAGAAAAGGTGAATGAAATTGTATACTTGGGGAGTGCGTTTAGCCGGGATGGAAGATGTGATTTTGATGTGGACAGGCGTGTCGCTGCCGGGAACAAAGTTAATGGTGCCCTGACTGCGTTAATCAAAAGGCAAGGCGTTTTGAAAAGTGCACGCCTTGCAATACATAACGCAGTGTTGGTACCAACTTTGTTATATGTCAGCGAAACCTGGGTATGCCAGAAGAAGCATAAAAGTAGGTTGGATACAGTGGAGATGCGATCTCTTCGTAAAATGTGCGGCTTACCATGGCTGACCGAAAGCGAAACGAAGAGATTCGTAATATGGCAGGTTAGAAAGATAACCTTGTCTCAAAAATGGATAAGGGCGTGCTTCGATGGTTTGGGCACGTTGAGCGAATGAGTGAAGACCGAATGGTGAAGAAAATATATAGCGCGAAAGTTAATATTAAAAGGTGTCGAGGTAGACCGAGGCTAACTTTTGAAGACCATGTGAGCAAATTGCTTGAAGAGGGGAGGGTCAAGAGTACTCGGATACCTAGACGTGCATGTAGGAAGAAGATGATGAATCTGAAAGAAGCGAAAGAAGTATGTAGGGATCGTGACACTTGGCGATCAGTTCTCTCTGGCTACCCCGTCAGGAATTGTGCGTGAAGATAAATAAAATTAATATACATGTTGTTATGTAAATGCTTAAAATGTTTTTATGTAATATGTCAACTAATAGTATCTTTTTCTCTTTAGCACATCGAAATTGTAAAATTTTCATAACACACGGAGGTTTGCTTTCTATTCATGAATCATTGCACTTTGGTGTTCCAATTATTGGCTTACCAATGTTTGGTGATCAACACCTGAACATCAACAGAGCCGTGGAGAAAGGTTTCGGAAAGAGAGTCGATTTGAACACAGAGATTGATATTAATATGGAGACTGCTATAAATGAAATTTTACATAATCCCAGGTAAACAATTTACGTTTTCATAAATTTAATAGTTTATTTGTTAAATTAAAAGATCTGATATTCGAGTAGTCATGACACATTATTTTAGCCCTAGTAAAAAGTTTATCATTTATAAACAAAACAAAATTTTTCGTGCCCATGCCACCATGGTGGAACTATCTGAATTTTAAAAGTATTATATAATGCAATTTCTGTTACACCTTCATCATAGTTACGCTTACGTAACTATGTTGAAAGTGTAACAGAAACCTGTCATAACAACATTAGTTGCATTTTTCTGTTAGTCAATTGCTAAGCAGACAAATCATCTTCATCTTATTACTGGTGAGTTGCACATACATGAACGAGAACATTTGTCCCCCAATGTTCATGTATATGATTTTGAAAATGTGTAATAATACAAGTGTATACTAATAATGTGAGAGTTCTTCCGATTAACATATACTACTTAAAATTGTATTAAAATTTTACACTGAACAAAAAATTTTACAATAAAAATTTGAACACTTTTACACAATTCACTGTTATTTAATTATTAATTAATTAAACTACCGGTTTCGCCTTACGGCATCATCAGGGCATTAAGGCCTTCGCCGTAAGGCGAAACCAGTCGGTTAACTAACAAATAATTAAATAGAGTCGGTTAATGAATAAAATTGTATTTCGCGTTACTCTTTTGAACAAACCCAACCTACTCATTCCAAACAGTTACATACTCGCTACCTAAAATGTATTGCTGAGGTTCGCGCTTCATGACACATAACTTGAAAAACAACTTACAAACTCTCGCAAATCGTGTACTATTACAACTCATCATAACAACTAATTAAATTTAAAGCGTATGGACCAGAGGAACGTTAAATTTTTTTTTTTTTTCTAACATTTCAGATTCCAACAAAAAGTAAAAGAATACTCATTCATCTACAACGATCGTTTGGCACCGCCAGGGAAAGTACTATCACACTGGGTGTCACATGTAATACGCACAAATGGCGCACCACATCTACGCTCCACGGCCAATCTGGTACCTTGGTACCAAAAAACATATCTCGACTTGGCATTTTTAATTTTGTTTACACTTTTTATTGTCTATAAGATGTTAATTACGCTTTTTAAACGGATATTAATGTCTGTGTTACGATGTAGACTGAATGAAATAAAAATTAAATTAAATTAACCTTTATTGATTGTGAAAATTAATATTAAAATTTAAGTTACACTGTAACTCGTTTATGTTTGTCGAAATGAAACAATTTGTAAAATTAACCCATTAGTTTCATTTCTGTGTTTTCTGCATTTACTCTAATAGCTGGTGTCATAGTGTCTAGATATAATTCTCAGAATGGCTTATAAGCCTACAATTTGAAATGGTTGTTTTCATAGCTAAACAGTTATTTACATTGAGTTGAAAGTTGTATAATTTTTAACCAAAATACCATACCACCAAAAGCCCATAAAAAGTACGAAAAAGATTTAAAATTATCAATATTATATATATTTATATCTTTTTGGCTTTATCTCACGACCTCTGAGAGCGATTGGTGCAAACACCGGTTTTCGAGGTGTCGCCATCTCGAGGTCTCATCGAGGTTTAATGTAGAAAAACCACTTTTTCTACATTTTCTCGGGTCTTTGTGTTTGTCTGGGTGCCTTCGTTGTTTTCGATTCCCATGCCTCAAGTGCTTTCGCTTTTTACATTGGGATCGGAGCAATGTCACATACATTTGGTCCCTTCCTATATATGTATTTATTTATTTAAAATTGCAGTGGTGGATACGGTGGCTTAGAAGTTGCATATGCACCCTAGCATAAGTTGTACAAATGGATAGACGGTCCGTTTTTCCCTCCTTAAAGCCACTGCACTATATAAACCACACACTTTTGAGCGCCTATTCTGCAGATTTATGACCACAAAATCATCGGCGATTTGATCGCACTGGCTACCAATGTCAGCGATTATGCGTGAAGATATAATAATAAAACAATTCCACCATTTATAAAAACAAAATGTAAGCTTGGAAGCAAAGAATACGTTTACCAAGTAATTAAAATAAATAAAATAAATATCTTCACGCAATTCCCAATACAGGGGTAGACAGAGGTCTAGTCTAGACAATTAAGTCCCTTTGACCCACCTTCCACCGAAGATATTTTCGGGACAACGTGACAGGCGGTGAGCCCATCGCCGCCATTATGTCCAAGCCAACGATATAATTCGTACATAAGTTTTTGAAAAACTCATTGGTACGTGCCTGCCACTTGGGGATCGAACTCGGGTCTCTCGACTCGAAAATCCGACCACCGAACCACTCGGCTATCGTGACTTAAGTAAACGTACAAAAAAAGTAATTAAGTAGTAGTCAAGTAATTAAACGTACAAAAAAATATATTCATTCCCCATTAGAACTGGTTTAGTCTTCTTTGACCAAAAATATCTATCATATAGATCTCTGGAACGCGATCTATTAATAACCGATGTCAAAAATTTAGAAACTGTTTTACATAAGTAATATTATAGTTGGAAAACTGAATTCAATAGCAGACCACTAAACCAAAAAAAGTAATGAATAGTTATTCAACGATGATAAATATTTCTTGTAAATATTCATATTACGTTAATTAAATACAGATTTTGTACACTTACAAGTTTTCCTAGTTCAGGTTCATAAATTATTATTATTAGTAGTATTTGTTATATTTTCTCGTTTGGTTGGGTTTTTATATACATAAAAATAAAAATACATAAAATTAAATAAATAAAGTACTATAAAACATATACGTTAAAAACCCTAAATAAAAATAATAAATAAATATTAAGACCCAACCAGACGGAAGCCCTCGACAGGGGAGACCAGACGGCCGAGGGTTAGGGCGACAGGGAGAGAAACCGGCGGACAATGCGGGCTGTATCGAGGAGCACCGCCTTCTGTATTTGAGCTCGGAGCGGTCCGTCACGGAGTCCCAGTCGCCTCAGATGTTCAGCGAGGCTGACTGGGATTAACCCATTCGCAGAAACAGCTATAGGAATAATTTCAGCGGACACCCCACCCCACATGTCGGTCACCTCGTGAGCCAGGTCCAGATATTTCGTCTTTTTGTCTGTTTCGGCTTTCAAGAGGTTCTCGTCATACGGGATGGTAATGTCCACCAAAAATATCCTTGACTGTGCCCGGTCCATCAACACGATATCAGGCTTATTTGCCAGAATCGTCCTAGCCGTAATGATGGGCCGGTCCCAATAGAGCCTGGCGCGGTCATTTTCGAGCACGGCCTCCGGAGAGTACTTATAGTATGGCTATTTCCGTCCGACGAGATCGTATTTAAAAGCGAGTTCCTGATGTAAAATCCTGACTACTAGGTTGTGCCTATGCAGATACTCAGAGTTAGAAAGCATGGAACAACCGGAAATGACATGCCGAAGTGATTCCCCAAGATGGCGACATGCTCGACAGATGTCGATGGTACCATCCCTTAGGATGTATCTCCGATAGTTGTTCGTCTTAATAACCTGATCCTGTATCGCACAGACAAAACCCTCGGTTTCCCCAAAGAGGTCACCGAAACGTAGCCAGTTGAGGGAGGCGACAGTATCTACGAACGGCTCATGTAGAACCTTGTAGAACCTCCCATGGAGCTCTTTCTCCTTCCATACGGTCTCCCGGTCGGAAACGCTCTGTACTCCCGGGTCCTGCCATTGCTCGTCGGCCAAAGATAGAGCGGTAAGTCCTTTATCACTTATAACGACGTCTGCGTAGAACGAATCATCCGATTTCGCCAGAAAGTAATTACGGAGGCTGCACACCTCGCGATTGTGCAAGGTGAGAGCGCTTAAAAAGCCCCTCCCGCCATGCTTCCGCGGTAAGTACAGCCTCATTACTGACGACCTTGGATGATGCATCCTGTGAGACGTCATAGTGGTACGGACTTTTCGGTCCAGGGCGTTAAGGTCAGTTTGAGTCCACCTGAGTATGCCGAAGGTATAAATCAGGACTGGCATGACCCAGCCGTTAAATGCGCGCGCCTTATTCACGCCCGACAAATAGCTGTTAAGCACTTTTGTCAGGCGTGCAAAAAACACTTCGCCAACCGACTGTTTCATGCCAGCCTCATCGAAACCCAAGTTTTGTGACATACCCAGGTATCGGTATGTATCAGACTCGGAAAGGGTTCGTATGTTGACGGGCATAGCCAAGTCTATGCCCTCGGTGTTAGTGACCTTGCCCCTTTCAACATGGATAACCGCACACTTATCCGTCCCGAGCTCCATTCTGATAGAATTGCTAAAATCACAGGTGATTCTAAGCAATTCCACCAAATGGGAGCGGCCGGAAGCGAACAGCTTGAGGTCATCCATGTAGAAAAGGTGGGTCACCCTAGTCCCTCCCTTCCGAAGCTGAAATCCCCTCCCCGATCCCTCCAGTAGCGTGCTGAGAGGATTCAGCACTCTCATTCAGCCTCTGCAAAACCATATTGGGCTCAAACAGTCGCCCTGGAAAATACCCCGTCGTATCCTAATCCGGTGTTCCGCAGCCGTCATCCGCTCACCTAGATGACAAAGCGTCGTACTCCATCGCCCCATACAGTACCCGAGGAAGTCTCTTACTGTATCGTCCACTTTGTACAGTTCAAGGACCCTCATAAGCCATGTATGGGGCACCGAGTCGAACGCCTTTCTGTAGTCTCAGGGCCCTCACGACAGAGCAATTGCGCTTGCTTAAAATTATACGGGGGAGTCGTGGTCGGCTTTCGAGAGGCATTTCGCGAATTTCCTTAACCGCCTCTTCCAATATGCTCCTCATTTGCTCTGCATCTTGGGCGACTGTTCCCCCTTCATCCGAATCTACGGTAACAAGAAGGTCCATGGCAGCATCCACACCCGCACGTGTTGCAGTTTGTGGAGCGGCATCCTCTATCACCGCATTTTCATTCGAAGACGGAACAGCCTCACGTCTTAGTCGTTCGAGTTCGGCATCATCGAAAATTTTCGAACGGATGATATACCGAACTCGGTCTGCAAGGTTTTGCTCGGTGACAGTAACAGTAGGCTCGAGCTCAGCAAAGAAGCGATGCATCCTAGCCCGATATGCAAATCCTCCGGTTTCTTCCCCTTTAGCCCTAAAGTACGCCTGCAATGTGTTCATATTCATATTCTTTGTCCATCGCATGCGGCGTACTCCACCAGTGGCGGGTACCAATTGCTGGATTCCAGAGGACCCTGCTGGCACCAAGCCAACTGGTGGGGATGATGGATGCGGGGTGGAGCTGGATGGTCGTGCTGCCCCCCGCACTCTGCTGGCGGCCCGCATGCTGCCGCGTCCAGCGCCAGCTCCAGACGCGCCCTGGCGGCCCCCAGGCAGCGGCCCTAAACGCATTCTCTTATTTTCCATCATCCATTTATGGGGCGTCATTTACCGGAAGACGCCCCCAGACCGGCACCGTTTAATGCAGCGAGTGCACAGACGGGCCTGTGCACCCTCAAGTATTTTGAGACACGGCGCTAACATCTCATGGCAAGGTGCTGACTGATTGCGCCGATGTAACAGTTTTGTCACTTAAGCTGTTACGCCGGTGGGCGATGGGGACGTCACTTCCCTACGCCTTTTTATTATTAATATTATTATTATTATTACTATTATTCCTAGATCATGAGCTGGGACATAATTGAATATTTATGTAGTTAATAGTATAAAAAAATTATAAAAAAAGATTGTAAAATATACATTATATAATATAATCTATATAGATTAGTAATTGAGGGTAACTTAACGCATTTTTATATAACTAAAATCGTAAATGATAAGTTTATTACATGATCATACTTGCCCATATTTCCATATTTACGTAATGTATTTTGATGAATATTAAAAAAAATATCTTCACGCCAAAGAGGTATACAGAGATTCAGACAATAAACACCTTTCAACCCACCATTCACCGATGATAATGAACAAGATAGATTCACACAAACTGACACAAGAGTCACGATAGCCGCGTTGTTGGGTGGTCGGAAATTCGAGTCGAGAGACCCGAGTTCGATCACCAGGTGGCAGTACCAATGAGTTTTTCAAAAATTTATGTACGAATTTCATCGTGGAAGGTGGGTCAAAGGGACTTAATTGTCTAGACTTGACCTCTGTCTAACCCTGTATTGGAAATTGCGTGAAGATATTTATTTATTTATAACAAGATAGAGGAGAAGGAAAGAGGGAAGTGTAATAGATCTTCTGTCACCTTAAACATAAGGCGCAACGCAAAATCAAAAATCTTACGTTGGTGGAACAGAGTCAAACCTTCTTCTGTCGAATAAATGGGCCTGCAGACCGGGACAGGATCACGGCTCTACAGAATCTGATTAAAGCAATCAAAAACCATTTACCCCTTTGTTTATTTGATTCCATTCAAATTTCTTTCTTAAAAATAGATCACACATTCACAACAAATTTGTAGTGCTAAAGCGCATCAGACGTTTCTTTCTATTAGACGTACCGGTTGGTAACTTTCCTCATTCCTCAAAAAAAAGAATATTCAAGCAGTAGCAAAAACGACAGTCGTATCTTCCATGTCGAGTAAATGGGGGTTTTGGGATAAAATTTTATAGCACAGAATCTTAATTCATTTTCTTTATTCGAGATTGTTTATTATCAAAACATATCTGCAAAATATATTTTAGGGAAAATACGCTAAGTGTTACTATAGCTGCTATTGCTGCAAGTAGATCAAGGTATAACTTTTCATACAAAGGCACATTTAATGCGGGGGATTGCAAAAGTTTAGCGCCCTTTGTTTGTACTACGTGTTCAACCCAGTGAACGATTTCCTTCGCTGGAGACACTGGACGGTGATGATAGACAAACGACAGATCCTTTACTTTCATGCGATAGCTAAAAAGAGAAAAGTTTAATATTTTTTTTATTGTAGCTTTTATTACAAATCAGGAACAATAAAAAAGTCACGATAGCCGCGTGGTCGGATTTTCGAGTCAAGAGAACCGAGTTCGATCCTCAGGTGGTAGGCTCGAACCAACCTTTTTGGTTTTTCAATAAACTTGGCATTCAGTTAAGATTGGAGTCGATGAAATCGACTCTGTTGTCTGTGTGCACAAACAAAATATTCGCAAGTTGTAGCTCTTGTCGTTGATGCCTGCAAAACCTGGACAAGTGCTGTTACCCTTCATGGAGAAAATTTATCATCATTACGCCTGGCAAGCGCACTGGTAACCGCAGTTTTTAGACACTTTAGTCCTTAGACGCTATTCTCGTCATCGGTTAGTGATTTCGAAATGTATCTTCAAAATAAAAAAAAAATATTATACAAAATGTATAATACAAATCTGCTTACTGTTGGTATCGTTTGTACCTTCAATCGCGTATACCTTTAAATTAGATGTGGTTGTTTTGACGATCTACGTGGACAAATGGCGTACACACCGGTTTCCATGGTCACGATAACTCTGAGGTCCCGGGTTCGTTTCACGGTCAGCTCAATGTAGAAAACACTTTTTCTTATTTTCTCGGGTCCCGGTGTTTGTGGTTCGTTGTTTCTCATTCCATAATATAAGTGCTTAAGCTGCTTACTTTGAGATCAGGGCAATGTATGTGATGTTGTCCCAATCTACGTATGTATTTTTGTAAAATCGTAGTAAAATTATCTGTGTACTTTTACGTAAGAGTATAAAAACAGACCTTTGGTTATTTAACAGCTCCTGGATCGCTTGATCTAAATCTTCTACCATCGTATGTGAGAGATCCACTTGCTTAGCAAATCCTTTATTAACAGCTCTTTGTATGTTAATATATTGATCTCCAAATACAGGAATTCCAATTATGGGAACACCAAAATGAACAGCTTCTGTTATTGAGAGAAGACCTCCATGGGATATAAACATGATGCAGTTTGGATGCGCTGGTAATTGGAAATTTTACTGTTAGTATTTATTAAAATATATAAAAAAATCTCTTCATGCCGTTCCCAATACAGGGGTAGACAGAGGTCTAGACAATTAAGTCCTAGGAATTATTGGAACTACCTGACAAGTAGCGAGCCTGTCGCCGTCTTTATATCTAAGCTAACAATTAAAATCGTACTTCAGTTTAAAAAAAAACCCATTGGAGCCATGGGGATCGAACTCGAGTCTCTTGACTCGATTTCCGATCGCCGAACCAATAGGCTATCGTGTTAATATTTATTAATTATAAGGTAAATACTTTAGTATTACAATTTTAAGCAATATTAAAGCTAACTTACACAGAATACTTTGCTGCGGTGCCCATTTTAATATGTGTATATTCTTCGGTAAATTTGGGATATCTTCTTGAAATTTTAATAACACCGTTTGCTTCAACCTACCAAATACATTTATAAGCTTTTTCTTTATTTCTTCTGGTAAATCACGACTATTAACAATTGAGCCCATACTATAGTAAATAACACCATCGGTCGCCTTATCCATTATTGTTTTTAAATCCTGCAAAACACCCATAAAATTAAAGAATTCGAGAGGAAAAGGAAAAGACATCGGCCTCTCCAGTGGTAAACTTGCCATAATTGCCATGCGGATTATCGATCGCATTAACATACATCTTACATTTAAGACACTCTTGCCGGTTATCAGTTCGTTTATTTTATACTGAAATTATTTGATAATATCCAAACCGCTACTAAACTACGTCCCGAAAATATCTTCGATGGAAGGTGGGTCGAAAAGGCTTAACTGTCGAGACCTCTGTCCGCCCTTGTATTGGGAATAGCATGAAGGTTTTTTTTTATTGAAACTACTAATAAACTGCTACTAATTATAAAGGGATGAATGTAACTATACTCTTATAATTAGTAACAGTTTATTAGTAGTTTCAATAAAAAATAACCTTCATGCTATTCCCGATACAGGGGCGGACAGAGGTCTCGACAGTTATCATCACTTTGCTTTGAACATATCCCATGTTCGAAAAAAGGGGTTGAATATTTTAATGTCAACATTTTTATATTTACCTCCGGTAATTGTTTCACATTTGTCTCAATGTGATATCCCGCAATCGGCTTATAATTTTGTGGTAGTTTAATTGCTTGACCGAGTGATGCATGAGAATTTCCTAGCACTAAAGAAGCATTAAATCTGACGTCATTAAAAGACGGTAGTGTCTTTCCTTTACTCTTCATTATTGCATCAAATAAATTTGTGTACAATTCATTATACGTGCTGTATAGATACCTAAAACAAAAACGATGTCAATTATATTAGTAATATTTAATGTCCAAACCATCCTCTTAAAACTATTTAAAATCATGACTTGAATTTAAGTAAAATTTGACAATTAACATCCAAAATTGTCATTAAAATTTAAAGCAATGTTTGCTTGATATCGTAACAATATCAAAGGGATTTCATAGAAATCAAAACGTTGCGAAAGTCAGTATGAATTAAGAATATTAAATAAAAATTCCTAAAACGTATTACTTAGTTTATTGCAAACCATTGATGGCGTAAATCCCGCGGTAATCACTTACCGTCACGTGTGACACCTGCTCGATTGCCTCCCTCTTCTATAAAAAAAAATAACTTTTTGGAGAACTCTTTAAACACACAAATGTAAGATTAATAATAATAGCCAAATCGAAAGTATTTAAACAAGACATGTAATGTAAAAATTAACTGCATTTTGTAACATACCCAATGCACAATAACATAGTAGTTAATCTCTGTACCATACTCTGTATATATATATATATATATATATATATATATATATATATATATATATATATATATATATATATATATATATATATATATATATATATATACATATATATATATATATATATATATATATATATATATATATATATATATATATATATATATATATATATATATATATATATATATATATATATATATATATATTGCCTAGACTAGACCACTGTCTACCAGTGTATTGGAAATGGTGTGAAGATATACATATATATCACGATAAAATAAAGGTAAGGTTTAAAAAAAAAGGTTAGAACAATAAATAGAAAGAAACATACCAATCCTTCACAAAGTATGTCATCTGATGAAATATTTCTTGAACGCGCTCTGTGAACGTAAATGGTGCACTATTATAGGATATTGCCGAAGATGTATAAGCCGGGCTTGAAGCTTCATCTATCAAGTTTAAAATCATCCAGTGCGGTTCCATCGTCGAGAACCAAATATATGGGCAATCTAATACAGCTGATAATCTAAAATACGAAAATATATTAATACAAATTGTTTTAAGTTTTCTTTATTATAACAAAAACAATAAGAAATTATTTAAAAATATCATAATTTATTGTTAACGTAATGGGTCTTACATATGTAACGTTCGTTAAAACTAATTCTTCTTTGTAACATATCATGACTGTTTGTTATCGTAAAGAAATAAAATGAAAATAATAATAATTATAAAATTGACTCACCTCTTCTACATGGATGACCTCAAGTTAATCGCCTCCAACCGCTCCCATTTGTTGGAATTGCTTGGAATCACTTGTGATTTCAACAATTCCATCAGGATGGAGTTCGGGACGGATAAATGTGTGGTCCTCCATGTCGAAAGGAGCAAGGTCATTAACAACGAGGGCATAGACTTGCCTGTGCCCGTCAACATACGAACCCTTTCCAAGTCTGATACATACCGATACCTGGGTATGTCACAAAACTTGGGTGTCGATGAGGCTAGCATGAAACAGTCGGTTGGCGAAGTGTTTTTAGCACGCCTGACAAAAGTGCTAAACAGCCATTTGTCGAGCGTGAACAGGGCGCGCACATTTAACGGCTGGGTCATACTAGTTCTCATGTATACCTACGGCATACTCTGATGGACTCAAACCAACCTTAACGCTATGGACAGAAACGTCCGAACCACTTTGACGTCTCACGGGATGCATCATCCGAGGTCGTCAGTGATGAGGCTGTATCTACCGCGGAAGCATGGAGGGCGGGGCTTTTTAAGCGCCCTCACCATGCATAATCGCGAGGCGTGCAGCCTCCGTAATTACTTTCTGGCGAAATCGGATGATTCGTTCTATGCAGACGTCATTATGAGTGACAAAGGACTTGCCCCTCTATCCTTGGCCGACGAGCAATGGCAGGACCAGGGAGTACAGATCGTTGCCGATCGGGAGACTGTATGGAAGGAGAAAGAGCTCCATGGGAGGTTCTACAAGGCTCTACATGAGCCTTTCGTAGATACTGTCGCCTCCCTTAACTTTCGGTTTCGGTTACGTTTCGGTGACCTATTTGGGGAAACCGAGGTTTTTGTCTGTGCGATACAGGATCAGGTTATTAAGACAAACAACTATCGTAGATCCTAAGGGATGGTACCATCGACATCTGTGGAGATTGTCGCCATCCTGGGGAGTCGCTTCAGCATGTCATCTCCGGTTGTTCCATGCTTTCTAACTCTGAGTATCTGCATAGACACAACCTAGTAGCCAGGATTTTCATCACATCAGGAGCTCGCCCTTAAATACGATCTCGTCGGACGGAAACTGCCTTACTATAAGTACTCTCCGGAGGCCGTACTCGATAATGACCGTGCCAGACTCTATTGGGACCGGCCCATTATCACGGTAAGGCAAATAAGCCTGATATCGTGTAGATGAACCGGACACATTCAAGGATATTTTGGTGGCCATTACCATCCCGTATCACGAGAACCTCGTGAAACCCGAAACAAAAAAAAGACGAAATATCTGGACCTGGCTCACGAGGTGACCGACATGTGGGGTGGGGTGCCCGCTGAAATTATTCCTATAGTTGTTTCTGCGAATGGGTTAGTCCCAGTCAACCTCTATGAACATCTGAGGCGACTGGGACTCCGTGGCGGACCGCTCCGAGCTCAATGCAGAAGGTGCTCCTCGATACAGCCCGCATCGTCCGCCGGTTTCTCTCCCTGTCGCCCTAACCCGCGGCCGTCTGGTCTCCCCTGTCGAGGGCTTTCCGTCTGGTTGGGTCTTATATTATTTATAATTTTTATGTATTTTTATGGATTTATTAAGTATATTTTATAATGTATATTTTGTAAAGTATATGTATACTTTATTTATTTTATTTTATTTTATGTATTTTTATTTTTATGTGTATAAAAACCCAACCAGAGGAGAAAATATAACAAGTACCCCAAAATAATAATAATAATGCGTATATAAATATAATTCCAAATTAGCTAAATCAATTTCTAGTTTACCGGTTATCTGACCTCGAAGACCCAAATTTTATGTTACCTTATCCCTAAACATATATTTCAAAAGAATTTATACGCTGAATACCGGACGATTATATATATAAAAAATTTATTCTTCTGTGGTAACGTGTGGCAATCTCATACATAAGAGTCACGATAGTGTAGTCAATTATCGGTCTTCGGTGAAAGGTGGGTGGGTCGAATGGACTTAATTATCTAGACCTGTGTCCACCCCTGTATTGGGAATGGCGTGAAAATCTATTACAAATACAAGTACAATTTCACGTATCGACTACAATATTTCACGAAAGTTGGTGGAAACTCATGACTTATTGTAGAGGTGGTGATGATAAAGACTATAATTTCGATTATTGGTGAATATTTAACATACCCTGAATAAACTTCGTGGAACATCCATTCTATTATTATAACGTCAAAAGTTTGATTTACGTCTGAAAGAATTTTAGTCACTTCTGGATTCTTTATTGTCGCTTCACACATTCTTAACAGTACAGGAAGAAAATTTTTCATGGCGTTGACTTCGATTTCTTTGTTCATGACTTTCTTGACATCAAATATAGCTGCGTAAAACAATTAAATTTATGTCTTAAAATAGTCAAATATTTAGTTATGATTTGTATGTTTTGTTGTTTGATGTTTGGTTGTTTGTTCTTTCGTATTACTGAAGTTATATATGAAGTATTTATATAACCATAGTAGCCTAAAGCGCCTAAAGGTCTGTGTTAAAACGAGTACGAAAGTTGGATCCAAGTTGGATTTGGTCTTTGAAGAATCTGTATTCCTAAAAATTTAAATAATATTATTTGATTACGACAGCCCGATAGACTTATTGGTATTGCACCTAGTCTTCGAAGCTAAGACGAGTGTGCACACCACAACCTAAGTGGTAGACTTTTATGCGGCATTGTGTGAATATAATTGTTTGTACTCGAATCATATTTGTTTGTGAATCATATGTGAATAGTTAATTAGCTCAAAATACCTTGGCCGATCGAAAACGAAAGGAAGAGATTAATAGTATGAAAAAATAAAAATGTATGTATAAATATATGTATATATTTACGTAATTCCCAATACAGGGGTAGACAGAGGTTTAGTCTAGACAATTAAGTCCCGTTGACCCACCTTCCACCGGAGATATAATGAAGAGATATGTGGTAGGATGATCGAAATTCGAGTCGAGAGTTCGATCCTCAGGTGGCTGGCTCGTACCAATGGGTTTTTTTCAAAACCTATGTAATTTTCATATTGCTTGGACATAAATTCAGCGACGGGCCCACCACCTGTCACGTTGTCCCAAAATATCTTCGGTGGAAGGTGTATCGAAAGGACTCAATTCTCTAGACTAGATTTCTGTCTACCCCTGTATTGGGAATGGCGTGAAGATATATATAAAACTGATTCCCGTTACATGACAATTCATGTAACAGATTCAAATCAAACTATTAAAAGATACTCACGTGGTAGTAATTTTTCATTTTCACTCACATCTATTTGATGAAGTAGCGGATTTGTATTATTTTTTGGAACTGCAGTAATGTACGTAATCTGAAAATATTAAAAAATATATTTAATTATAATCTATAAGAAAAAAATGGAACAACTAACTACAACTAGTTTATATTCTTATAATAAATTAAAATAAATGTCAGCTCTTTCTACCGTATTCCACAGCCAAGTATATTGCTTTGCTTTGCATGCTTTCTTTCGCCTCAGAAAATCAACGGAAAGAACAATAAATTTCCTTTATTCACGCAATTTCCCATACTGGGATAGGCGGAGGTCAAGACTGTGAAGCTCTGAGCCACTTCTCACCTTAACACATTTGGAACAAAATGACAGGTAGCCTAGTCTTAAAGTCCAAGCTGAGGGCACAATTTATTTACATACATATTTACCTTTACATAGATAAATATTTATTAATACATATAAACATATGACTCGAGTACAAACATTCATATTCATCACACAAATTACTCCTATCGGGTTTCGAACTGGCAACCCATGGATTGACTCTGATCACTACCAACTCAGCTATCTGCTCGACAACTTTCAATGTCGATTATTTTTGTTGACTTTTGGCATCTATTGCTGATAGTCGCACAAATTTACTTCGTCATCGTAACACTTTACCAGAAACACCCGATGTTGATAACCTTTTCTTAATCTAATCTTTTATACATTAATTATTTGTTTCAAAGCCATGTTGTTTTTATTTATTGACTCAGAAACGAGTTCTCCATCAACCTGATGATAAGTGACTTCGGCAATCTGTAACCATCTGTAAACGATGTCCACTGAGAAATTAGATGGAATATCTCGTAATTTTTAGTAATACTATGCAAGGTAGGGTCACTAACAACTGAACTAGAAAAGAAAGATTGAATCATTAAACGGAATTATTATATGTAAAGAATTATAGAAAAGGCACAAGGGCAATCTACAAACTTGATGGTAAGAGATTACCCAAACCCAAGTACATTTGCAACACTAACCGACTGATCGGTTGCTGGCCTTTGAACTGGACTTAACCATATGAATATAAATTTAATAATTTCTTTTTACATAATTATATAAACAACGCCAAATACATTGCTCTGATCCCAAAGTAAGTAGCTAAAGCACTTGTGCCATGAAATCAGAAACTATGAAGGTAACACTAATACCCAATTCCGAGACAACGTAGAAAAAGTAAAAGAAATATCTTCACACCATTCCTAATACATGGGTAGGCACAAGTCTAGACCATTAAGACCTTCCACCGAAGATACTTTTGGGACAACGTGACAGGTGGTGAGCCCGTTACCGTCTTTATGTCCAAATCAACAGTATAAATCGTGCGTTGGTATGAGCCTATCATCTGGGGATCGAACTCGGATCTCTTGACTCGAATTCCGATCATCTAACCTCTCACCTGTCGTAACTTTTGCATCATATTTTATATAGTAAAAGTGATTGTCTATATTGACTCTTACGGGAATCGAACCTGGAAGCTCAGAGCTGGTGACATCATGAAAATCGTTGTGTACGCCACTCATCAAACAGAGGTCGTCAAATTAAAATATAATTATGAGCTCAAACATTTATTTCAAACTGAATAATTTATAAGCTTTTAATAAGCTTAAAAATAATTGAAATTATTTGAAAAAAAAAACTAGAAACCTTCGTATCTGCTGGTAATTTCGAGTTTTTGCTAAAGTTCTCACGCTAAAAGGTTCTCAAGTGATAACCTCGGTCAGAACACTAGGCGTTGACAGAACCAATTTAATTTATAATTTAAGATGGAGTGACGACCTTCACAACATTCGGGGCAGTTGACGGATGCTGATGGCTCAGGGCCGTACTTTGTGGATAACTTTGGGGAAACATGGGCCATGTTCAGTAGTAGACTTTAAAGAAGAAGAAGAAGCATGTTTTTGAGGGAAAATTTTGAGTCATATCAATCGTCATTTGACTTATTACAGTCTTTCATGGTAACTACACTTTCAGCACAATTACTGTCATGCTGAGATTTTTTTCAATTTTCAATTTTGAGAAAAAGTACTAAATTATCTAGACCTCTGACCACCCTAGTATACTTCCTTATATTAAATATATAACGAATAATAAAAAGAAAACGATAGTCTAGTTGGTACCAAGCTAAAGGTTGTAGGTTGGAATCCTGCTTGGGACCAACATTTGAGTGAGAAATATGAAAGTTTGTACTCCAGTCAAGTATTTTCATATTTATTTATAAAAGTCACGATAGCCGAGTTCAATTCTCAGGGGTCAGGCTCGTACAAATGGGTTTTCTCAATACCTATGTAGGATTCATATCGTTGGCTTGGACTTAAAAGACGGCGACGGGCTCACCACCTGTCATTGTACCAAAATATCTTCGGTGGAAGGTGGGTCGAAGGGACTTAATTGTCTAGACTAAGACCTCTGTTTACTCCTGTATAGGGAATGCTATTTATTTATTTAAATAAATCCATATTCCCAATACAGGTTTAGACAGAGGTCTATTACAAGAGGTTTGCTTCTCTCCCAAGGGACTAATTTTAAGCCGTCAGATTTCATTCAAGGAGCCGTAACGATCAGTCTGCCGGCACTTTTTTGGCATAAAATCTCGTGGGGGCCCAACTCGCCGAGGTCCGTGTCGTGCCTAAAATCGGATTCCCACAGCTATGCCTAAACTTTCGCTATCTTTTGATGTACTAAGGATCATTGGTAAGAGCATTTAGCCAATAACTAGATTTCTTTGTCGAAACACCCTGAAAACATGCGCTATTCAATGTCACAGTGAAAATTGTTCATTAATTGTAGGAGATATTCCGTTTTTGTGAGTTAGGTTCCAGTGGAATATCTTCGCCGGGACAGAGATGTAACCATGCATCCCTTGCCTTGGTAGCAAAGATCAAGTCAAACAATTCTTAAGAACATTACTGCATAAATTATGAATTTCAAATTTTTCTTAATCGAATTATTAAATAATTTTGTAAGCATTAACGTAAAGTATTGGAAAAAATAGTAAACCTTACCTCATGACCCGCTTCAAGCAAAATCTTGACATAAGCATCCCCCAATATTGCATGACTCTTACTTGGGAAAGGTGACATAACTAAAATTTTGTATCCTTTACACAAATATATCGAAACGGCAATAATTATAAAACATATAAACACTTTCATTTTTCTTTTAAAATTCAATTAAATAAATAATAAAGAAGTGAAACAATTAACTTCAATTTTAAATTAAAAATATAACGGTATTTAATTCTTAAATAAGTATTTCAATTGCGAAATTGAAATAATATTTTGTTCTTAAAATAAACACCGACACACCACGCTCATGAATCATTACAAACCAACTGACAGACAGTGAATAAAAAACTTGGCACTTCATCTCTTGAAACAAGTTATTTAAATATTTTTTTGCATATAATATATTATTAGACTACGCATGGTAAGTTTATGTACATTTTATAAATTCAGTGTACATTTTATAAGTTCACGTAAGTAAATGTAAAATATTTTCGAGGAGAGGGGGAGTAGGAGAGACTAGATTAATGGATACGGAGAGAACAGGACCGTCTATCTTTCAGTTGTTTCAGTTTCAGTTATTTCAATGTAATACATTGTTCATCTTTATATACTATCAAAAGCCCACTGCTTTTGATAAAGAAGAACAATGTATAACATTAAACAAGCGGACCTTATATATTTGTTTATAAATTTATGCGTTGGAAAATCGAAAACCAAGAAACTTTAGAAGATGACCTAGATTGGTTGAATGTCTGAGAAAATTCATTTTTAAATAGTAAATATTAAAAGTTTTAAAAGTGCCATCTATTTCTGTCCAAAAGAAACTTTCACTCCACTCCACTCGGGTAATCAATTTTTTTAATGTACTGCATACAAGACTAGTTACTGGCTAAAATATTAATTATGTAATTATAAATAATATTAAAGAATACAAACAATATCGTTTAAAATAATATTAAAAAGGTCACGTAAGGCCGAGTTGTAAGGCGATTGAATTAGAGTCAAGACATAAAGACGGCGACAGGCTCACTACCTCTCACGTTGTCCCGAAAATATCTTCGGTGTAAGGTGGTCTGAAAGGACTTAATTGTCTAGATATCTGTCTACCTCTGTATTGGGAATGGCATGAACATATTTATTTATTATTTATAAATATTGGTCGTGGCCGCTATTGACAAGAGGGCTGGTTCTTTTCTCGCTCAACGATTAAATCTTTTCAACATGCATATGAAGCCAGCGTTCTTGGTATCGTGGTATATTCTTGGTATTTTGTTTCCGTAAATTAAGTATTGAAAAAACTAGCTTGTTTAAAGTGATAACAGTTTAACTCCTTTGTTAGGTCATTATAAAAGTTTCATTTTTTCTATTTTCATTTCTTAGTAAGTCCTACGAAATGAAAATAGAAAAAATTTTAGTCACACAACACATTCTTACATGCAAACAACTTTTTTTTAAATGATCATATTTTAATCAAAATATCATACCAAATGACCTTGTCATACTAAATATATACAAGTATACCGACCACAGAGCTAACTTCTTCACGCAATTCCCTATACTAGGGTATACAGGTCCAGATAACCTTTTACCGAAGCCATTTTTTGAGACTAAGTGACAGGTGGTGAGCCTGTCACCGCTTTTATGTCCAAGCCCTCGATATAAATCGTAAATAAGTTATCAAAAGACTTATTAATACGAGTCTAACTCCTATGGATCGAACTCGGGTCTTTCGACTCGAATTCCGATCACCCAACTACTGGGCTTTCGTGACTAATCTAAGAATCTTTCTGATGATGATTTAGCTTTAGGTATGGTGTTTCAGGGTGTACTGGTGGAATTTAGAGAGAATCGAGATGGGGAGAAGTCCTAAATTCGAAAAATTTGTAAATTCGAGTGTAAATCAGGAAAGCAGGAAAGAAATAGCTCATTCTCTACATAAATCTATTACTATTAGATAGAATCCTATATCCATGATCGCTGACAGACATTTTGCCATAAAAACAACTATTCTAATGAACACATAAAGGATTTTATTATTCAATTTTAATTTACTTGATCCCACTTGGAGTCCTGCAAGGTTCATATTTATGCTCGATACTTAATTTTTAGAATATGAATGAAATATAAGATAATTATATTTTAAGTGATATACTGGGATGACATCAAGATGTATAAACAATGACTGTCGTAAGTTACAAATGATTTTGCAATCTGTTATCTGTAAATAATAAGTAATTGATGTAAGAATAAACAATCATTATCTTGACAAATGTCAAATAGTAATACCTCGCCAATTGCATACAATTATTTCCCAAAAGACAGTCATCTCCTACTCACGATGTTAAATAAATGACAAGGTCTGATTTATTAAACATTTATACCTACACCGTACATACATTTCGCAGTTTTCAGTTCTATATTAGGATTTCTAAGAAATTCCAAAAAAACTAATAATAAATAGTACGACCCGATAGAAATTGGTAGTGACCCTGCTTTTGAAGATAAGTGTTTGTACTTGTGTGATGGACGTTTATATGTATATATGAATATAAATCAATGTAATTATATATTTATATAAGTTTATTGTACCGTTGGCTGTTGCACCAAGATGGTCATAGGCTCACCTGTCATGTTATCCTAAAAAAGCTTCGGTGAAGGGTGGTTCGAGAGGAAATTATGTCTAAACCACTGTCTTCCCCTGTATTGGGAATACTCGTGAGGATATTTTTGAAGCAGAGGACACTATATATTAGTTACACCGCTGTAAAAGTAGATCTACAAATGATGATCAAATGATGAACAATAAGTTTAACCTTTGGTCTCAGAAATGATTTCAAAATCTTTTTTTGTGAAATATTTCCATATTATAAAAATAAATATAAATAAATATCTTCACGCAATTCCCAATACAGGCGTAGACAGAGGTCAAGTCTAGACAATTAAGTCCCTTTGACCCACCTTCCACCGAAGATATTTTCGGGACAACGTGACAGGTGGTGAGCCCGTCGCCGCCTTTTTATGTCCAAGCCAACGATGAAATTCGTACATAAGTTTTTGAAAAACTCATTGGTACTGCCACCTGGGGACCGAACTCGGGTCTCTCGACTCGAAATTCAGACCACCCAACAACTCGGCTATCGTGACTTTTTTTCCATATTATAATTCTCGAAATAAAACTAAACTCATAATCTACGATCCTCAGTGCTGTTCTTCTCTTGCTGACCTATTTATTCTTGGAAGTTAGACAATTAATACATTTGAAGCAAACATTTAGCATTCTCTACATCTAAATTATCAATTGTCTCCGGTGTTTTTAAAACAAAAAAAAAATTTCCTTTCATTTAAACACATTTATATATTAATTTTCATCTTTTTGGTAAATAATTCGCAATATTTTTTGTTTGTATGTGTTTAGTTTGTAAGCCTAACTAAATAAATAAATAAAAGAATGAACGATAATTTTCTCGTAATTTTTTTATTCCTTTCTATATTTAATCTTGAATAGTACAAACATAAATCGCTTTACAATAATGGTTACTAAACTAAGAACAATCACAAATATAACAGCCGGATGAAGATTATTGTACGGCGTATTGTACAGGTGTTCGTCTAGCATCGTAGATCTCAAATGGCTAGGTATCCCAGTTCGAATAGTTTCATTAATCCAATACAGTAATTCTATTCTTATCGGAATTGGCCGACTGTGATACAACGATGACACTTCCTTCGCTCTCTGCCTGTACCTGAGAACATTATGATGCATTTTTAAAAAATTTAGGCCACACTGGACTGAAAAATATCTTCACGCTATTCGCAATACAGGGGTAGACGAGGTCTAGACGATTAAGTCTTTTTGACTCACCTTTTAAGACATTTTTTTAGGACAACGAGACTGGTGGTGAGCTTGTCACCGTCTTTATGTCCAACCCAACAATATAAATTGTACATAAGTTTTGAAAAACCCATTGATGAGAACCTACCACCCGGGTATCGAACTCGGGTCTCTTGACTCAAATCCAATCACCCAACTATTTTGATTTTTGTGTTGAATTTTTCGTATGTGAATTTTGGTTTCGACTAATACATGATTTTATAATAATGTTTATTAACATAAATGTTAAGATTACCTAGAATTCCTGAGCATTTCCTCAATAGCACCTTTGACTGCATCCGCCAATGCAATCGACACATCCAGCTTCATTGCAAAACCTGATACCACAGCTCTCTCAATATTTTCAAATTGATCACCGAACACTGGTATTCCAATCATCGGAACTCCAAAATGCACAGCTTCGGTCGTTGATAGAATACCTCCATGTGTTATGAATATAATACAGTTTGGATGCGCTAAAAATTATATAAAGTTTTAATTAATCAGCAATACCTAGTCTTAAAACCTGAACTTGGCAATTTCACTTATCTTTTATTCAAATTGGAACCCACAACTCATTCCAGTCATATGCTTTTGATTTCTCATAAGTAAACGTACACATTTACGGCCTGTTAAATGTCTAGGCAAAGGCCTATCCCTTTTTTTTGCACCTTTTACACTTCGTTTTGTATGAAAACTATTCAAATGCACTTTAAATTAAATGAGGTTCTAAATTAAATGAGTTTCTGATACAAAACTATAATCTATTCAGTTCAAAAACTAAAACTGATTGCAAAATTACTTATCAGAAAATTATTAAAAGCTCATGATGCTTATCAGCCCAATAGTAAATATTAAAGCAAATTAAATACAATGTTATGAAATAACCTACATAAAATACTTTGCTGCGGAGCCCACGTCAAAATATGAACGTTGCTTGGTAAGTTAGAAAAATTTCTTTCAAACTTCCAAATAACAGTTTGCTTTAGTTGGCCAAACATGTCGATGAGATTCCGTTCCGAAAATCCTGGCATATTTTTGGTTTTCAAATATGCTCCCATACTAAAGTAGATTACACCATTCTTAGCGTTATCCATTATCGTTTTCAAATTCTGTAATTAAACACAGGCAACATTTTTATAACCAATACAATATCGGATACAAATTATTATAAACGCCAATAGTCTTAAAAGATATTCATCGTAAGCTCGATCAGTGAAGAAACAAGCACAATTACAATCATATTACTTTGACTTTAAACTTTATCCCTGAATAAGAAATTTAAATGTATGTTTAAAACAAAATGGTTTAAATACCTGGTGTCCTCACAAATAAGCAAGAAGACCGACAGACACACCGCAAAAGAAACAAATATTAAATTAATATTTCACTTCTTCATTATTAAAAACTAAATTTTTATTTAAAAACTAAACTACCCAATTAGGGTATGGGTTAATTTTAAAACGTTATTTGTATAGTTTCCATCAAAGTAGCCCTATTACGAAACATTTTAAACGACATACAAACAATATGTATCTAAGAGTGCATCTTAGGGCGGCAAAGATTGCCGCGCGAACTTAAAATGAATGCATGCACGCAGATGGGGAGCAGCGTGCGATCGGCGCATTCGCGGCGCATTAGTCATATTTGGAGGCACCCTTATGTCGAAGAATAAATTATTTGAATTTTTGCGATAGTATTACCTTCGGTAATGGTTTCACGTTCTCATTAATATGGAATCCAGCGACTTGTTTAAAGTTATTCGGAAATTTCAGACCGTAATCCACCCACAAATGCGAATATATGAGCACTAGAGTGCCGAAGTTCTTCGACTCGTCGAAGGGACACAAACGTTTTCCCCTTAACTCCATTAGAGGTCCAAAAATGTTGTTGTAAATTTTTTTTTCCAAATCATATAAATACCTACGAAAATAGCAAAGACATTGAAAACTGTTGTACAAAAATGGGTTTTTCAAAAACTCATGTACGAATTATATCGTTGGCTTGGACATGAAGACGGCAACGGACTCACCACCTATCTCATTGTCCCGAAAATATCTTCGGTGGAAGGTGGGTCGAATGGATATAATTGTCTAGACTAAACCTCTGTCTACCCCTGTAGTGGGAATTGCGTGAAGATTTTTTTATATCCATTATATTTAGCGGAACTCGATCCCGCAACCCTTATTTACGAAGGCAGGGTCACTAATAACTAGGCTATTGGGTTGTCTTGTTGAGTAAAATGCCAAAAAATAATGTTATAACAGATAATTAGTTTAGTTTTAAATGTCCACTCAATTTGTCCTCTTCTATAAGATGAATTTGCCATGTTATTAGTGAATTGATACTAAGTAGTACGCACTTCGAAACGTATGTCTCGTTCAAGAGTTACCTTAGATAACACCCACCAGAGCATCACTGCTGCTACATTTTAAACTGTTATTGCTTGAGATAATTATCCCGCTATCTCTTGATTTTCCTAGAATTTCCTAGACTTTCTCCTTAATCACCTCTTACGTCACCAACGAGAAGAGAGGGGGGTGGAATTGCAATTCTTTTAATATTACCTAAACCAAAAAATTAATTTTCCGAAGTCGACGAATTAGTAAAGCAAAATATATTAAAATTTTTGTTAGTAAATTTTGAAATTTACAAGAATTATTCTTTGAAGTAAAAATAATTCGGGAAAAAATTGACAATGGGGTAACAATGTAACACCCCCTTTCTTCCCATAGGTGTCATAAGAGACAACTTAGGGAGAAATTTAAAAATACTTTTGAAATCAAATCAAATCTTCAAGGCAAATCCTCCCTTACTGGGAGAGGCCTGTGGTACCCATTGGACTTTAACAGGCCGTTACGTACGTTAAAATAATTACTTCTAATGTTTTCTCTAGTGTTTTCTTAATAACGCATGCACCATGCAGTGTTTAATAAGAGTGAGAATAATCTCATATTTCTCGATTTTCAAAGGAAGGATCTTACAATGGGTGGATTACTTACACATCTTTCAAAAGATAACTTGATACAAATTTTGGAGTATTTATTGTCTTTTGTGTCACACTTAATTCTAAATTTATAGCTTCGTTTAGCATCAAAAGTGTTTTCCAATGGGTTTCCAAAGAACAGTACCAAATAAGTGGACAGTCATATAGAGCCGCTAATCTGTAAAAAAAATATTATCAGTCAAATAATTAAAAACGTCTAAACTCGTATAAATTATCTGTGTAGGTGCCGACTAGTTTCGGACCTGTCGGAGGTCCTTAATCAGGGTGAATTGACTGAGTTCGCTCGGCATTGGTCTAACGTACTTAACTTACTTTGTTACTGACTTAATTACCTGAGACATATACACAGGCATATGTCTCACGTAATATAATTAGAGTAATGCCTTACGAAAGTTTTAATAATTTAAAAATATTATCATTGTATCTTCAGGCAAAATCTCTGACGGGGTATCCAGGCAGAAGAAATTGTCAAGTGTCACAGTCCTTGATAACATCTTTGGCTCCTAGTAAACAGAACTCGAGATATTTGAGTATTGTTTACATTCTCTTCTTCGTGTAAATGGCTCAAATTGTTTTTAAGAGTCAGTATCAGAATATCTTGACCTTTTTTATTATTCGCTTACATATGCCACTTAATTTCCACGTTCGGTAAATGGATTGGCGATCGCTGTACAAGTCCGATCTAGTGCTTGAGACAGTCATTCCACTGTTGTCGCAAGTCGTTGCGACAACAGTGGAATGACTGTGGAAAGTGGAATGACTGAAAACTTTTCCCTCAGACACAAATTTCAACACTGGCAGGAAGAAAAGGGGTTGATTTTATTCTTACCCCGATACAATACGTAAGGTATTGATGTTTATATAAATCAAAATTTAGAAGCGCGTTAGGCTCACCATCTGTCACGTTGTCCCAAATAAACTTCGGTGAAAGGGAAGTCAATGGTGAGACTCGAGTGTCGAAGCGAACAGTATAAAATACTATCAGAGATTTATATCTACATAGATTAACACATTTAAATAGCCAGCGATCGTATCTCTTGTCCGTCCCTATATCTAACAACTACCAACTTGGTATCTGTTATCCAAAAGTTGTGTTTAAGCCTAAGTCGAGTTTCATCAAGATTAACTCTAAAGTAGTAATTAATACTTACCCGTTGAACACATCATTGTATAACCATTCTGCCAAAACTAAATCAAATTTCTGCGTTGTATTTTTGAGCAATCCGCTAACTTTCGAATGCTGTAGTGCTGTTCTCGATAATTTTGTTACGAGACGCGCAAAAGCATTAGGATCTTGATTGTCTTCCCTCTTCTGTTTCACTGGTGAAAAGGCTTCAAGTTCGATTTTTCGACTTAACTCATTTTTAAATTAAAACCTACTTTTGAATTTATACTACTATTTAAGAATTTCTTCAGGTATAAAGTGGTCTAAAGTAAACTAATATCTGACGGATATTGTGATCCTGAAATATTTGTCTGAACACAGATTCAAATTTTGAAGAAAGTATGGAGAATTACGGGAAGGGATGAAAAAATCGGCAGTACCGAAAATCGAACTGATACGAACCTGTGACTTTTATTTATTTCTTTTGACACCTGAACTTGGACACTTAAGTCTCGAATAAGAAAGAATACAGATATTCGAGATTTGTTATTGGCCCAAAGTTTTAATTAAAAACCTCTTATCCTGCGCACCGCACAAATGGTAGATGCATTTGTGCGGTGTGCAGGATAAGAAAGTTTCTAATGAACCAAAGATCCGGACACAATTGTCTACCATATGCTTAAATTGGGTCTGATACTTCGTCCATCTCATTCAACGAGGTCATTATAATCTGAAAAAATTAGGTGTTCTGACACTATTAAAAAGGAATTCAAGACCAGCGCGCAAGGATCCTTAAAACATATTACAGAAAAGCCGTGAAAAATAGTAGCGAAGACTTCATAGACCATACAACACTCAGTTATCAACGCGGCTAAATTCAATATATCGTGGAGCCACGTGTTAAATACAGGAATTAAATTACCCGAATCAACAACTGGCAGTACTCCCAGCTGACAATAATGTAAATGATATGGCGGCATGAATTGGAAATATGTGGCATGCAGTGACCCAATATAAGTCGATGATAATCAACTTGTTATCATTAAAATGTTAAGATGATAACCTAAAGTTCGACACGGATCATTGCGATGAGTAGCATTAATTGCTATTCTGTGCAAGAGTAACTGAATAGTCATCTACGTTAGTTTTTTTCCAGATAGTAAAAACTTAAATTATCAGACTGTGACTGCTGCAAATACCTTCACTCGTATATTTTTAAGAGTAAACAAGGATATATCCTTTGAGTAGAGACAATATAGCCATCACTTTCTGCTGGTCTTCCACCAGTTGAAGGATTTAAAACGTCTTCGAAATATATTTATATTTTAATATTTCTCAGAAATGTGGATTTCCTCGTAATGTTTATCTTCACCACCAAATACGTGATAATGGGAAATTGATTAAGGGAAAAACGCTGTCTATATCTTTGTCATGTATTAAATCCAACATCAGCGTGATGAACGCGTGGCTTATTGCTCATGTTACCTAACTACAAAGTCATGGATCCTAGATTCTCTTACATCGCTCTACTTATATCATTTCTCAATTAGTCACGAAAGAAATTACACAGAGATTTGTTTTAGTTCTGTTTTTTTTTCTATTTTAAAGAATCTTCCTAAATTATTAAAGAATGAAAAATCCTTACTAGGAAAATATATCCTGTCATCTTTACTGATATCAATTTCCAGAAGATTTGGACTAGAGATTTTGCTGGATACACCAGTGATGTAAGTAATCTGAAAATAATACCTAAGATTTATTAGACAGATAGATAGAGCGTATTGTGCTTTCAACTTTCTCTTAGATATAACAAAGATAGAAGTTTTCGTGCAAGAGTGTGAATCTTATTTTAATTTATTGCGCTTAAAACCGATATAGAGTATATTTACACAGAAAAATATAGACTATATTAAGACTAAGAAGTGTGTCAGAAAGAGACGCTATACAAACGTCAAATATTTTATTTCTCCGAATTGTCAAACTAGGTTGAGTTTGACAGTCACACAAACCACACAGTTATACAAAGCAATTTAGTTTAGTTCGTGTTAAGATTTATAGTCCAAATTTAAAAAAGGTTTGCTAGAATTGCTTTAAAGCATATCACTTAAAACTTTAAGTGACCTTGAAAGCATTGAGATTTCGAGTCGCCTAAGGGGCAACCCTTAGGGGACTCAAAATCTCATAGCCTTACATTTTATTTGGAATTTTTTACCGGAGTCATATATGTTTATATGCAACAATTTGTAATCAATTTGCCACCTGCATCTATCGATTCCGCAATATCGTGAAACTAATCGCTTGCACTAATCTTGTAGTGCTACCTTGGAGTGTATGTGTAACTGTTCAATAATATGAGCTGATAACAACATTAACAAGTAGATCAGTAAACATATACAGATATATATAGAGAAGCGTATATATCTTTGGAACAATGCACAACGTACCTGATGACCTGCCTCCAATAACAAATTAACGTAGGTACGCGCTATCATTACATGACTCGATATTGGTAAAGGTGACACCACTAAAATCTTATGAAAATCGCGTAAAGGTGATAACGCTAACAATATTAATAATCTCAAAATAAAAGTCACGTAGATCATGCCCCTAGTAAACAAAACCAATTATAATTATGATAAAAATAATAAACACTTTGCCTAAAAGGACAAATGATAAACAATTAACATTAGAGTATAACCGACTTTAACATTAATCTAAAAATATAATTGATAGAATTGTTCATGACAATTTACTTGACGTATAATTGTTACACTGATGATATATACTGTGTATAATCAATCGAAAAGAATGTAACCACAGAGTTCTACTATAAATTGACATTTCTTTTGCAGATTTTGCATTTCGGCTCATATTATAGGATTTGGTAATGAAATATTGCAGTCCTGTGATCCATATATATAACTCATCCACGTATATAAGTTATATACGTATTATCTGTGATCAGAATTTCTTCATCATCATCATATCAGTCTATCCGAAGCCACTGCTGAACATAGGCATCTCCCAAAATGCTGTCCTGTGACATCTGCATCCATCGACTCCCCGCAACCTTATGCAGGTCGCCGCTCCATCTTGTAGGGGGTTTTCTAACTCTAGGTCCACAACACAAGCGTCGAACCCAAAGTAGTGTCTTGGTAACTAAGACACCGGCCATATCGTATTGACAATACACAAGGATTACTCTCCTGATATTGTTTTAAATTAAAAATATGAATTCCTAAGCAGATTAATGATAATAATATGCTTATTTATTCATTTAACATGTATTTTTTTCTTGATATTTATTTCGTATGTTTTTTTCTCGTATCGTTTATATATATGTAAACCCAACCAGACGGGAACATTTAATTAAATATTGCCATAATAATGATAATAAGATAATAATTCCACCACAGTGCGTTTTTCGCGGAATTTTCTGCCACGCACTTGCACTTTGTGGAATGTGCGCTCATCAGCGGTTTTTCCGGACCGATACGACTTAGGGACCTTGAAGAAAAGAGCCTATACCTTTCTCGAAAGCCGGCAACGCATCTGCTATGCCTCTGGTATTGTAGATGTTCATTGTCGGCGGTAATCACTTACCATCACGTAAGCCACCTGCTCGTTTGCCTCCCTTCCCTATATAAAAAAGTAATATGAACCATACATACTAAAACATGACTTAAAAATATTTTGGTGCCATTTCCAATATGAAGGTAGACAGCGGTCTAAACAATTAAGCCCTTTCGACATACTTTTACCCGAACATTTTTTATGATAACGTGACAGGTAGTGAACCGGTCGCCGCCTTTATTTCCAAACCATAGGTATAAATCGTACATTATACAATAAAGATTATTATTATTATTACTTGATATCATACATCCCTGAAATCAAAAGGTCGAGTTTCGTTTGTTTAGACTCCTTGCAAACTTGGCGATTAGTAAGTAAAATAAATAATAATAAATATCTTCACGCAATTCCCAATACAGGGGTAGACAGAGGTCAAGTCTAGACAATTAAGTCTCTTTGACCCACTTTCCACCGAAGATATTTTCGGGACAACGTGACAGGTGGTGAGCCCGTCGCCGCCTTTATGTCCAAGCCAACGATGAAATTCGTACATAAGTTTTTGAAAAACTCATTGGTACTGCCACCTGGGGATCGAACTCGGGTCTCTCGACTCGAAATTCCGACCACCCAACAACTCGGCTATCGCGGCTATTCGATTAGTAAGTATAGTGTTAAATATGTTTTATACCCTAAATATTAAAATTTAAATAAAAGGAAGAACATATCTGTAAAAATCATTTTATTTAATTGTTTTTAACATATATTTACATAAAAACAGTTAAAAAAATCTAAGCATTCTTCTTCTTAATTTGCATTTTACGTCTTAAGATACAGCATGTTATTCTAATTGCATACATTGCAACGAGCGCTGAAACAATAATCAACGCAAAGAGATCTAGGAACATTTTCTGGTAAAAGGGCACAAAAAGAGCTGGTGAGCGATAGGAGGGTGCACCGCCCGAACGTATCACGTGTTCTATCCAATGCACTAGCTCCTTCCCTGGTGAAGTTGGTCGGTGATGATATATGAATGAAAGCTCCTTCATCCTTTGATGGTATCTGTAACAGTTCAACCAAACAAGTACATGAACCTGATCACGACGATTTATCTACTGTTTATAATGACGGAATCCGCATCTCGAGTTTCAAAAGAATTTTCTTCAACTGAAATTAATGTTGAGTAAAATAATCATATGATAATGATAAATGTTCCTTATGTAATATTGCTATTGTTGTATGAACAATATTGTACAGTATTGTATGTAACAGTGGTAGAGCCACGCATCAGCTTTTGTTGTTGCATGAATGGGCCGGCTCGACCGGGGAAGTACCACGACCTCACAGAATACCGGCGTGAAGTAGAAGTCTAACAAACGTCTGCGTTTCGTCTGGTGAATGC
This sequence comes from Sericinus montela, assembly GCA_029286605.1. Lineage (NCBI taxonomy): Eukaryota > Metazoa > Arthropoda > Insecta > Lepidoptera > Papilionidae > Sericinus > Sericinus montela. Next base: position 2,057,138 of record JAGSMR010000019.1, on the reverse strand, counting down.
AGGAACCGGAGGCCCACACACAGGGGGTGTGTGGGCCTCCGGTACCTTCTCGGGGGGACTCTAAGGCTGGCCAAGCATCTGCTATGCCTCTAGTACTGCGGGTTTTCATGGGCGGCGGTAATCACTTACCATCATGAGAGCCACCTGCTCGTTTGCCTCCCTTTCCTATAAAAAAATGAAAGAAAAACACAATTTTACTATTTCCAAAACCTTGCCATAGTCATTCTGATGTGTATGAATGAACTTATTGTTTCGAGTGGCAATAGCGTTTCATATTGTTCAGCCCGGAAGGGTTAATATAGAAAACTAATTTTTATATATTGTCTCGAATCTGAGTATTTACACAACATATAAAAATTAGGTTTAAATAGAATAAATAGTTATTTTCTGCTTCCATATTACAAGTGCTTTAGCAACTTAGTTTGAGATCACAGATCATAAAATAATTTATTAATATACGGCTTAGTTAACTTCCAATATTTAAGTTCTTATAATCATGACCATAAAATTAATTCTTCTTCTTCTATATGGACTTTCAAGTGTCTACTGCTGACATGTTCAGCCCGTCAGGGCTCCCTTAAATTTTCCACACACAAGGTCCTCAGCTACCTATGTTCATCGACTCCCTACAAGATTTTACAAATCTTTACTCTATCTTATGGGGGGTTGCCCTACACTGCATTTGCCTAAACGTTGTGATTTCAGATTTTCCTTAAAGGTTTTCGGTTCATAGATTTATGTGGCCGGCCCATGCTTAAGACTATTTACATATACATAAGGAATACTTACATTGGATTATTCAAAATTTCCTGTATGGCATCTTCCAAATCTTCGGCTAACTTCTCAGTCAAAATTACTTTTTTAGCAAAACCTCTCTTAACTGATTGATCAACATTAAAATTTTGATCAAAAAAGACAGGAATTCCGATGAGCGGAACTCCGAAATGTACAGCTTCAGTAGTAGAGAGCATTCCTCCGTGGGTTATGAATAGAATACAATTTGGATGAGCTGAAATTTATTTATTATTTGATGAAAGTCCCTAAATAATAGTCAAGTCTAGACATAGGAAATTTAAGGATTTTAAGAAAATCATGTTTTAAACGATTCGGAAAGGCGTAGCTTCTCAATTTATTATTTAATTATGTGTCATTCGAAGAGAAGAGAAGATTCTCATTTATTTATTTAACGTTTAAAAACACAATACTGACTTATCAGAAATTATTTAATTGTATAATAATCCGTAAATAAAATGGTTAATCATGAAATAACGAATGTGAAACATTGAAAATATACAAAATTCCTGATACTTTGTCCCGGCTTTCAGCACATCAGTAGTATGTATTGTAATAAAAAGTAACAAGTGTAGCGAACGTGTGAGTAAATTTTTAGTTTTGTATAATTTTTTACGGTGGTTCATTTTTTTATTTTAATTAAGTTCCTACTAAATGTAAGAATACTTAAAATTAAAATGAAACTTTTTTAACATGTGGTAACGGTGTAAGAATATTGCCACACCCGTGGGTGTCGTAAGAGGCGACTAAGGAAACAGGCCTTGAATATCGTTATAGAAACCGATAGATGACGGAATAACCGTGCAGCGAGTGAGGTGCGAGTTGTCTGCTACTGCGATCGCCAATCCGCTTGCCGTGGTGCCGTGGCGATTACGGCATATTCTCCTTAAGGAAGGCCTATGTCCTGCAGTGGACCTTAATTGGCCGTTATGTATGTATGTGCGTAATTTTACGGAATTAATTGCATTTTTTTTCACTACTTGCTTTACGAGTTTGACGAACTGGTGCCATAGCCACTGTAAACACAATTAATGATTTATATTTAGTCCGGTCTGTACCAAAAACTAATTCAAAAACAACCAATGTTGTTATGGCCCAAGAATATAGGGAAAGAAAGAATAAGAAATGGTGTGGTCCTCTCTATCCCCGAGTATCGTAAGAGGCGAGTAGGGAAAAAAGGCTTGAAAATGCAATTGGCTAAAAATTAGTTGTGAATAACCATCTCTAAAAAAACTGAACCAAAAATCAGCAGACCTTACCGAACGGGGTAAGTCCTACAGCGGACTTTTACATGTCATTACGATGACAATGATGCAAAAACCACTCATGTTATTTAGTGGTCTTGCAGTGGCATGCTTGATTGTAGATTTTCTTGTACACAATCAGGTCATAAGTATTGTCACACAGTAAAAACTTTTCTTTTAGAATGGTGGCCACAAAAAAGTTTATTGAATTTGAATTTCGAATTGTTCATGAAAATAAAACTACATACTTTTTAGAATTTTACTCATTTTTAAATGTGGAGTGGACGCTTAAAGAAGACCGTGTTGCAGTTATTGCGTTGCATCGTTGCGGTTACGCACCAATTCAAGTTTTTGACATACTGAAAAATTTGAATATAACCAAAAGTTTCGTTTATCGTACCATCAAACGATACAATGAAGACTCTAGTGTAGATGACAGGACAAGAAGTGGTCGCCCTCGGTCTGTCAGGACTCCAGCAGTGTTAAAAGCTGTGAAGGCTCGAATTCAAAGAAATCCCAAACGTAAGCAGAAACTGTTGGCCCTTCAGATGGGGTTAAGCAGAACCACGGCGAAAAGGGTGTTAAATGAAGACTTAGGGCTGCGGGCATATCGAAGAAAAGCAGGACATTTTTTGAATGCTCGTCTAATGGCACCTGGGACTGAAGAGATGCCGCCAAACAAAATGATAAAGTGTACGCACACAGTAGTGAAGAAGCGAGCAACCGTATTCCGCGTGTCCAACGAGGTCATTTTCCATCCTCGCTCATGGTATGGTTGGGAGTTTCTTATTGGGGCTTAACAGAGGTACATTTTTATGAGAAAGGTGTAAAAACGAATGCAGTTGTGTATCAAAATACAGTCCTGACGAACCTAGTGGAACCTGTTTCTCATACCATGTTCAATAACAGGCACAGGGTATACCAACAAGATTTGGCGCCAGCTCATAGAGCAAAGAGCACACAAGACTGGCTGGCGGCGCGTGAAATCGACTTCATCGGGCACGAAGACTGGCCCTCCTCCAGTCCAGATTTGAATCCGTTAGATTACAAGATATGGCAACACTTGGAGGAAAAGGCGTGCTCAAAGCCTCATCCCAATTTGGAGTCACTCAAGACATCCTTGATTACGGCAGCCGCCGATATTGACATGGACCTCGTTCGTGCTGCGATAGACGACTGGCCGCAGAGATTGAAGGTCATTTTGAATAAACTTTAGTGTCATAAGAATCTATGTTTTGTTAAGTTCGTTTTGGTATATAAATAGTTACATAATGAATAAACTTGTTTTAATTATTTTAGGTTAAACATGTGACAGAATTTATGACCTGACTAGGTATTAATTACTGGATATAGAACTGGACATGTTTTCTATTTATATTATGGCTTTTTTTATTTTAATAAACTCACCAGTCATCTTTACCAGAAATCGGTTTAGTTCTAATTATAGTTGCTCGGTAGATTTTCATAATTTTATTGGATATCACTAACGCGTGAACAATTTAAATAATTAAAAAAAAAACTTAACCGGTCTCGTCTATATACGCCAAGGTCTTAATATGATACAAAAATAAGTTGCGGATTCTTTTGTTCTAAATTACTTTAGTTTTTTACTCGATTTCAAAAAGGAGACGGTTCTCAAATCGGCTGTATATTCTTTTTTGAAAATCATCTTCATGACATACCCATTACTAGGGTAGACAGAGGTTTAGACAATTAATTATGACACACATTCCACCGAAGACATTTTTGGGACAACTTGAAAGGTTGTGCGCCCGTCGCCGTCGATTTTGTCCAAGCCAACGATATAAATCGTACAAAAGTTTTGAAAATACCAGATACCAGAGGCATAGCAGATGCGTTGCCGGCTTTAGATTGCCCCCCCTCCTCCCAGAATTGGGAGAGAGGGGTGTGTGGGCCTCCGGTTACCTGCACTCACTAGACGAAACGCAGAAGTTTGTTAGACTTCTACTTCTATGAGGTATTCTGTGAGGTCGTGGTACTTCCCCGGTCGAGCCGGCCCATTCATGCAACAACAAAAGCTGATGCGTGGCTCTACCACTGGTAAAAGAATTATTTCTAAAGAAGTATTCTTATACAACATTTCTTTCTTGCACTTTGGTTTGATTTTAATCATAAAAACGTAAATCTACTACGGTGTTCCCAGATTATATAAATGTCTAAGCGTATTTATAAAAAAATTTGTCTTCTTTACCAAGAATGCTCAGTTGTGGGGCCCATTTTAAAATATGCACGTTATTTGGTTTATTTGGCAATACTTCTTCGAACTTCCAAATCACAGTTTGTTTCAATTTACTGAATAATTTTAATAGGTTCCTTTTAATGTTATCAGTTAGATCTTTGCTTCTTAAATTGGATCCTAAACTGAAATATATAACTCCGTTCTTAGCTTCGTCCATGATTTGTTTCAAATTCTAAAAATAACCATAATTTTTAATAAACATACTAATATTATAAATTCGAAAGTAAGTAGCTTTGTTTTTTACCAGGTTTAACGACTAAAACAATAACCCAATTCAAAAATTCTTTCAGCAATAAAAAGCAAAATTATCAGTAACATAGGCTATATTTCTTCATTAGAGATCCCTACCAAAATTAAAATAATGTAATGCACGGCATCAAAAATGTGTGCAGTTTCATTGTTTTTTTTAAAGCTTCTCTTAAATTTGATATCAAATTTATTAAATTTAAGAGAAATTAAAAAGATATATATTAAAATTATGATAAGTCCGTCAATTGGTTATTCAGTTTACATTGTGATTATAACTTTGACAGTTCTTTGAAGACATCGACGCAAAGAAAGCCGCGGATGAAAACAAGTTTATAATGATTTTAAGCACAAATCACTGTAGGCATATCTTTATCATAACCTTACTGCTGTCTATATCAGAAAACTGATTAATAATAATTATTTGTTAAGAACGGACACTGAAATCCCAAAGATTTGAAAGGAGGGTCAAAAGAACTTAATTGTCTACACCTCTGTCTACCCCGATATGGGAAACTAAAGTCTATAAAACTAATTAAAGCATGGAGTTAAAACGATTACCTCAGGTAAAGGTTTCACATCGTCATCTACATGGTACCCTCCAATAGGTATGTAGTTCTGCGGTAGTCTTATTGCTTGACCGAGAGATACGTGAGAGTTGCCTAGTACCATGGAAGCGTTGTATCTAATCTCGTTATAAGGCGGTAAAGATCGTCCACGTTTCGCCAATATTGGCGTGAAAAGTTTTTCGTAATAGCTCTTTTCTATATTTTCATAGAAACTGTAACAAAATTAATCATAATTATTAGTAATTAAGTACCTTTAGTCTTTACATTACAAGCAGTTTGGTGTAGGTAAAAGAAGGTGTTTGTTTTACGATTTGATTATTAAATTAATTACATACACGGACAGAGACAACATCACATACATTGCTCTCTTCCCAAAGTAAGTAGCTAAAGCACTTGTGATGTAAAATTCGAAACGAAAAAAATACCATAAACACCCAGCCCATGACTATGCATAAAAAGTGGTTTTGTACATTGACCGTCGGAGAATCGAACCGGGAAGAGATGGCAACTCCATGAGAACCGATGTGTAATCTCCCACGGAGGTTGTCGTAATCTTATATCGATGAATTGATGATTTGATATGATTTGATCTCATTACGAAATAAGTGATTATAGTAACATCTCACTTTTTTTGCTAACAATCATACTAACCAACATTTACTTACAGTATGTGTTCCATATTGCTCATTATTTGGAACCAAAGAGAATGAACCCGTTGCCAGAAATTAAATGGCGGTACATCGCTAATTTGTATATTTGCAGTGTATGCAGGGTTTGGTGCCTCGTCGATTAAACTGAGACTGACGGAATTCGGTTCGTAGGGGAAAGACCAAATGTATGGACAGTTAAAGACCGCTGAAAATCTGCAAAAAACATATTTTTTTAATGAATTGTATAGCTCTCTACCTGGGGCATCGCGCGCACTATAATAAATGACAGAAGTCTAATAACTTTTCACTTTAATTTAATAACAAAAAGTTCAGCGTAACTTATTAGCTTTAAAATCAATAAAAAATTGAGCCAATGATATTCTCAAGGCTTTTTCTTTGTCGTCTATTACAACACCCACGATAATATAGGGGGGTGACATATTCTAAAACCGATACCAACATGGCCAATATACACATAATCAATAGTATAAGAATATAATAATAAGATATATTATATAATAATATATATTATATGTATAATAATAATAATAATAATAATAATAATAATTTTCACCCTAATTAGTAAATAGTCCTTACCAACATTATTAATAGTTTTAAAGTTGTTTACTTGGCATATGCCCGTAAATAGCAATATAACCAGCTGAAAGCTGAGAAAAAACAAAACTTCTCAACAATAATAATAATAATAAGACACTCTAGCCTGTAACACAGGTTTTTTAACTATTATAGACTACAAGGAATTATATTATATCTAAATATGTTCTGTGTGTGGAAAACAATAAATTTTATGAATTGTAAATCATACCCGGAGTAGACTTCATTAAACATCCATTCCGCAATCACTAAATCAAACTTTTCGGATGGGTCATTAAGAATTTTCTGTACCGCAACATTTTCTAAAGTTTTCCTCGTTATATTTATCGACAAATGAAAATGACGCTCTTGATCCATCTCTAATTCGTGCTTCATTAAAGCTGTTATATTTAATGATTGACCTGTTATAAAAATTAATAAAATATTTACACCTAAAGTACATGTAATGCACATACAGTATGTATGTATAATATACTTTATAGTACACCTCAAATAGTTTAATATAAAGTTATTATAGTTATTTTTAATATAAAGTTTAAAAATTAGGCACAAACCGAGTGGTTCGATCGGAAGACCAAGAGACCCGAGTTCAATCACCAGTTCACCACCTGGTCTTGGACCCACACCACCACTCTTGGTCTATGGCATCTCAGGGTTCCTACTAATGGATATTTTCAAAACTAATGTACGAATTATATCGGAGGAGTTAAAGGTTTGGACATAAATGCGCATCACCAGTCACGTTGAACCAAAAAAAAATGTCTTCGGTGAAAGGTGGGTTAAACAGATTTAATTATCTAGACCTCTGTCTATCCCATATTATCTATCTATCTCATATCTATCCCGTATCCGGAGTGGCGTGAAGATATTTTTTGCAAAGTACCGACGAAGTGGTTATTGATACTACACAAGGATTCGCATACGCCAGAGGGGTTATTTACTCGGCTTCCACACGATTGGATAATCCGAATTTGAATGAGTCTCGAGTTTAGTCTAGGCTTCAAGGCTCGTATGAAATGAGTATTTCTAAACGTTTTTGACCTTTTAAGACCTTTAACGACCTCCTGTTTTCGAAGTACGATCCTGAGCAAAATTAACACACAAAGTAAGCATACAGACGACGACAATAAAATATACCAAACTAAGATAACAAAAGAGAAGATATCAGTGCATAGCCGAAAATCGATTTGAATTTGCTGAATCCAAATGTGATTCTATCCTGTAGATATGCACATACAGATAGAGATGACGATTTTTAAGTGTGAATATATACTTACCATCAATAGCTTTAAAGTTATCAGCGACGCTTATCTGTCTGAGATTTTTATTTGAGTTTTCCTTCACAAATGGTGTTATATAGGTAACCTGAATGAATGAAGAAGTGGATTAATTGTTGTAATGTGCTACTTTATATATTTTGGGTACTGGACAACATAAAATTACATAGATAAATCAGCAATACACGTAAACAACCGAGACTCGAGCACAAACAATCTTGATTCAAACGATTCGAACCTAATCTGTAGTTTTGTAAGTATAAAGCCCAACTAAACTAAGTACCAACTAGGCTGGCGCCCTTGAAACCTAGAGCCTTAAACAATAACTATATAAATAAATATCTTCACGCTGTTCCTAATACAGGGGTAGACAGAGGTCTAGTCTAGACAATTAAGTCCCTTCGACCCACCTTCCACCGAAGATATTTTGGAACAACGTGACTGGTGGTGAGCTCGTCGGCGTCTTCATGTCATTGAAATATTAATACTGAGTGAATGAATGCATGTACATGAGTAAGTCATAACAAAAAACTAAACCGTAATGACATAATTATCTAACCGACAATATTATATAACCGACAATCGACGACCCGATAGCTGAGTAGGTAATAATCCGGCCTTCGAAGCTAAGGAATGCGGGTACGAATCCTGTTTTGGGCAAACATTCGTGTGGTGAAAGGGAATATTTGTGCTCCAGTCATGGATGTTTATTATGTAATTATATTGTGGCGTTAGCTTGTACACTAAGATGGCGATGGGCTCACTACCTGTCAAGTTGTCCTAAATAAGTTTCGGTGAAAAGTGGGTCGAATGGACTTCTTTGTCTATACCTCTGCCTGCCCTACTATGAGAAATTGCGTAAAGATTAAAAAATACCACCAAATGTTTATCCTTTTAAAACAAGTTTCAAAGCAACACCACAGTAGTTACACTGACATTTGGCGGTACAAAATGCACCACTGATTTTGACTCCTAAGCAGAGAAAGAGACTAAGACCCGTACATACATAAATACTTCCATACATAAAGGCCTCTAAAATTCCTCGCCCATCTGAGGTGTGGAGATTATGGAGGGTTTGCCATGATCGCTATGCTTGGCAAGCTGATTGACGATCGCAGCACCAGACAGACATATTACACCTTACACGCTGCTGCCCATCACTGATCTGCTGAATTTTAATCTGGTATTTTTCGAGATCGTTGTCCCGCCATCCGACTGTTACCAATTTTTTATTAAGCCCTCATCGGCGGGAATAAAGTAAGTGGTATATTTTTACGCCACACGGCGCATTGACGATCTCCGTGGATGAGTGGCAATATACACCGATTTATATGGTGTCGCCAGCTCTGAGGCAATATACACCGATTTATATGGTGTCCCAGCTCTGAAGTCCCGGATTCGATTGACCGTCGGGTCAATGTAAAAAAATACTTTTTCTACATTTTCTCGGTTGTGGGTGTTAGTGGTACCTTCTTTGTTTCTGATTCCATAATACAAGTGCCTAAACTGGTTACTTTGGGATCAGTGTAATGTATGTGGTGTTGTACTGTCAACACAATGTATGTGAATGAATTATTTAAATATATTTTATTGTGTATTCTCTAACACCAACTTATACAGTTATATACTATTGATATAGAATTCCTTATATGTCCTGCCTGACCTGTCCCGTTTTTCCTTTTTTCTCGCGTGCATTATCATTCATGTAAATAGTGGTGGTGAAATTTTTGAGAAAGTTAAACCAACTTAAAATATACATATATTACGACATACAGACGGCTGCTACGGCTACAGGGTCTGAAGGACTTAATTGTCTATATCTCAGTCTTCCCTAATATTTAGAACAGTGTGAAAATATATTTTATCTTAAAATATACACTTAAATAGATATACGTACATGATGACCAGCTCTCAACAGATGCCTCACATACCCGTCACCGAGATTCCTATGACTTCCCGCGGGAATCGGAAACACAACTAGTATCTTGTATGAATTACACAAAGAGAATATTACTATGCACAGTAGTAATATGACTTTTAAATTCATTTTTAAATAAATATTATTCTACTGCTTCTGCTAAGTCACTCAATTAAATAATGTAACGAAATTCTTTGGTGCCTTATCAGAATATATAGGTACTGATATGGGAACTTATCTTTAAATAGTTTATAGTTAAATTAGATAAAAATTTACTTATGTCTCCACGCGGATTCTCCAAATTCAGGAATTTCATTTATAGCAAAATCCTAAATAGTCAATTTTTCTTAAATCACGATAGCCGAGTGTGTGATCGAAGTTTGAGTCAAGAGGCCCGAGTTCGATCCCCAGGAGCTAGGCTCTTATCAATGGGTTTTTTTCAAAAACTTATGAACATAATTGAATCGAAAGAACTTAATTGTCTTACCTCTGTCTACCCCGGTATTGGGAATGACGTGAAGATATTTTTTTTCTTATCTAATACTTTTTTCCTCTTGTTCTATTAGATAATAAACAATTTAATCAGTCTAATCCGTGTACCCACGTATGTGTAAAATTCGATGGGTTCAATTCCCGATCAGGTGAAAATGAAAAACACTGTCTTCATTTTCTCGGGTCTGGGTGTTTGTGGCACCTTCTTTGTTTCTGATTTCACAAATACTTAAGCTGCTTACTTTGGAATCGGAGCAATGCATGTGATGAAGTTTTCCATCAAGTGTCATACCAAAATACACAATGATATCCACAAAGTTAAACGCTCCATTTATATCCATGTATATCGATACATTGGATATGGACGAGTAGCGTACCCACCGGTTTTCATGGCGTCGCCATGATATCGGTTCAATTGACGGTCGGGTCAATGTAGAAAAATCAGCATTTCTACATTTTCTCGGGTCTGGGTGTTGTGTTTCTCGTTTTTATTGATTTCATATTACATGTACTTACGCTGCTTACTCTGGGATCAGAGCAATGTATGTGACGTTGTTCTAATATATTTATTTATTAATACGATTATTTAAAAAAAAACCCCAATCGTACGGGAAACTATGAGCTTTAACTTTTTCCATTCGGTTGTATGTCAATAAACCTTGATTTTCTAAGGTAACTAGAACTTTTTTTCACAATAAGCGGTACTTTTTAAAAATTTACATCCTCATCATTCAATCACAAAGGTAAAATCAACGGGATTATCACATATAGATTTTTTTCTATAGAAAAGGGAGGCAAACGAGCAGGTGGCTCACGTGATGGTAAGTGATTACCGCCGCTCATGAACACCCGCAATACCAGAGGACTAGCAGATATGTTGCCTCCCTTAGAGTGCCCCCCTCCCCCAGAATTGGAGGAGGAGGGTATGTGGGCCACCTGTTACCTGCACTCACCAGACGAAACGCAGAAGTTTGTTAGACTACTACTTCACGCCGGTATTCTGTGAGGTCGTGATACATCCCCGGTTGAGCCAGTCCATTCATGCAACAACAAAAGCTGATGCGTGGCTCTACCACTATTGAAGTTACTTAAGTATTTTTAAAAATAAAAAATAAAATAAAATAAAATGTCTTCATTTTATTAAGTATTTTTGACTATATATATATATATATATATATATATATATATATATATATATATATATATATATATATATATATATATATATATATATATATATATATATATATATATATATATATATATATATATATATATATATATATATATATATATATATATATATATATATATATATACGTTCTGTTTAGAAAAAAGCAAAAATAAAAGAAACATAATTTTTATTACTAAAAAAAAGGGGTTTGGGGAGAAAAAAGTTCCCACTGCCCATTCTAATACCGTTTCTTTTTATTTTGTATCTTGTGACTTCGGCAACACATTAATTTCATTAAATAAATCACAGTAAATAAAACAACAGTTATCAATGCAATCAGGTCCAGGAACATCTTCTGGTACCAGGGCACGAGCAGAGCGGAAGAGCGGTGTTGAGGCGCGCCTCCAGTACGCACCACGTGGTGAACCCAGTGAACTAGTTCTTTCTCGGGTGGCGTAGGACGATTGTGATAAATAAAAGATAGTTCTTTCATTTTCTGACGATATCTGCAATAGTTGAAAATCAGTGTATTTTTATAATAAATTTTTTTAAAATAAAATAATATTAATGAACTAAAAAAAACTTTGAGTCGACAGCCGAGTGGTTTGGTGACCTTTTTCATGCTTTCGTGATGAATTGGAGTCAAGAGACCCGAGTTCGATCCTCAGAGCTCGTACCAACGGGTTTAAAAATAACTTGTGTATAATTTATGTCGTTGGCTTGGACATGTAGACGGCTATGGGCTCACCACCTGTCTCGTTGTCCCAAAAATTTCCTCCGGGGAAGGTGGGTCGAAAGGACTTAATAGTCTAGCTCTCTGTCTACCCCTGTATTGGGAATGGCGTAATGATATTTATTTAATTTTTATTCTTATTTATATAAAAACAATGTAGTTTACAGAAAATTGTTTAGCCACGACTTACATTGGATTATTAAGAATTTCTTGTACAGCTTTCTTTAAATCCTCTCCATTTTCAGTTAAAACAACTTTAATAGCAACACCTCTTTTTACAGCGTGATCCACATTGAAATTTTGATCCAGAAAAACAGGAATTCCTAAAAATGGAACTCCAAAGTGCAGAGCTTCAGTGGTGGAAAGTAAGCCTCCATGTGTAATGAAAAGATGGCAGTTTGGGTGAGCTGTAATTAAACGCAAGTCAACTATGATGAACTACATATTTTGCGTTACACGGTGTATGATACAGTTAAAATCCTTTAGGCCCGACTTTTTCATGCTTGACATAAATAACTAAAGGGTAAAAGAAATGGCGGGATAACTGATTAAAAAAAATACCAGACAAAAATCATCACTGATGGACATCAGTGTCTGATGTAAGATATCTAGAGCTTGTGGCAAATGATATCATGTGCATTCGATGAAAAATTAATAACTGTTCTTCGTCTCTAAACCCTTATAATGCTGTTTGTGTTCATGTATTATTATATAAAAGTAATACGTACTAAATTGTCGTAATATTTTGTGTAAGTTTACGACTGTGCCTGTAATACATCTTTAAGTGAAATCTGAACCGTCGTTGCGAACTCAGTCTTAGATTTAAAGTCTCAGTTTTTAAATTCTTAATATTAATCTTATTGGTGGTCTTAAAAAACCAGAATTTAAATAAAATCAGTTTTACCTAGAATGCTTTGTTGTGGAGCCCATTTCAAAATATGTACATTTTTAGGTCGATTCGGCAATTCCTCTTCGAATTTCCATATGACAGTCTGCTTTAATTCACTAAAGATTTTCAATATACTATTTTTCATTTTATCAGACAGATCCTTGCTCTTCAGATTTGAACCTAAACTGAAATATATTATTCCGTTTTGGGCATTGTCCATTGTCCGTTTCAAATCCTTAAAAATACAATTAATACAATCTTAGTATAATTATATTAATCTCATCAAAGTTCAAGTGTTTTCATTTACGTTTCAATTCATACCTCTGGCAAAGGTTCTACATCGTCTATATGATAGCCCGCTATTTGAATATAGTTCTGTGGAAGGCTTATCGCTTGACCAATAGACACATGAGAATTTCCAAACATCAAGGAAGCGTTGTATTTAAGTTCATTATATGGTGGTAAAATTCTACCGCGTTTTGCTACAACATATTCGAAACTGTCTCGGTAAAATTTATCTTCGATACCTTCATAGAAACTGCAATAGGAAAAAAGAGAATCATTAACTATTAATTTATGAACTTTAGAAAATAACGTTTGTCATATACATATAATTAGAAAATTCACTAGACTAAGGTACAAAAACATTGTTGTCAGAATTATAAGCCACGATAGCCGAGTGGTTGGGTGATCGCAATTCGAGGGAAGAAACCCGAGTTCAATCCCCAAGTGGTACGCTTGTACCAATGTTCTTTTTTGCGGTACAACTTATATCCTTGGCTTGGACATAAAGTCGGCGACGGGCTTACTTCCTGTCATGCTGTCGCAAATAATGTCTTCAGTGAAAGGTAGATCAACAGGACTAGAAATGCGATCGCCAATCCGCTTGCAAGGAAATGATTATAGCAAACCATAAGGGAGTATGGGAGTGGCCTATATCCTGCATTGGTCATTCAGAGGCTTCTACGTATATATCTCAAAATAGATTATTTATGGTGGGATTAAATGAAGTTCTTTATAAAATTAATGCACTTGGTTTTTATAATTAAAATTTGGTTGTTTTAGATATGTACTGCTACTGAACACTGAACTGAACTGTACTACTGAACTTTTCCTCACACCTTCCAAAAGCATCTTTCTTCGAAAACATCGCACTCTACACATCTAAAATTGACAAACTTCAATAAATATGATTTAGGTCAACCACAAGCTTATAATCTCATTTGACCCAAAAATACAAAAAAAAACATCTTTAATTTACAAAATTTATATCTTTAATTTAAAAAATTTCTTCTTCCATTGTATTCAATATAAAAATAAAAAAAATAAATATCTTCACGCAATTCCCAATACAGGGGTAGACAGAGGTCAAGTCTAGACAATTAAGTCCCTTTGACCCACCTTCCACCGAAGATATATTCGGGACAACGTGACAGGTGGTGAGCCCGTCGCCGCCTTTATGTCCAAGCCAACGATGAAATTGGTACATAAGTTTTTGAAAAAACTCATTGGTACTGCCACCTGGGGATCGAACTCGGGTCTCTCGACTCGAAATTCCGACCACCCAACAACTCGGCTATCGTGACTTTTTTCTTTTTTTCTTATTAGTATTATATGTATTCAATATAATACTAATAATTTTACTCACAGCATATATTTTAACTTCGACGCAATTTGATACCACAACTCAAAGACACGTTGCTTGAAAGCAAACGGTGGTATGTCGCTAGATCCAAAGCTTACGCTGTAAGCGGGATTAGGTGCCTCATCGATTAAACTTAAACCGACAAAGTTGGGTTCGTAAGGAAAGGACCAGATATACGGACAGTTAAATACAGCTGCAAATCTGTAAATCAAAAAGCAAAGGTTGATGTTAAGCAAATAATTTAAAATATACATTTCCTATAATTAATTTATCTAAATAAATATATATGTATTAAATCATATTCTATCGTCAGCTTGGACACTAAAATGGCAATGGGCTCACCACCTGTCTCGCTTTTTCTAATAAATCGAGGGGTTCTTCTTTTCCTTCTTCTTTACAGCCTATTAGAAGTCCACTGCTAAACATACGCCTCGCCCAAAATTTTTGACAAAGTTCTGTGTATCTAAATCTTACCTAGACCTCTGACAACCCTAGTATTATAAAAGCATAATAATAAATAAAAAAGTCACGATAGCCGAGTGGTTGGGTGGTCGGAATTTCAAGTCAATAGACCCGAGTTCGATCCCCAGTTGGTAGGCTCGTACCAATGGGTTTTTCAAAAACTTATGTACGAATATCGTTGGCTTGGACATAAAGACGGCGACGGGCTCACCACCGGTCACGTTGTCCCGAAAATATCTTCGGTGGAAGGTGGGTCGAAGGGACTTGATTGTCTAGACTCGACCTCTGTCTACCCCTGTATTGGGAATTGCGTGAAGATAGTTTTTTTTTTTTTTTATAAATAAAAAAAGTATCATCAAAAACTTCACCCGCAATAGATCTCTGTGAACATCCACTCTATAATAATTACATCAAACTTTTCCAATGGATCTTTGAGAAGTTTCTGTATCTCGGAGTTCTTTAATGTCGACTTTGTTATATTCATGGTCATATGGAAGAGAAGATCTTGGTCCAATTCTACTTCATGTTTCAGTAGTGATTGTAAGTTCAAATTCTGTACTGTAAATAACAAATAGCGTTTTTGTAAGTACCAATGTGATTTGAAACTCTGTGATATTGGGAAACTTTCGTTTAAAGTATGGCGCATAATATGCTGCAGGAATGCGGGTTCGTGACTGTTCAGGATAAAATAGGGTAAAAAAGACTTTTCTTCTTTCTATTAAATTTTATAACTTAATGACAATAATTCAGTTAGTAAATACTAGAGTTGCAATAAAATAACTTTTATTTAGTTTTTACATTTGTTTTTACTTTTATTTAGAGTTGCAATAAAATTATTAATTACGAATTTCAAAGTTTTTACTGAGTATATCTATGAATGTGTTAGATAATAGACACTTATTGGGAGTTTTAGGAGTAATATGTGGTCTATTATTAATAAATGATTATTATATCAATTAGTCTTACATTATTGATGGTAATTTGGCTGTATAGCTCGGCTTCCTTTGCCATAGCGGTATTTTATTAATTAAAAGTAATAAAGATAGTTTACGAATTAAATTGAAAGAATGTAGCTGGACAATCATTGCCAATAATTTTAAAGTAACGATAATTAATGATATTATTTTTAAAGCAAGTCAATTTATTAAGTACTAATGTAATTTATTTATTTATTAACTATAACTGAATAATGCCAAATTATGATGTGATTGAGAAAATAAAAGCGGATGAGGTGTTGGCGCGTATATATATATATCACTGAAAAATTTATTTTTATTTTAAAATTTAAAGGCTTCTAGTACATTTATATTGTCTAGAAATGTTTGTATGTTCATATACATCTAAAGAGTATTACATTACTTTTTTAAAACAGCTACTCACGAGCTTTCCGAACAGGTGGTAGTTTAAAAATATATTTACGTTAAAATTTAAATAAAATCAGAATAAATTCAACTAAAATCCTCGTTAATTTATTATCCCACTTATGTTATTACCCTGTTAGATGGAAAAAGAATTAGATAAGTTTGCATCAGCCTTTGTTAGAAGTCAAATTGAAGAAATATAATTATTTAATTTCATCTAAATCCACAACTTCAATGTGTTTCAATCTAAATTCCTATTTTCAGTATTTTGATTACATTTAAATCTATAATTTAAGAAGTGCTAAGATCATTCCGCTCTGCAGTTTCACTATCAGTTCACTGAGTTAAATTTCCCGGTAACTTACTATACTACCTCTAAAAGTCCAATACATTGGCTAACAAGATTGGCTGTAATCGCCAAGGTTGGCAAACATAATGGCAGTGTGATATTTAGCACCCTATTTTTCCCTCATTTTTTTTATCTATCAATTGCCACGGTGGCTATCCAGTTTCCATTACGATTTTGAACGTTTTTACTTAGATTTCTCTTATGACACCCATGGAAAGGAAGAGAATAGTGTCTTATGCCAATACCAAAGAGCAGTCGATAATTTATGCCTATTAGAAATGAATAAACTTACCATTAAGGGCATTGACGTTATCAGCAACACTAATCTGACGAAGATTCCTTTCAGGATTATTCTTAGGAAAAGGTGTAATGAAGGTAACCTGCGTTTTAAAATCATGAATTAAGAAAGGTATATATTTAATGACCCTTTAACCAAGTAGAGGTCGAGTGAGCTATGTTGGGTTCCATTTCCCTAAACACAAGCATTTGTGTGATGTAAATATATTAAATACATACATAGACAAGCATCATTTCTAAGAGCATACTGCCTGGGGATCGAAATCGAGTCTTTTGATCCGAATTCTTATCATCCAAACACATGGCTATCGTAACTTCATGGTTTAGATAATCATGATTTACCCATGACATACATGACGTAACGGAAAATGAAAATCAGGAAATGTTAATGCTGACGATCCTATAGTTCCCTGACTTCAAAACTAAGGGTTGCGGCTTAGAATCCAGTAATGGCATCATTTGTGTGACAAATATGAATGTATATACTGGTATAATGGACTTTTATATGTATACATAAATGTTTAAATGAAATTTAAACATATATCTATGTAAGGGCTGTATGCTTAAACTTTAAGATGGTGACTGGATCATCGCCTTTCAAGGCAAGCTGATTTGCGATCGCCGTACCAGACCATCACATCTCAGATGCTGCTGTCCAGAGATTTTAGATATGGTTATCCCGCCATCTATCGGTTGCTATAATAACATTCAAGGCTGTTTCCGTTAGTTAGGGAAAAAAGGGCGTGGCAATATTACCGTTAGCACACGGTGAATCTTAGCAAATTGCTATTAGTGGATAAGCCGTGTGAACATGAATAAAAATATTAATATCAATTACGAGGTATTAAGCACTGTTGTAGTTGGTGGAGTAGTTCGATCCCCAGGATAACATGAAAGGTGGGTGAGACAAGCTCGCCCACCTTTCATGTTATCCCAAAATAAGCTCCAATGAAATATGGTGGAAAATGGAATATCTTAAAGACTACATTTTGAAGACTTCTAGCTACCTATGTATAGAGAATGCTTGAAGATAAAATAAATGTTTACTAATATAATTAAATATAATATAATATATAAAAAAATATATAATTTAAATTACATATAATAAAATTAAATGTAATTAAAATTATATAGTAAAATATAGTAATTTTTGATTTACGCATAAGAATATACGTATTATGCATGAAAAGAAAGAACATCATTTGTCAATCAAGTAAGCGTATATAATCACTACGTTTTATTAATCAATAACAACACTTACCATGCGGTTATATGCTTTTTGGTTAACATGAGTATAGTTTGGTTGCTACGAAAGATTCGAAACGAAAGCTTTTATATATATATATATATATATATATATATATATATATATATATATATATATATATATATATATATATATATATATATATATATATATTGATAGTCACGATAGCCGCGTTGTTGATGGTCGGAATTTCGAGTCGAGAGACCCGAATTCGATCCCCAGGTGGCAGTACCAATGAGTTTTTCAAAAACTTATGTACGAATTTCATCGTTGGCTTGGATATAAAGGCGGCGACGGGCTCACCACCTGTCACGTTGTCCCGAAAATATCTTCGGTGGAAGGTGGGTAATTGTATAGACTTGACCTCTGTCTACCCCTGTATTGGGAATTGCGTGAAGATATTATTATATATTATTATATATATATATATATATATATATATATATATATATATATATATATATATATATATACATATATATATATATATATATATATATATATATATATATATATGTTTAATGCTGACTATATACTCTTTGATATTTAATTCCGAGTTTCGCAACTAAAAAACATGCGAAAGCTGGATTTTTATATACATAAATTTTAAGAGCCGTTGGTGATTCTTCAAAATTAAATTTTAAAGATATGAATCTTTTATTTATTATAATATATGTGTATTATGAAAAGATTAAAATCTTTTGAAATTATTCATAAAATACACATCGTGTATGTTATGTATAATACAGATGTACTCAAGTGTTATCATCGTTAAACATTTGACCGTAAAAAAAACATGAGAAACACAAACGGAGGTCAACAATCGAGTTGGCGTATCAGGGCAAAGTATTTATTAAAACAGAATCTTATTCAAATTAACGATAGTAACTTATAAGCAAAATAATAAACAACATGGAAAACAACCTTAAAACTTTTTTTACTTTTTTTATATAGAAAAGGGAGACAAACGAGCAGGTGGCTCACGTGATGGTAAGTGTTTACCGCCGCCCATGAACACCCGCAATACCAGATGCGTTGCCAGCTTTAGCGTGCCATCCCCCCAGAATTGCGGGAGGGGGGTGTATGGCCCTAGGGGGGTTACCTGCACTCACCGGACGATAAGCAGAAGATTGTTAGACTTCTACTTCACGGCGGTATTCTGTGAGGTCGTGGTACTTCCCCGGTCGAGCCGGCCCATTCCTGCAACAACAAAAGCTGATGCGTGGCTCTACCGCTGTAAAAATACTGGGGTATACAAAGGTCTTGTCTTCTCACAATTAAGTTCTTTCGACCCACGTGCTATGGGGTCAATTTATGGTATCACACCATTGAAAACCCAACTCCAAAGTAGGAGGAGATAGGAGAGGAGGATTTAGAACGCCTCCAGTCTCTTCACTCATTGGAAGAAAAAATTTAAAACAACTAAAAATACTTTTTGTGTCTCCGACTAGAAAGTAAATAGTTATAATTGTGAAAAATTATTTTGTAAAACTAAAGCCTGAAAATGCTCATGAGGTGGGCCAGAGAGGTCAGAGCTGGTAAGGTTCATAACAATTCCCCAGCAGTCTTAAAGTATTGTTTTTTATTATTATTTCTCTAATATGCAAGTGTCCTTACAATGTTTTCCTTACAGTAAATTCCTTTTCCTCATAGTAAATACAGCATTATTTTTTATAAATCTTCTATTATCTGATGTAAAATATCATACCTCATGACCAGCCTTCAGCAGATTTCTGACATATCCTTCCCCAAGATTATTATGACTTCGAGTCGGTATCGGAAATAAAACTAAAACTTTGTATCCTTTGCACGTAGATAAATATTGTATTATAAACATACATAATATTAAATGTATTTTGTTTAATATCATTTTTTTATTTCTAAATTAAGTTGTTTTGTCGTCAACTCACTCGCGCAACTGTAATGTTAATAAATGAAGCCTTGGTTTTAAACTACCGACCGACAAACTCGTTTTGTTGATAAATAACATAACTTACAACATCGTATCTTCGAGTTACATTGATTGACCACGTGGGTTATCGCTACCGAATAATTAGCAACTTTTCCTAACTGGGCGTTTTGACCTGTTAGTTATCGAGGCAACATCTTATTGAACCACCTTCATAAATTTTATTTCTTTTCACACTTTTTAACATTATATATCAACGAAATATCCCTATTACTAATTAATAAGATTAAAAAAAAAGTTAAAAAATTAATTTAAACAATTTTTTATCAATTACTAACAGGTATGTTTCGTTAATATATAATGTAAAGAAGTGTAAAAAGCAAATAAAATTCTTTAAAGGTTACGATTCAATAAGATGATATGCAGTCATCGACCTAACACGTAGCATATAACACAAAACAAACAGGTATTTACAGCGTTTATATTCACTGAGAACCCTTATTTGCCCTTTTTAATACTTACTAAACCGCCTATAAAAATTTTCCACAGGACATAAGTCTACCTTTAAAAAGTCACCATAGTCCGAGACCAGAGAACCGAGTTAGGTCCTCCTGTGGTAGGCTCGACCAATGGGGTTTTTCAAAAACTTTATCGTTGCCTTGAACATAAAAACAGTGACAATAAAGATAGCGTGAAGATATCTACATATAGAGTCCTTATTTCCCCTTATGGGAACTTGCCGTTTTTACTTACTTAACTGGTTATAGAAATCGACCGTAGCACAAGTCTGAGAGAAACTCCCTTTTTAGAAATAAAACAATCTTTGAATTAATTTCAAATTTCAATTTCAATTTGAAAAAAAAAATATATAAAACTAAACAACAAATGTTATTCAATACAGAATTAGATTTATTTTATTAATTGGTAATTATGGCTTCCCATACAAAACACTTTTGCGTAATATTTTGTAGGTATATACAAGTAAGTACATAAAACATATTTAAAAGAAATTAATACAATTGATACATATGAATCTTCAAGTACTACCAAAATATTAAATAAGATTACAACTATATTCTAAGATCTTTTCTCTTTATCTTGTACCTTGCGCATTCGAGTGAGTATTAACTTTAATAAATAAATCACAGTAAATAAAACAAGAGTTATTAATGCAATCAGGTCCAGGAACATCTTCTGGTACCAGGGCACGAGCAGAGCGGGAGAGCGGTGTTGAGGCGCGCCTCCAGTACGCACCACGTGGTCAACCCAGTGAACTAGTTCTTTCCCGGGTGGTGTTGGACGATTGTGATAAACGAACGTTAACTCATTCATTCTTTCACGATATCTGTAATATATGGAATTTGTCTTTGATCTGTAGAACTTTGGAATATATAGTATGGAAACATGATTACTTATTTATAAATAAAAGAAAATGTCTAGACCTCTGCCTACTTAAGTTTTGAGAATAGTCTGAAGAACAAAACATACACAATTATGTTTCTTTATACAATAGTAAATGAAAAAACTTAATAATGAAGTATAAAGATGCACTGTTCATTATTTTTTATGTATGTGATCTATACTGTGCTTCGTGTTATTACATTAATGTTACAAATGTTTGTTATGAAAAAATCAACTGACACGAACGGGTTTCAAACCAGCGACCTTCGCCGTAGGGCGATGCACTAACCTCCAAACTTCAATACTTGGGTCGATAAATATTTAAAAAAAAATCCTAAGCTATATCCTTTAATCATACATGAAGAGAATGGATAAGAAAAATAATAAATAGTGTTTATATAGTGTAGTTGCAATTTAACACTTACTTCGGATTACTAAGTATTTCTTCAATGGCTTCCTTGAGATTACGACCTCTTTTTACTGTTAAAACCACTTTCAGTGCTATGCCTCTTTTAACAGATTGATCCACATTAAAGTGTTGATCGAAAAATACTGGAATTCCTATTAATGGAACTCCAAAATGTACGGCTTCAGTTGTAGACAGCAAACCTCCGTGTGAAATAAAGAGAATGCAGTTTGGATGGGCTGGAATTGCAAATTAAGAATCAAAAGTCAAGATAAGTCGAAGTTTCTTGCTTTTAATTTGATAGTTTGCGGAGATGAATTTCGCAGCAATGTGAACTTTGTGAATTATATACCATAAACTTTTTGAATTATATGAATTATATAATACAGCATTCCAAAATTTCATGACCTTCATAGACGTGTGACGTATACACAGGTTTTCATGGTACCGCCAACTCTGAAGTCCCGGGATTTTTTTTTATTTATTTATTTATATTCAGAAAAAAAAACAAATTACAAATGAAAACAACAATACACTGTACTATAAAACCAAGTGTTTTTTTTGTACAATGGAGTTCGTCCATACAGATAACATTATTTATCAGTTTACTTATTATAAACCAGATAGTTTACATTAATAATTACGAACATGATATAGGAATTTTTAGTGAGGGTAGATTAGGTGCGAATGTTTTTGTCGTTATAACAATGACGAGCACATAAAAAAAAGAAAAAGAAACAAATGCGTTCGAGTGTCCTAAGGGTGTGTCAACATTATTATCAATTATTTCATATAATTATCATGTAGCAAAGCTAAGTAGTAGTTAGTTAATTTAGATTTGATGTTGTTTGGGTTTATTTCGTAACGTAATGCGGGTGGTAATTTGTTTATTAATTTTGGAATCATAAATTCGAGTGTGCGTTTTCCATAGTTATTCTTATTATACACAGGCACATATATTTTTTTATTAGAGATAGCACGAGTACCTTTGCTATTTGATATTAGAGTTTGCAGGTCTTTGTTAAAAAACTGTTCTTTTAAGAGCACATATTTGATTTTGTCATGGATTGGGATTATTTTACAATACGCGAACAACATATGGTAGTTATTTTTATATTTACTTTTTACTTTAGGAGGGACGATTATCTTTAGAAACCTTAATCGAGTCAATTTAAAAAAAACACTTAAAATATTAAGTGCGGAAATTACTTTTAAATTTATACCTTATTTCTAAAAACTAATAAAAAATTAATAATTAATTAAACATTTTATTGACAAATTTTCTTCCAAAGTAACGTAAGTAAGTAAGTAGTAAGTAACGTAAGTAAGTAAGTAAGAATTTTGGAAATTTGGTAGCAGACCTTTACGAAGTAATTGATATATTGTTGCTAAATATTTTTTTACGGGAGTAATCATATGGTTGTACCATATGCTTACTCCCGTAAAAAAATATTTAAACTTAATGCGTAAAAAATATTTTTAGTGTACGACCATGCTATCACTTCAGTGTTTTATGATATGGCGAATTGTAAGTTATACAAAATAACTGACTATCTTTTGTAGTTTACATCCCACAGTGACTTGCCGGAGCTCAATGAGCACAAATTGACAGGTGGTGAGCCCGTCGCCGTCTTGTATCGAAGCCAAAACTATAAATCGTACACAAGTTTCGTAAAAAGTCCTTGATACGACTTATTCCTGAGGATCGAAGTCCGGTCTCCTGATCCAAATTCCGATCACCATGCAATTCGGTTATTGTAACTTCATAAAAGGTAACGATTTGCCAAAAACTCGTTGGTACGACTTATTTCTGGGAATCGAACCTCGGTATCTTGATCCAAATTCCGATCCCCAAGTAATTCCATAATTTAGAAACGCTAACATATCGTGCGTATGATAATTATAACTATTAATTTTACCCAGAATACTCGTTTGTGGAGCCCATTTTACAATATGTACATTATTGGGAGGGTTTTTCAATGCCTCTTCAAATTTCCATATAACAGTCTGCTTCAATTCACTAAAGACTTGTAACAAATTGTTTTTTATGTCATCAGGCAGGTCTTTACTTTTCAGATTTGAACCCAAACTGAAATATATTACTCCATCCTTGGCATTGTCCATTATTTGTTTCAGATCCTTTAAATAAATTATAAGAATTAATCAAATCAGTTAAAAAAGGAAACCAAGTCTCATCATAAATGCGAAAGTTGTTTGTTACGCGGTAACTCCAGAAGAACTTGACGGATTTTAAAAATTCTTTCACCAACAGAAAGCTACATATTCAAGGAGTAAAATAGGTATTTTTGATTTATGCGTCCCTACTAAAATTACAAAAATGTAGCTCAACATATCATAAATTTGCCCATAAATTATTATTTAACGTGCACTGCCATTTGGTTAATTAGTAGAAAATTTAGATATCTCTGTAGTGTACTGTAGTTCTGATATGTAAATATCGGCGGTCAGCTAAAAGCTGGTAAATTAATAATCTTAATACCAAAACTGTTACCTCCGGTAAGGGCTTAACATCATCAATGTGGTATCCAGCAATTGGTTTGAAACTCTGCGGTAGTCTTATAGCTTGACCTAGAGACACGTGTGAATTGCCTAACATCAGTGAAGCATTGTGTTTCAGCTCGTCATAAGGTGGTAATACCCGGTCTTTTTTACTAAGAATGGGCTTAAAAGTATTCTCGTAAACGCTTTTTTCGATACTTTCGTAGAAGCTGTAATAAAAAATGTAGAAAAATATAAGAAATGAGAGTAGTAGCCAATCGTTATAAGAAAGTAATAAACGGGTTTGTAATTTTTTTCAAAAACCTATGCTTGAATTTGAAATGAAAATAATGTTTCATAAATATGACATTATTTTCCTCCTATTCTCGTTTTCCAATTTTTAAAAGATAGACACTTGAGAGTGCATTTGGGATTGCACAAGGGCATCGAAAAGGAGGTTGTTCACCGATCAAAAACTACTATTTTATTCTTATAACAGCTTATTTGGTACAACGTGACAGATGGTTATCCCATCGCTGTCTTAGTGTCCGAGTGGTCGGTACAATATACTTTCATAGATATCTATTTATGTAGATATATATTCAAATATACGTAGAAATATGCGTGACTCGAGTTCAAACATTTACATTCATCACACAAAAGTTTACCATAAGTGGGACTCGAACCCGCAACCACGAGCCTGAAAGTAGGATCACTACTATTGATTATTGATAAAACAAAATGAACGGTCTAAGTTCACAATCAGTCAGACTAACACAAAATTTATTCAAATTTAATATTGAGCAATTATTGAGATTTAACTTTTAATACAGAGACATATAAGAAGAATGTCACAAGACATAAGTTCAGCTCATTTATATATAACGTGTTGACATAAAATTAATTTAATACTTTTTTTATCTTCACCCAAATTTCCTATACTAAGGTAGGTAGACGTCTACACAATGTCCTTCCGACACTTTTCACTGAAAGTTATTTGAAACAACGTGACAGGTAGTGCGACTGTCACCGTCAAAATTTCCAAGACAGCGATATAAATCATACATAAGTTTTCGGAAAACTCCATTACGTACCAATGCATACAAAGCCTAATCCCTGGGAGCCGAACTCGGGTCTGGAGATCCGAATTCAACTCGGATTCCGAGCAGCCGACCACTCGACTGCCGTGGCTGATCGTAAAAGGAACACTAAAGAATAAGTATATATATTCAAGCCAACTCTTACCAACTGGGGATCGAACTCGGATCTCCTGACTAGAATTCCGACCACCCGACCACTCGACTGCCGCGACTGATCGTAAAAGGAGTACTAAGAATAAGTGTACATATTCAAACTAACACTTACAGCATATATTTCACGTTGTACATGATCTGAAACCATAGGCCAAAGACACGCTGGCGGAAATTAAATGGTGGGATATCACTGAACTGAATATTTGCTGTATACGCAGGATTAGTTGCCTCGTCGATCAAACCTAATGCCACGAAGTTTGGTTCGTAGGGGAAGGACCAGATATATGGGCAGTTGAACACAGCTGCGAAACTGAAAGAAAAAAAAAACATAATGGCTATCCGCATATAGTATTTTTTTAGAGAAGACTACTAGCAATGTCAAATAACATTACAAGTATTCCTATTAACCACTCCTACTATGCTACGATGCTGAGTCTGGAGTGGTTCACAACAATAGTCGAATGGCGGGTCCAGATCTGTGCGGTTACGTTTTGGAGTCCGCACCCTAAACCATTAGCAATTGACGCTTGCAAAGCAAAATAACTACCACGCATATTTAACACAGAAAAATTAATATAGTGTGAGATGGTAGCATGAGGCAGTGTAGAGGAGCGTCGATGCGCTGACTAAGAAGGAGCCCTAAGTCCTATAAACTAATTATTGGGTTGTTAAAGTAAGATTATAGTGCCGCGTGGCGTTGACGTAGGAATTTACCATCTCCTTTCATCCCGTGGGTGTGACGTAAAAGGCTACTAAGAGAAAAGCATTCAAAACGTTATTAGCTTCCAGATACGGGGACTCGTGACGGGCAGCAGTGTTGTAGATACAAGATGTCTGATAAAGTGTTCGCAAATCCGCTGCCAGTCATGGCGATTATTGCAAAACCTCACTTAGGGGAGAGGCTTGCATCCTGCAGTAGACTAAACCTACATAAGCCATTACATATGTAAATATCCTACATTACGTATGTAAAGTAAAGAACAGATACCCGCAATAGATTTCATTGAACATCCACTCCGCAACGACTACGTCAAATCGTACCGATGGGTCATTGAGTAATTTCTGCACCTCGACATTCTCCATCGTCTTCCTAGTTACGTTCATAGTCATGTGAAAAAGACTGTCTTGGTCCATCTTTACCTCATTGTTCATTAACAATTCAATATTTAGAGCCTGAGCTGGAAACATGAAAATTTTTATTAGTTTTTTTTTTAATGATAAATATTTTATCTAGATAGATGTCATTTCTGTCATTAATAATATTTCTTTTTAAATATTTTTATATATTTAAAAAGAAATATTTTTTTTTATAATATATACACTTTATTTAGTCATTGTCAAAAATCTCCATTTTGATCATCTATATTTATTTCTTAAATAATGATATAAATTTAATCGAAATTTCTCAAAATGACATTTATCTAAATAAAATTGTTGGTCAAATCATTAATTTAAGGTTTAATATGGGTGATGAAAAGTGGATAACCGACTATAGCGAAACCCAATCTGTGTTGCTTTAAAGTGACGTCATGCGAATGATGGAATTGGAGAAACATCGTTCATTATTAGCTCTCAGCGCCAAGCAAAACTATTGAATCACTACTCTATTCCCAGTAGCTAATCAGACTCAAGCAAGAAATCGTGAAAACTGCGGAAATTGATTAACATAAAGGGTATGCTTTTTCACGATGATAACGCCAAACCACATATATCTTTAGCCATCCTAAAAAATCAATGAGCTTGAATGGGTAGTAAGAAGTAAGACTATGCGTTCGAGCAGCTTTGTCTGTCGGTTCATAAATCATCGCTGGTTACATGTACGAGGTAAACTATAGGCTTAATTTGTGACTAACAACTAGTACAATTATTTGTTAAACGAAATAGAGAGTATATAATTTTTGTATCAATATATCTTTGCACCCTTGACCCACCAATGACCTTGCACCCTCAGGTTCCCCTCTGATTTGCTCCGTGCAAAATTCTTAAGATGGTATATATTAACCATAATTATAGCATATTGTGTAGCACGAAGTGCCGTCGAAATTCCGTGCTAAGCTAGTTCATTACTAGGAGACATATTAAAAAGTTACCGTCAACAGCATTCACATTTTCTGCAACGCTGATTTGTCGTAGATTTGGATTCGAATTTTTCTTGGGAAATGGTGTGATGTAGGTAATCTGAAATTATGATAAATATATTTATAATTAAATTGTACCACTTTGACTGATGAACTTGTAATTTCTTCTCTTAATATTGCTCGGGGAACGAATGTTTGTCATAATTTTTCTTATGAGTGATTCTCGGCACCAGAAAGCTTTGTTAAAAATGCGATAATAATAATTTCAAGTAATTACCGATACAAATGTTTTGAAAAAAAAAATCCGAATCAAAATGGATTGCTCAGTTTGTACTTGCTCACTTAATTACTATAAATCTCTACTGCACAATATAGGTTCACAATATAGGCTCTTAGTTAGTGGATATTCGATCACAACACATGAACTCTATACTACGGATATACTACGGTTTGTTGTTAACCATTGTAATTTTCGAGACATTTCCCGCAGTCTCCTCTTACATCCTCGAGAACAGAAGAGCTAGTAACATCTTACGTGGATACAAACTGAATACAAAAAAATTGTTAATTCTGTATTCTTAATACAAATTCATGTGCATTCATTTATTCTGAAAGCATGGGAATGAAGTGGGCCATTATAGTTTATTCCTACAAAATACCGTTTCAGTTTGTTTACAATTCCTAACTTAGTCCATAGAATTTACAAAAGCATTTGTAAGTTCTTTATTGCACCTGTCACAGTGTGCATTTACTACCAATCTGCTGGGATAATAAAAAATGTAACTTACCTCGTGTCCAGCATTTAACAAATGTCTGACATATCCTTCACCTAAATTGCTGTGACTTCCAGCTGGAAACGGAAATACTACAAGAATCTTATGTGCATCAATTTTTAAAGCACATAAACATATTAATAATAATGATATTATTGCTTTTTTTGAGCTTATCGCCATATTTGTAACAAAGTTATTATTTTTATTTCTTAGGAAAGTTATTATTTTTATTTCTTAGGAAATCACAATTTATGAAACACTTTCCAACTTTTTTTCAAATCAATCAAAATACGCTTCTGTAAAAAACTTTATGCATTTCTGAAAATATTTCACTACATTCAGATGCAGCGTATCATTTGTGTTTCATTACTTATAGCTTAAGTTGTCGATCTCAATGAATTAATTAATATTTTTCGTATAAAACTCGTTGCACAAAATCGTTGGTTAATATTCAATAATAAATGAAATGTAAGAAATATCAACCAGTGAACCACGCCGGTGTCACGCGCGCTAGATCAAATAAAACTAACTTATCGTTTTGTATATAGCTAGGGTTGCCAAAACTTCAAAGAACTGATTCGGGACTTAAAATTACTTTTGTTCTTAACGAGCTGCTATACCTATCCTTACTGTATTACGAAATATATGACAAGTATCGGTCAAGGGGATTTTAAGATTAGCCTGCACAAATGAAGTAATAACTCCTTTATTTGAAAAATGCGATATAAAGTAAGCCATGTCCATTGACTTAACTGCTCACTAAATTTCATATTAATTGAGTTCAAATCTTCGTTACAGCGCTACAAAAAAATCTATTTCTACTTTAAATGACTTATTTGCTATTTGCTTGGTGATATAACAGAAAATATAATAGAATTTTTTTCTTGTTTGGTTATTTACAGTATTTTACTGTATTTACTGTATTTATGTGCTGTAATTGCCATTCTTAGCTAACGAATTGGCTAATGCGATATGAGATTTTAATTCTGCTTACTGCGTCGCTGCGACTAATACGTTTTCAACGCTATTTTACTTAGTGGTCTTTCACTAAATCGTAGGGAAAAAGAAGATAGTGGAATAATTATAACACCATACCTCGAGGCTGATCAATTAGAATTATTTTTAGAACTGCGACCAACTTTGTGAATACATTTACTAAGAAGTAAAAGTAGTAATAGTAAGACTTAAGAAATAGAAGTAAAAGTAAGTATTTAATTTCGATAACAGTTTCCTATACACGAGTGGCAGCCCTAATTGTAACACAAACATCCTTGAACTTTACTTTATCAGTTAAATATGGATCTTCAAATACACTGTTCTCTGGATGATATTCAATTCAATTACTTGTTTGATACTTTCATATTTTTTCTATTTTATTCTATTCGATATTAGAGATTAAATATTTTTAACAAATAGTTAAACCCGGCTTTGTTGTGGCTCAGTAAATGTTAACGAGAAAACACGCCATTCAATACCTGTCATACTTTGCTCTGCTTAGAATATGCACTTTTATGACCAGTGGGAAAAAATTGTGAAAAAAAATATGATTTTTAAATTGACTGTCGCATACTTGCACATTTACTTTTTAAATTAATTTACAACAAGAAAGGTCAAAGCTAACTAATTAAAAGTGATTCAATAATTAATTCTAAGGAATACTTTATTATAGCCTGTAGTGTAATATTGTGTAAACAATTCAAGTCAATTCATCCACTATTTTACGAGTTTTCGGATTACACGTTATGTTACGTCAAAGAAGATTAGTAACATCAGTATTAGTTAAATGTAATTTATTATAATATTAAATTAATTTATCCACGTTACTTGAGTTATCCAAAGACGAGTTGTATTGAGTTAAGTCCAGGGGGACTTGAACCAATTAATTTGGTTTACAGATAATAACTAGTCATGTTATCCTAAAGTAGGTTTCTTGACAAGCAGATGTGGAGTACTAATTTTTGCGGAACTTTTACTACCGCAATCTGGGTGAATCCAAGGAACAGTCGTACGGTGGTGATCGAGAAATCTTAGAAAATTTTATCTAGGAGGTTGTTGTCACTTTGCTTGTATTATTTCTATTTTTTTAAATTTTTGTTACTAGATACTACCAGTGTTTAGATTAACTTGTTTCTATTCATAATTTTGTTAATCAGATAGTTTCGCTATCCACAGGTCGATATGGTTACATCGTCGCAGGTAGCATGTTATGGTAACTGTTAATTACTATTCCACATACGCACATAGCCACACACATCCACCGTTCACGCGCATTCATTTGATTGCAGGTCTTTACAGACAAACATCATAGCGCCCATTGTGTCATTTAAAACACCGCGTCTAGAAATAAATTACCATTTGAAACACAATGAATCTTATAATGCAGTAATACTAGTGTTGTTGAATAATAACTGTGCAACGTTCATAATGCCATTAAATAGGTTTTTTGTCTAAAATCAGCGCTCACTGAGGCCATACTCACACAGCACATGCTGAGCCAATCACCTTTAGGCACAATGTAACTTTGTAAATGTAGCGGCAAATGTAGCGCTTTTAAGCCGCGTCTATGTACTGTTTTCGAGAGTCATCACGAATCGTCTAGCAAGCAGATTTGACGACTTCCAGTCACCCGAACAAGCCGGAACCCGAACATACTCTTCGCCAGATTGTACAAAAGACGAAAGAGTACAATTAACCATTGTGTCTGGCGTATGTGGACTATGAGAAAGGCTTCGATTCAGTCGAAATGTGGGCGGTGCTACAGTCTCTTCAGCGGTTCGAGATAGACTCTCGGTATATCTGTGATGTCTATATGATGAGACTACGATGAGTATTCGAGTACAGAACCATAGCACGAAACCTATCCAATTTCAGAAAGGTGTAAGACAGAATGATGTCATATCCCCGAAACTCTTCACCGCTGCATTGGAAGATGTCTTCAAGCTACTGAAATGGAAAGGATACGATATTAACATCAATAGCGAATTCATCACTCACCTTTGGTTTGCCGACGACATACTCTTGATGGCAGGATCGCTGGCGGAACTTAGTACATTGCTCAATGACCTCAATAGTGCCTCCAAACAGGTTGGTCTTAAGATGAACATGGATAAAACGAATATCATTTCTAATGTCCATGTCAGACCAATACCAGTTATTGTTGGGAACACTACCCTGGAAGTTGTCGACGAATACGTATACCTAGGTCAAATTTTTCGGGTCGTTAGGACGGTCTTTCCGGACCGAAACGACTTAGGGATCTTCAAGAAAAGAGCCTATACCTTTCTCAAAGACCGGCAACGCATCTGCATTCCTCCGGTATTACATGTGTTCATGGGCGGCGGTAATCACTTACCATCACGTGAGTTACCTGCTCGTTTTCCTCCCTATTCTATAAAAAAATTTGACAGGCTAGGTAAGTCCAACTTCGACCCAGAGATCAATCAAGGAATCCAACTCGGCTTCGCAGCGTTCGAGAGACTACACCCCATCTTCTTGTCTAAAATACCTCTCTGCCTAAAGACCAAGGTTTACAACTAGTGCGTGTTGCCAGTGATGACATATGGATCTGAGACGTGGTCATTCACTACAGGCCGTTTGAGGAAGCTCAAAGTTGCTCAGCGTGCCATGGAAAGGGTTATGCTCGGTGTTTCTCTGCGTGATAAAATCCGTAACGAAGATATCCGTGGCAGAACCAGGGTAACCGACATAGCCGTAAGGATCAGCACGTTGAAGTGGCAATCGGCCGGCCACATAGCTCGTAGAACTGAAAACCATTGAGGATGAAAGGTTCTCGAGTGGCAACCTAGTACAGGCAAACGCAGTGTTGAACGACCCCCCACGAGATGGAGACAATATTTTCGTTATCGATATTTTTTTGTTTTTATTTTGCAATTGATTAAATTGAAAGCCTTTAGGAATAAAAACAATCTTTATTTATTTATTATTGTTATTTACAAGTTATACATGTCTTTTTAATACTTAATTTGCAAGCATCATTATTCAACTTCCTAAAATTTAGAATACAAACATTCAGATTGTTGATGAGTTGTATACTTTTATTTTTACTTCGTTTACTTTGTTTTAAATATACATCTATTTAACGTATAAATAGTGATATTTAATTTTACTTTGTCGAATTAATTCCTTTTTAGTTTTTCATTTTTAGTTTTCATAAGCAACGAATACAATAAAGTGATTGCAGTTATTACGACAAACAAAACAGCCAAAATCACTGCAGCTAAATCCAGGTACGATTTCTGATACCATGAGAGTTGCAGGGCTGGCGAACGCAGATGTGGAGCGCCTCCTGTTTTTATCACGTGTTCCACCCAGTGGACTATCTCCACAGATGGCTTTATTGGTCTGTCATGATAAATGAACGAGAGCATCTTCGCCGTGTTCGTGTACCTAAAGATACGTAAGCATTAATGGAAGAACTGAATTAATTAATTTAATATGTAATAATTTTAGTTCAATAAATAAAAATGGCAAAGGGCGTGTTAATGGGTTGGGAACGTTGAGTGAATTAATGAAGACCGAGTGGTGAAGAGAATATATAGTGCGAAAATTAACAATAAAAGGAGTCAAGGTGGGCCGAGAGTAACTATGGAAGACCATGTGAGGAAATTACTCGAAGAGGCGAAGGTACTCGGATACCTAGACGTTCCTGAATGAAGTAAAGGATGATTAATGTAAGAAACGAAAAAGGAGGTAAAAGGATTGTGACACTAAACGATCTGCTCTCTCTGGCTACCCCGTCGGGGACTATGCGTGAAGATATTTTTTGTTTATTTATTTATATATTTTTATTTATAAAAATCTCTAAACGTACTAGACCAAAATTTAGCGTTTACAGTACAGGGTGTCTAGTACTGCGTTCACAAGGCCGCTTGCCAAGCATGGCGATTGTATCAAATTCTCTCGTGCGTGAGAAAGCTAGATCCTGCAGTGGACTTTTATAGGCTGTCTGATAATGATGATAAATATGTCTTAAAATAATGCATACAGCCAAATGAAAAAACATAGTAAAACATCGACTTAAAACTTACTTAGGATCATTGATAACTTCATCAATGGCGACTTTCAAATTTTCTGGCAGATTATAATTCAGATCAACTCTTTTACCAAATCCCTTCATTACGGCTCTATTGATATTCATGAACTGGTCTGCAAAAACCGGTATACCTATAACGGGTACGCCAAAATGGATAGCCTCGATTGTGGACAATATACCACCGTGTGTGATAAATATGCGGCAATTAGGATGAGCTGGAAAAAAATATATGTAAGTATCAATTTGTTGTTTAGATAAAAGTCATCTTACTAGCAGCAAAAACACTGGCGGTATCCAGTGTTAATTAAATGGTACAACTATTCCAGCGGTCCTTGCAGCTTTTTTTTCAAGTAGGATGAAGAACGTGCTAACAGTACACCCCATGGCAAGCAGCTTCTGCAGCTCATAACAACTAAAAAATAATTCAAAGTAAAAAGATTTCTGGTGCGTTTTCACTCCGAGGATTTAAATAGAATGGCCGATGATTACACTGGTTCTCTTTAACATTACTTATTCATTTTCGTAACGTAACGTAACTTAAACGTAACGCACGTAACGTACGAGTACTACAAGCGTCAGTTAAACATTGGTATTATGTGGTATTATGACGGCCTCCGTGGACGAGTGACGCGCACACAATGGTTTTCTCAGTGTCACCAAGTCCTGGGTTCAAGTCCCGGGCGGATCACTGCAGTAAAAGTGGTAACGGCCTATAAAAGTCCACTACAGGATATAAGCCTCTCTCTTAAAAACGATTTGCATTAATCCCCACGATGAGCATTCGAATTAGGTACCAGTAATGTCGCACCTTTTTTTTAAAGGTGGAGAAATACCTAACGTATACCTGACCCCACGGGGGCAAGACCCAGTGAAGTCTGGCTTACACCGTCTGAAACCCCATGGTGTTCAACCTTGGTAGGGCCACGCGTACGCTTTCAAACACATCCGTGACCTCACCCGCGCTGGTTGCCTAAGGCTACTCCTCCTCGGGAGAGAATATCTCCTCTTGCTCAGCGCCAGACTAGACGCGCCGGAACACACACGCGTCTACTTCCTTGGCCTTCAAACCCACGTGGATGACGAAGTCCGCCACCAGGAGGCCAAGGGACTTGACCGAGCACCAGTCCATCTGTCACTCCACGGCGGATCTGGACTATATGTGTCGTATCTAAGACGTTGCGTCTGAACGGTCTTCTTTATTTTGATTTCCTGTTTTTCAAGATTATTGTGTCGCCATCTGTTGGTGGCCATTGCTACTATCAAGTTAAAACCTTTGCAACTTGAAATAATTTATTTATGGTACAGAACGTGGTCATTACAGTTAAGTTAAATTGCTGCAGTGACACTAGTTTCCTAATTTTCCCACTTTATTACGACACTCATAGGCTTTAAAGTTATAAAAAATATATATTATAATAACATTTAATAAATATATTACCTAAAATGCTTGTCTGCGGAGCCCACTGAATGATGTGTACATTGCTTGGCTTGCCAGGAAGGTCCTCCTCGAATTTCCATAAAATTGTCTGTTTGAATGCTCCTAATGTTTTCAACAGACCTTGTTTTAGTTTTTCAGGAAAATCTTTACTTTTAAAATTAGATCCCATACTAAAATATATAACTCCATGCTTAGCGCCATCCATAATTTTCTTTAAATTCTTTAAAAAAATTTCATATTATTAATTTGTATTGTTATTGTATAATGATGGAATTTATGTAAGTTGTGAAATTTTTTTATGCGATTTTTATTGAATTTTTAAAGCATATAAGTTATACTTTTTGAACTGAACTTTTTGTTATTAAATTAGAGGAGAGAAGATGTCCGGATTCGTATCCCACCCGTGTCAGTAAATTTTGTTTTAATTTCTCATTGTGTCACTTTACATTAAGAAGACTGCTCCTCCACCTTTCTATTTCGATTCCATTAAAATTTGCACCACTAAAATTGTTAAAAGCAATTTAAACTGCTTAGTTTACTACGAACTCGGCTCTGAAGAAAAACTTCGTGAGAAAACCTGCCTGTCTAAGAAATAAGATTAAATAATATATTTGAAGAACCTATGAAATTTGCTGATTAGCACTGTAGCAGCAGGGTGATGTTATCCTGCTCTAATCTCTCTCAAAAGTGTATGAGAAAGAGGACGATGCACAACTCTGGGTATTCACATTTATTTCTTTTTACTTACATTGCGGCTGCTTTGAATAAAGTTTCTATCAAGAAAATAGGCCGAGACTTTATTTCAAAAATAAATAAAAATATTAAATATCTTCACGCAATTCCACTCCAATAGGTCTAGTCTAGACAATTGAGGCCCTTCGACCCACCTTCCATCGAAGATATTTTCGGGACAGCGTGACAGAGAGGACATCGGGACAGCTCGTCGCCGTCTTTATGTCCAAGCCAACGATATAATTCATACATAAGTTTTAAAAAAACCCTTTGGTACATGCCTGCCACCTGGGGATCGAAATCGGGTCTCTCGACTCGAAATTCAGACCACCCAACCATTCGGCTATCGTGACTTAATTTCAGTTTAAGTAAATTACAGACAATAAAGTCAAGATCACTCAGAAAATGATAAATCTAATAGCAACGAAAGAGTCATTTACGAGTCAAAGCATTTGGCGAGCTGGCCTGATAACCTCGTCAGAGATGGTGCACAATAACCCGACCTGGCAGATGATATTAATCTCATACACAAAAAATGACTGCCGCAATCCTTTTTAGGTGATTGAATTGTATCACACTTCGCTTGGCAAGCCGATTAGTGATCGCAGTACCAGAATCTTGAATCTTAGACGCTGTTTATCGTCACAGATCGTCGTCACCCCCACAATTTGTGCAAGCTATTTAGATTTTAGACTTATATCCCGTCACTTGTCGACAGGTTATGGCATTTCAAGGCTTTTAACCTAGTCGCCTCTTGCAACATCCACGTCAAGGAAGAAACTGGTATTTCATTTCAACGTAACCACACGGATCTAAAGGAATATTAAATTAAAGTCAAATTTACTAAAATACTTACAGCGGGTAAAGGTTTAAGGTTTTCGTCAATGTGAAATCCTCCTATAGGAATATAGTTTTGCGGCAAAGCTATAGCTTGTCCCAAGGAAACATGTGAATTAGCCAGAATTAATGATCCGTTATAAACAACTTCATCAAATGATGGTAATGTTTGTCCTTTCTTATGCATTATTGGCCCAAAATATTTTTTGTAAGCTTCTCTTTGCTTATTATCGTGAAAGCTAAATATAAACATGACTTTAAAATACTTGAAAAGAATAAACACACATTAAAATCTGCTCAGGAGAGAATAAACACACATTAAAATCTGTTTTGCCACAGCATTAAAATCTGCTCAGGCAAATGAAAGTTAATGTCGAAAGAGTAAACTCACATATATACCTAATTAAATCCTAATTACATTACTTAAATAAAATAAATAAATATTTTCACACAATTCTCAATAAAGGGGTAGACAGGCCACATACATAGACAATTCCCTTCCCAAAGTCCCTTCGACCTACCTTCCACCGAAGATATTTTCGGGACAACGTGGCAGGTTGTGAGCCTGTCGCCATATTTATGTCCAAGTCAACGATATAGTTCATATATAAGTTTTTGAAAAACCCCATTCGTACGAGCCCTCCGGGAATCGAACT
This sequence comes from Sericinus montela, assembly GCA_029286605.1. Lineage (NCBI taxonomy): Eukaryota > Metazoa > Arthropoda > Insecta > Lepidoptera > Papilionidae > Sericinus > Sericinus montela. Next base: position 2,019,863 of record JAGSMR010000019.1, on the reverse strand, counting down.
CGGGTCTCTTGACTCGAAAATCCGACCGCCCAACCACTCGGCTATCGTGACTTTTTTCGTGTAATTACATTACTTACTATTTTATGAGTCCATGTCCCAAATATTGATGATACAACTCTTCCACTCGCTGGCTGAATGTGAATGGGGGTACATTTTGGGATTGTAGATCAGCTGTGTAAGCGGAGCTGGATGCCTCGTCTATCAGGTTGAGAATCATCCAGTGGACGTCTATCGTGGAGAACCAGATGAACGGACAGTTGAATACAGCTGACAACCTGGTGATATTTTCAAGTATTATGTTATTTCTTACAGAAGTAAGGAACTTATAGGTATTCAGAATTTAAGAAAGAATTCAGAAACTACGCATTATTAATAAAGGTCATAAACGATAAGTAAAAGTGGGTGACGATAAAGTGGGTCTTTGTTTTGTCCAGTGAGGTAACCAGATGCACACATCTCTTTTCCTCTACTTCTCATTTCCCTTAACTCAGATCCTTACTTAAAGATAGACAATGCACCTGCCATTTCCGAGGTTTTTGAGGTTCGACAGGACTAAATTGCCAAGACCTCTAGCTACCTCATATATGGAGAAATGCGTGAGGATAAAAAAGAATATATTCTCAACTTACCCAGCATATATTTCACTGAACATCCATTCAACAATCACCAGATCGAAATTTTGTTTGGGATCATTAATGAGGTTTTGAACTTCTTTTTTCCGTAGGGTCGCTTCATATAAATCTTGTATAATTGACAATAAAAAACTGAAATCACTCAAATCGACTTCATTGTCTAATACCATTTTTAAGCTGAGCGTTTCATCTAAAAATATTAATAAATATTGTGAGAGCATCTGCGTGTGCGTATTAATAACGGTTTTTACTTGTATATGGAATTACAGGTCTTTCGATATTAAAGTAAGTATTTTTTACACCTAATTAGCGAACTCCGTGGACGATTGGCGTAAGCACCGGTTTTTAAAAAATCGCCAGCTCTGAGGTTACAGGTTCGATTCGATTCCTGGACGGGTCAATGTAGAAAACCACTTTTTCTACGTTATCTCTGGTCTGCAAGGTGTCTGATACACCGATCGCCAACCCACTAGACAAACGTGGCGATTATCACAAACTGTCCCATATGGGAGAGACCTGTGTCCTGCGGTGAACTTTTACTGGCCATTATGATGATGATGAATCACCAGACTGTTCAATGACCAAGATTAGGCAAGTCTTTTGGGGTTCTGTGGCGAGTATAATTTCTTAAATATTGCCTAACTAGTATATAATAATATAGTTGTTATTGAAAAAGTTACTTCGCAACATTCCGCGTGCAAATATAAAAAGGGATATGTTACCTGGTCCGAAGAGAAGAAGAGCACCACCCTCCCTCCCTCCCTACCTGGTTTGAGTGTAGTGGTGGTGGTGCATACAGTGGAATTTGTGCACGCATCTGTTGGAGGGAGGATAGTGCTCTTCTTCTCTTCGGACCAGGTAACATATACCTTTTTATATTTTCATGCGGAATGTTGCAAAGTAACTTTTTCAATAAAAACTTTACAATGAATTTCCACAAAGTAACGCCGTCAATTAACTATATAATAATATGTTAATTTATTCATTTCCGCCTCCAAATCCATGAATAATAAGTATGTTATGTTTGTGTGTGTGACTATCCGCCTGATGGTCCGTGGCTTCTGAAGCCTTTACCACCAGGAAACGATACGTTGTCTCTCCTGAGGAATAAGATAGAATGCCTCATAGACCGTTATCACACTGGCCCTCTATACCCTTCAAATAATTAAAAACTTCTTGCGCGTCTTTAGTTTTAAAAAGAAAATGTTTCTCACCAGACAGTATCAAAGAGTTTGAGCTGACATCTATCTGTGTCAAGTTTGGATGCGGATCTTTGTTAGGGTACGGTGTTATATATGTGATCTGTAAAGAATTCACGATGATTAACAATAAGCGAAGTCGTTGAAACGAAACGAAATAATTACATAAGATATGAGACCACTGCGACTAGAGATTTAAAAGAATAATGAGTGTTTGTTTTCCTTGTTCCGTATATTATATATTCGTTGTAGACACGATGATCAGACCTAAACTGTGCAAAAGATATGCCGAAGTTTCTTACGATTAAACAATCATTTTAACGTATTTAGTTTTGAAATGTTTTGATTTTGTTATGATATGTAATGTACACGAGTAATGTAAAATAAAATAACAAAAGAAGGGAAAAACTCCGTGGACGAGTGGCGTACACACCAGTTTACAATATTTCGCCTACTCTGAAGTCTCGGGTTCGATTCCCAGACGAGCTAATGTAGAAAACCAAATGATATTCTATATTTTCTCGGGTCTGGTACGGGTGTTTGTGGTATCTTCGTTTTTTGTGATTCTGGCTGCTAGGCAAAGAAGATGTCTACCACCGTGAGTATGCAAACATGCCTTAAAAATGCGACACCGTACCTCATAAAAACTTAAAATTTTCTTTCTAATTATTTCACTGTATATGTATACACACTAAACTCTTGGGATTCCTTGAGATAATCCTGCCCATACGCAAAATACGCGTTCGGACGTGGAGTTGCGGAAATCAGCCTAATCTAATCTAATCTACACTCTAAACATTCTTAACAACCTGTAAGAAATCATTGCTGAAAATGTTTGACATTGACGACCCACGTAGTTGAGTGGTGTACACTCCGGTTTTCATGATGTCGCCAGCTCTGAGGTCCCGGGTTTAATTCCCGGTCGCGTCAATGTAGAAAACACTTGTTCTGCATTTTTTCAGGTCTAGGTGTTTGTGGTACGTTCGTTGTTTGTGATTCCATAATACAAGTGATTAAGCTGCTTACTGTGGGGTCAGCGTAATGTATGTGATGTTGTCTCTATCATTGTGTATATTATTTATAAAAATCGCCATAACCGGCAATCAGATTAGCGATTGCAATACATACAGTCTCGCACTAGACAAACGGTTAAATATTTTAAATAAGACTTGTGACTACACAGCTGAAGTAGGTAATTTTACACCAAAGCCTTGACACATTTTCCAAGAGCTTCTGCCTTTTGTTCATAATTTGTTGCACATGTCTTTTGTTCGATTGACTGAGCAATTTGAACTGCGCTAATGCATGCGTAAGTAGACGGGCTATTAGTGGCCGGTCTATTTTAATCTTCTGTCATGTTCATATTCTGGCTACTTTTTACGTTTTTTTTTCAACTCCAAGGTCATTTAATTACATCAGCATTTTGTTTGGCAAATCTTTTAATGGAATACAAAATTACAAGTACCGAGTTATAGCTGTAATGATTTTAAAAAATAAACAAATAAAATATGTTCACGCCATTCCCAATTCTGGAGTATACAGAGGTCTAGACCATTGAGACGACGTGAGCCTGTAGCCGCCTTTAAGTCTAAGCCAAGAATATAAATCCTACATAACCTACCACTCAAATCAAAGACTCTTGACTTGAGTTCCGACCACCCAACCACTCGAATATCGTGACGGTGAGGGAATATATGAGTATAAAAAATTAAATCGAAGATAAACCGAAATAACCTCATGGCCAGCTGCTAATAAAGCCTTTAAATAACCTTCTGCTAGAATCCCGTGGCTCTTGCTAGGCATCGGCGACATCACACAGATTCTGTAGGCATTGCTGGAGTAACATAAGATTGTCGCAATGAAAAATCCCAGATAATATCCCATTCTGAAATAAATATAGCGTTATGTATCGCGTTCTTTTATTAAGTTTCTTACACATTAGAAAAAAACTACGACCTCTGTCGCCGAGTGGCTTGCAAACCGGTTTTATAGTATCGCTCTGAGGTTCCGTGTTTGAATCCGAGACGGGTGTAGAAAACCACTTTTTCTGCAGTGTCTCGGTTCTGACAGTTTGCGGTACCTTTGTTGTTTCGGATTCCATAACACATCTGCGTTAGCTACTTTCTTTGGGATCAGAGCAATGTATGTGATATTGATTTACGTATTATTTATTATTGTTAAAAAAAACTACTTGATTACGCCTTGTTAATTTTTGTTCCAGTAGAATAATGTCCAGGTATCGGAATCAAATTTTTATAAATGCATCTAATGTAAATGTAATGCACAAAAGGCACTATAACCTATATATATAATAATCCAGTGCCTCAACCACACATCTATCAAATTTCGTTTAAATCGGTTCAGCTACTTTTCCAATATTGAGTGACAAACATACAAACAACAATCTTTGATATATAGAAAATGTAATTACAAACTGCTGACTGTGCTGACAGATTATTAAATAACACCTGGGATAATGGACTACTAGCGGTCCGCATTGTATCTGATATATCGCCCTAATCCTATAGAAAAGAGTTTGATGTCCGAATAATTCTGATAGAAGAAATCTGAAACCGATAATATAAAAATTGCTTTGTGATATGCGGTATAAGTATCTACTACCCTTTTTCTTTCCATGGTTTCCGTAAAAGGCGATTTAGGGAAAAACCATAAAAAATTACAAATGCTACATAGAGATGGCGGTATAACCATCGCGAAAAATACCACACCAGAATTTGCATTTTCACTAAAGCAGAACGGTGTTGAGCAGTATCTAAGGTGCGAAGTGTATGCTACCGGGATCACATCCGTCCTGTTGCCAAGCGTGACGATTAGTGCAAATCCTCCTTACGGGAGAGTCTTTTGACTTACAGTGAACTTTAACAGGTCTTTATGTTACATTATGTTACAATACATTTTCGTATAAATTAACAGAAAGATATCTGTTCAACGTTTCAGCGTTATATTTTTGCATAGATTTCTTCTAATATAAGTACCGCCCTTAAACACTATAAAGGTTCAGAACCAAAGATTGAGGACGCACTTTTCAGCACACTAACTCATCGAACCCGTTCACATTAATGACATAAATATACAAAATAAATATCACAAACCTATTAATATTCGTCACTTCTTACATATGATAACGTTATTACAAATTCTGTTCACACTTGCTCTCAGTACAAAACCAGAAATGATAATGAACTGAAAACAAGAAATACTGTACAAAGAATAACCTTAAAGATAATAGACACAGATCAACGCAAAATATTACGAGATAATTTGTTTGTTATATATGCGATAAAAAAAAACGTGGAACTATGTCTTATATATGCGATAAAAAAAAACGTGGAACTATGTCTGATATTTGGACTTTAAACTAAAATTGTAGCTATGTGAAAAAAATGTATGGTTATAACATATTTCTTAGAATAATTAATAGTTATAATGATTCACGACCTAGCCTAGTTAGTAGTGAGCATGCCTTCGAAGTTAAGGGTTGCAGGAACAAATTCCGCTGGAGGCAAACATTTGTGCAAAACGTTTCGGTGAAAAGTGGACGTCTGTCTACCTCAGTATTAGAAAATGAATAAAGAAATGCTTTAATAAAAAAACATAACGCCCTGAATAATAGCGAAGCGTGGAGTATTTATATAAAATACTCTCGTTTATTCCGTACGCTCGTTAAATCACGATCGCCGAGTGGTTGGGTGGTCCGAATTAGAGTCAAGAGACCCGGGTTCGATCCCCAGGTGGCAGGCTCGTACCAATGGGTTTTATCAAAAACTTATTTAACTTAACTTATCTTCACGCACAATCCCAGACGGGCTAGCCAGAGAGAACAGATCGCCAAGTGTCTCGATCCTTACAAACCTCTTTCGCTTCTTTCATATTCATTATCTTCTTCATACATGCACGTCGAGGTGTCCGAGTACTCTTGACCCAAATCTCTTCGAGCAATTTGCTCACATGGTCTTCGAAAGTTAGTCTCGGTCTACCTCGACACCTTTTAATATTAATTTTCGCGGTATATATCTTCTTCACCATTTGGTCTTTACTGATTCGCTCAACGTGCCCAAACCATCGAAGCACGCCCTTATAAATTTTTGTAATAAGGTCATATTTCAAACCTGCCATATTGCGAATCTGTTCGTTTCGCTTTCGGTCGGCCATGGCAACGCCGCACATTTTTCGAGAAATCGCATCTCCACTGCATTCAACTTGCTTTTATGGTTCTTTTAGCATACCCAGGTTTCGCTGCCATAACAAAGTCGGTACCAACACCGCGTTATGTATTGCAAAGCGTGCACTTTTCACTACGCCTTGCTTGCACTAACGCAGTCAGGGCACCGTTGACCTTTTTTCCGGCAGCGACACGCCTGTCCACATCTAAATCACATCTTCCATCCCGGCTAAAAGCACTGCATAAGTACACAATCTCATTCACCTGTTCTAGACATTAACAAAAAGTTATGTACGAATTACATCGTTGGTTTTTACATTAATACGGCGACGGACTCACCACCTGTCACGTTAGTGACAGGTGGTGAGTACACTACCAATAAGTCTATGGGGTAATCATAGGTCGTAAGCACGTAACACCAAACAATTGGCAATATGCTCCAAACAACTTGACCTTCATATAAAGCGATTTATATTATTTCGTCGTTAGGTACTTTTTGTTGATGTTAATTATTTATCGTTTACCTTTTATTGGTGGTAATTATTCTTATTATTGCATGCATATTATGCCTCGACGAAGATGACGTCGTAAGTTGTAGTTTTTTATGATTGCGTTTACGTTCCCCTGTTACAGTCATTATTTTGTCCTCGTAGTGTATGAAGTCACGAAGCTTAGACATAACGACTACGTTTTCGTGTGGCACTGACAAGCTGAAGACCTCCGTGGTCGGTGGTAGTCAGCTCGTCAGTGGAGGACAAGCCGATTTTTAAGGTGTCGTCAGCTCTTAGATACCGGGTTCAATTACCGGACAAGTCAATGCAGAAAACCACTTTTCTCTACATTGTCTCGAGTAACTCTACAAGTTCTAGTGATTTCTCTCCAACGAAGTATGCCTTGAACAATCCTGTAATCCGGCTCCAAGGGCCATTCGGAATGGCTATAATTGTATAGAAATTGATGAAGAATTATATTTCTTATAAACCTTTTAATTTTTTTTGTTTTGTAACGTAAATCAGCTACAGAATCAGCGGTAGTTTAAAAGATGTTACATTTAATTTGTATCGTTGGATACGACCGTGATAAGCTCGGCCCCCATCACATTATTTTAAATAATCTCAGCTAAAAGTTGAGAGGTCTCTTTCTCATCCCTTTCCATAACTAGATTGGACAATGCTAACTTATTTTTTTATTGTTCTTTTGATCCTAATTGTATACTTTTAATTTCCGTGGAGGAGTAGCGCACACATCGGTTTTCAAAGTTTCACCAGTTCTGCGTTCACGGGTTCAATTCTCGGATGAATCAATGTAGAAAATTACTTTTTCTACATTATTCCAGGTTTGGCATTTAGTCGTTTCCAATCCCATAATACAAGTACTTTAGTTACTCTTGCATTGGACCAGTGTATGTGAGGTTGTCCCTTTCTATATATTTAATATTTATCCATTTCAAACATGGCGAAATGATATCCCCTTCTCGTGAAATAGGCATTCGACATAAGTCCATTCATAATTATCTCACTTCGTTATCCATAGGATTTAACTTATCAGCAATATTGACCCCATCAAATTAATGAACTGCATATCTCGAGTGGCCAGCAAATAATTCTATATAGTTTTGTTTAATATGAATTTAGTACCTTCAGCTTTTGTTATAAAAAGATGACATTGAGTGTGATGGTTCATTCAAAATTTAGCCAGTGTTCTAAATAATTGTTCTTTTAAAATGAAGTCGGTTATTGTAATTATCTGTTTAATCTCCTTGGTGAATTGTCGGGCTTGGTTTGATAAATCAAGGTCTCACAGTAAGTAATTGTGTGCATTATTTCAAGCTCTTGATCACTCTCTTTACTCCAATTAATTAAATTAAAGCGGTTAGATATACTGCGTAGAACCTTTAAGTCTTTTTTAACAAGTGAAACGATTGCGCTAATTTATATTAATATAATATTAATTAACAAAAAGTTAGGATCAAAAAGTGGGCATAATACTATAAATGGCCCAAGGCTGTATAACCTTACCTTATTTCAACATAGTTATAAAACAATAAAGGCGGTTATTGAATTTTTTTTAAAATTACATAGCCAATGATGCAAGTGGTACACAAGTTTTGACAAAAACCCAATGGCACGAGCCTACCTGGGGTTCGACTCGGTTCTCACGCCTTGAATTCCGATTACCCAACCACACAGCTATTGTGACTCTAGACGACTACACGGTTCTGGCTACTTTATTATATTACATTCTCATGGGTATGACCTAGGAAAGTAATAACTACTAAACGATCCGTAAGAGACCATTGCAGTACATATACTACACGACACACGATACACCTTTCCATTAGGTTCATTTACTGTAATCGCCAGGCTAGGCAAGTGTTTTGGCGATCGTAGTCTCCAGTCTGCACAATTTTGGTCCGATATTTTTACTGTATATTATCCCACTATCTATAGGAAGTCCTGATAAAGGCTTTTCCGTATGTCACACCCCCACGGGAAGAGAGGTGGTAATGTTGTTCTCACGCCGACACAATACAGTATAACCTATAAAGGTGAAATCTTGTAGACTAAAACTTATAAATTTAAATAATAATCAATAGACACCAATTATCATTCCTCCTAGTCTATAAATGACATAGTTCTACACAAACTTACACCCCGTTTCAACCGCAGTACGGGGCGAATTTTCTCAGCAGACGTCTCCTCACTCATAGACAATATCCGTGCCCCATATCATCTTAACAGGTTTTAGAAATTTCGCGAATAGTCTTCGCTTTCATATATAAATATTACAATGATAATTTTTTTGTAAATAGGTAAATATTCATTGAGATGTGTAATCTCATTGCATATTCTATCTAGATAATCTTGGAATTTGTTAATTATCTATTTTATATTTAATTATCTTCTCGCATTTTCCCAATTTTACTTAAAAAATAAAAACATGTCTTCAAGATATCATTTTATGGTAACAATAGTAATAGTAGTAGGGTAGACAGAGGTCGTGTCTAAACTATTAAGTCCCTTTGACCCACCTTCCTCCGGAGATATTTTCGGAACAACGTGAAAGGTGGTGATCCGTCACCGTCTTTATGTGCAAGCCAACGATATAATTCGTACATAAGTTTTTAAAAACCCATTGGTACGAGCCCGCCATCGATGATCTAACTCGGGTCTCTTGACTCGAAATTCCGACCACCCCTCCACTCGGCTATCTTGACTTATTTACTACTACTATACTACTTTACTTATTTTACTTAATATAAAGTTGAGTAAAAAATGTTTAATAAATAGTATTTTAAATAAAAAAAACAAATATTGATTAGATCCACAGCGCTGTGTCAACATGTGGGATGAAGGCTGCATCAATGGACAACTACCAGGATCAGGTATAAATATTTGATATTTAATAATAAATAATAATATTGTAGTAAATGAAATTTATTATCTGTAAGTTAAAAAAACTGACGATATATTAATACTCACAATCAAATCAAATGAATTCATTTGTTCATCGATATAAGTATTACATTCATCGATTGTCGTTTTTTATTCTACCACCGGTTCGTGATGTAGTTCCTGTAACAGAGAAGAAACAGGCGAAAGAAACTCACGGAGTTTCTTTCTTCTCTACAGTCTCTTCAGGATACCTACGGAGGTATCCTCTTTGGTATTTTTGACAATGATTTAACAATGAAGGGAGAGATCAAATCATTCCTGAGGTTAACATCATTAATATCAGGTCAGAAAAATATCGGTTAACAGCTTCGTTGTCTACCTATAAAAAAAGAAATCGGGAAAGAGGAATATGAAGAGGGAAAGAAAGAGCATTGGGGTGTGGGCTTCACTCACCGAATAAAACGCCAAAACTAAAGCTACTCAAGCCACTTCTTGATTCCGGTACTCTCATGGTCTAGATCCTACCCTGATCGAGCTGAACACTTAATGTACACAATATACCGAAACCTGCGGGCTATAATGTGAAAATCTAGTGTACATAGCGTCAATAGATTTTCTTAAAATCCATGAGGATTCTTTTCATCGTCTACATAATGAAATTAATAAATTAGCTAAATTTCAAGTCGATCGAGTGTATAATTTTAGAGATCTCGTAATTAGTGGTTTTTCGTGGAGTAAAGTGGAGATGTGCTACAGCTTTTAAACTCAATTTACTGTATGAAACCAGACAGCTATATAAACTTCGTGATTAATTTATTAAGGTGGAGACGACGATTACTTGAACGGTGGGTTTAATCCAGGCAAACGATGTATTAACATGTGGGACGAGGGATGTGTCAACGGTCAGCTAGGAGGGTCGGGTGAGCAATAACAGTGTATTTTTATAGTATAATTAATATAAATTTATATATTAAAATTAATGAAAGTTTATAAAATTAATAAATAAAAACACAATATTAATATAAATACATACTTAGATTTTTAATAAAACGATTTTCGGATTTTATCGCATTTTTTAATTATTTTTTACAAACTATTTTTATTTCCCGACGTTTCGGATGCTTTACAGCATTCGTGGTCACGGGGGGACTGAGGCCTTGAACGCCCCCCACACAAGAGATCATTACATACATAGAGACAGTATCACATACATTGCTCTGATCCCAAAGTAGCTTAAACTCTATTATTAGAAAAATAGAGACCCGATAAACACGCAGACCAGAGGAAAAATAGAAAAAGTGTTTTCTGACCTTACCGGGAATCGAACCCGGTACCTCAGTTGCGCACGCCACTCGTCCACGGAGGTCGTTATATATCAAATAGTTTTCGAATAAGTGGTGCAGTCTTTTTAGGGAGACAATATATTTAATCCATTTGCGCTGAGACGGACGACCGGTCCGAGGAGTCTGCGCGATACAGTTTCTAAAGGAATTGTATCCGCGACAGGGCGTAACCAATGGTGATAAGAGGGCTGGTTCATTTCTCTCTCCACGTGGAAATACAGCTCGCTTTCCTAGTACCATGCAACAAAGAGTGGGGCAGTACGATTGTTGTAGTTTTTAGTTAATAAATATTGTAAATAGTCTCATAACTTTTTTTTTCTGTAAATAAAGTATTGAAAAATCCATAGAATAACTAATTTATATTGTCTTACCGTACGAAACTGTAGAGCCTATAGCGCGGTATGGGTAATCAATAGATGGAGGCACTGTCTCACTTATCTCCATGTTTCATAGATTAAAAATAAAATCGTCACATAAATTAAAGAGAAAATAAAAATTTAACTGACCCGGATGGGATTCGAACCAACGTACCGTGGCAACGCTCTTACCTCTGGACCACCGTATCCTACACGCATCAGCTGCAATTTTAAATCTCTTTCTTTATTTTTATGTCTGTTTTTGGCATTGCCGCCATCTACTGAGATTTTTGCAAATTACAGCTTAATATTCATGACTTTACTCACGTTACGGCAAAAGTCGCGGGTTCCAATCACACCCGTGTCAGTTGATATTTTAAACATTTTTGCTCTTTAATTTAAGAACAAAAAGTTCAGCTTAACTTAAATGCTTTAAAATTAATATAAATTTCGAGTCAATAGACCCGATTTCGATCCCCAGTTGGTAGGCTCGTACCAATGGGTTTTTCAAAAACTTATGTACGAATATCGTTGGCTTGGACATAAAGGCGGCGACGGGCTCACCACCTGTCACGTGGTCCCGAAAATATCTTCGGTGAAAGGTGGGTCGAAGGGACTTAATTGTCTAGACTCGACCTCTGTCTACCCCTGTATTGGGAATTGCGTGAAGATATTTAATTTTTAATTTAATAAACATAAAAAAAATATAAATATACCTTCACATAAAGTTTTTTTGGTATTTTTTTATTGTTGTTACCGTAATATATCCAGCTGTAACATTCTATGCATGGGTAATGCAAAGTTTCTCAATAACTATTATTTTGGAAAGATTTTAATTTCATCGTTATTCGGGGATCAAACTCGGGTCTCTTGACTCGAATTCCGATCACCTAACAACTCGGCTATAATGACTACAACCATTAACCATTATAATACCATTTTTATTAAACAAAATGCAGGCGGCGACGATGACTACCTTAATGGAGGTTTTAATCCTGGGAAGCGCTGTATCAACATGTGGGATGAAGGGTGCGTTAACGGCCAACTCGGCGGCTCCGGTGAGTGATATGAATAGAAAAATAAAAAATAAATAAATACATATATAGACAGGGACAACATCACATATATTGCTCCGATCCCAATGTAAGATGCTAAAGGACTTGTGGTTTATGAATCGGAAACAACGACGGCACCACAAACACCCAGACCGGAGAAAATGTAAAAAAAGTGGTTTTTCTACATTGACCCGACCGGGAATCGAATCCGGGACCTCGAGATGGCGACACCTTAAAAACCGGTGTTAATGCCACTCGTCCACGGAGGTCGTCCATATATAATTAACGACTTAATCGATTTAAAGTAGTCGACAAAAGAATTAATTAAAATACTAAATACACACAACACTATATTCACTCCCTCTAATATTACTACACTATAACAATTTATTTCTATGTGCAGGTGGGGACGACGACTACCTAAACGGTGGCTTCAACCCGGGCAAAAGATCTCTTCGCGGACGTTTAGCAAAGCTGCGAAAATACCAAGCGCCCGGTCTTGCTTAAACATTTTCATTTTATTTTATCTTTATTATTATCTTTTTAATTAAATAGTTGCTATCAAGTTTCATCAGTGTGGTTGGATATTTAGTACCTTAAACAATTATTAATTTGAAATAAATTATTTTATTTTCCCTTTTCCGTCTGTTTTATTACTTTTTTTTTTTTTGTTAAAATTAAACGAAGCATCCTGTAGCCAACTACTAGATAAGGCTCGAAGGCACTGTCACTACGAACTAGGCCATCGGGCAGAAATATTTTATTTTTACAATAAATCTGCTAACGTTAAACGGGTAATCCTTACAGGATTACTTCTACGTGCATTAGTGAAAGCTCAGCTTCATATTTTAGATTCAAAGACTTCTCCTGGCAGAAGTCTAGGCAGTGAAGTTCTTTCGACACAATTTTCACCGAAACATATTTGGGACGGCGTGACAGGCATTGAACTTATCGTCGTCTTAGTCTCCAAGCTCTTATTTTTTTTTTATTTATTTATATTCAGAAAAAAAAAACAAATTACAAATGAAAACAACAATACACTGTACTATAAAACCAAGTGGTTTTTTTTTGTACATTGGAGTTCGTCCATACAGATAACATTATTTAGCAGTTTACTTATTATAAACCAGATAGTTTACATTAATAATTACGAACATGATATAGGAATTTTTAGTGAGGGTAGATTAGGTGCGAATGTTTTTGTCGTTATAACAATTACGAGCACATAAAAAAAGAAAAAGAAACAAATGCGTTCGAGTGTCCTAAGGGTGTGTCAACATTATTATCAATTATTTCATATAATTATCATGTAGCAAGGCTAAGTAGTAGTTAGTTAATTTAGATTTGATGTTGTTTGGGTTTATTTCGTAACGTAATGCGGGTGGTAATTCGTTTATTAATTTTGGAATCATAAATTCGAGTGTGCGTTTTCCATAGTTATTCTTATTATACACAGGCACATATAATTTTTTATTAGAGATAGCGCGAGTACCTTTGCTATTTGATATAAGAGTTTGCAGGTCTTTGTTAAAAAACTGTTCTTTTAACAGCACATATTTGATTTTGTCATGGATTGGGATTATTTTACAATACGCGAACAACATATGGTAGTTATTTTTATATTTACTTTTAACTTTAGGAGGGATATATAATATTAAAAATGAGAATATAAATAATAACTTAACAAATCCACATCATAAATATATGTCTACGTCAAAAAAAGACGGTGCAGCTACGACGTTGTGTACAATCGAATTTAATTACAAATATTTGAAAAATAAATTTAATCATTATTAAAAAAATATTTATGCAGGCCTTGTTTGAATATAAACGTGGTCCTATAATCTCTAATAGCCAAAGTGTACTCGTAGTCAGCAGTGCAGTCTAATAGCCAGTGTGTTCTGGTTCCAAACCAGGAGGCTAGAGTTCAATTGATAATAGAGTTCAAATGATATACTTATTTAAATACATAGAAGTCACGATAGCCGAGTGGTTGGGTGGTCGGAATTTCGAGTCATGAGACCCAAGTTCGATCCCTAAGTGGCAGGCTCATACCAATAACTTTTTCAAAAACTTATGTACGAATTATATCGTTGGCTCGGACATAAAAACGGTGACAGGCTCACCACCTGTCACCCTATCCCGAAGATATCTTCGGTGAAAAGTGAGTCAAAGGGTCTTAACTGTCTATGCTAGATCTCTGTCTAACCCTGTATTGGAAATTACGTGAAGATATTTATTTATTATATTTATTTAAATAGAAACTTCAAAGCTGCCTGTCACCGGTATCCTTAATTTTGATCTTAAATTTTTGGTAATGATCATCCCACGATGTGTTGGCAACCATATAAATTTTTAAGGCTTTTCCTTCTGAGCACACCTAAGGAAACTTCAAGTTTCTGACCACATAATTATAGGGTGTGAAATACTTTATTGAAGCGAAAACTTCTATAGTACCGGAGGGAATTTGAAACTAGATGAAATGAAAAAATAACACTAAAAAGAGACACAACAAATGAAGCTGTCAAAAATGACAGGGGTATCTTCTTTACCCGTAAGACATATACTGTAATACTAGTACATCCTTGTATCTTATATAATAAGACTTTCATATTGTTATAGAAGATACAAGCAGTGAATGTTGCATTGCAAGCTGCGCGTCTATGGAATGCCCTGCCAGAAAAGTTATCTTATCTTTTCTGCAATAAAACCAATTCCATACCATTGAAAAAGAACATTAAGGCTCATTTTATGCAAAAACTTAAAATTTCTGAATTGTCGTCATCATCAACATCTTAATTAATGTTTCTGGGTTACGTAGTTATTTATTTACATATTGTATATTTATATTTGTATGTGTATTTATATGTTGTAAATGTACATGAATGTATGTGTGTATATGTGTATTTATGGAAATGTAGGTATTGCGTTTGTATCTATAGATATTCATGTAGCATTGTGTTATACAATATTTTTTATAAATGTTGAGTGAAACCAAAAATAGTAACTATCAAACTTTATTAGATTGACATAAAACTGTGCCTTCCGCACTCAATCACTTAAAACATATAAAAATAGTGATCTATAAGTATCATTTAGCAATACAATTGCAACTTTCAATTGCTAATGATTCTAAGGATTATTTTCCATCTAAATATTATCTAATTACAGACTTACAATAATATTAATTTGATATAAATTGATATTGGACGTTAAGTGTAAAGGCGTCAGTTCAGGCTTATAATTGCTTGGCAAGGTATTAAGTAATATTTATCAGGTAGTAAATACAAATTATTTTATCGTATTGTAACCTAAGGTTCTAATATTAACAACAAAGTACAAAACAGTTTTTTGGAGAATTAGTTTCTATTATAGCTATCTTCTAAATTATTAAAACAGACACTTAAATTAAAAAAGGCAGTTTAGCAAAGTAAGGCTAATTGTATTACTTATTAATTGCGGCAAATAAATGCGAACTAATTATAAACGACCTTTCCGTTTATAATTTATTCATATAAATAAAAATTAAAACCAGTATTTAATTGAAAATCGTCATTAGCTTATTTACATAGGGTCCGGAATACAATGATGACATTGCAGGTCTGAGCCTGCTTTATAGTAAATCATTACAGATCAAAAAAATTGCTTAGTTGGAGTAGTCAAGAATACCAGTAATGCTTTAGTATTATCAGTATTCTTTATAAACAAATAAAAACAAGATAGAAGCGCAATTTCTTTGAAAGTAATACCTAAAAAAGTACACCTGTACAAATTATGATAAGCAAATTGGAAATATAAAAAATAGCTATTTCAACAGACAATCACTGTCATGAAAATTGTTTTACAAATTAACATTATTGTTTTGATGTTATACATACATTGACTTGTTTTGGCTAAACACACAATCACACTTTAGATATATTATGAAATAACTTTATCATACTTTATATATTAAGACTTTCATGACATATTTTTGTTTTTTTTTTTTTGGAATTGTGTATGTCTCCCAATGGTGGATATCATATAGGACTCAAAATTGTACAAACCGTTGACAAAGGTCAAAGTTTTGCTGTACGGTGGGAATTAAATGTTGTACTTTAACTACAGTTTCTTATAAAATTAATTAAGGCAAAGTGTGTTCCCAGACCAGCAAAAACCACCAAATTCTACAATACTTAATTTGGCTACCAACAATTAATAATATAAATCACATTATTTCTAAAAATATGTGAAAAAGTATTAATACTTATTGCTATAACAGTTGTTAAAATACAGCATTCTGAGTTGGTTTGTCATATCCATGAAATCAAATAAATAAATATTTACATAGTACAATACATAGAATACATAGTATAATGTGAAGAATATAAAACCAATTAGGTTTGGAAAGTAGATAAAAAATTTTATGCTTTAATAAATTTTTTTAATGAATTTGGCACAAGAAGATTAAAATGTAAACACTTTATTAAATATAATGTTAACAAGTTTTCATAGGCCAATATTATGTTAAGGTGTATCTATAATATGTATATACACAATTTGTGAAAAAAATATTCATATTATACACAAATTTTACATATGATCACATAATGAGAATTGACTCATTATAACCATTTCACACTCATATTTACTGAACTTTGATCACTGAATGCTTGTATTATCATAATTAAACACAATTATAAAGAATTTCTCTTTGAAAGAATTTCTAAACGGCTTTATTACATATGAAGCTATTTAGGCTTCATAATATGCCATACAAATATACATACATAAAATCAAATCCTATTTACCTTCTTGGGCAGTATAATAAACAAGAAGAATAAATAAAAACATTGTCACTGCCTACTATGACATGAGGTTGCATTCTCTAAGAACATATTTTTTATTGAGATTAGAGACAACCATAATGCTTAGTCAATTTATTGTCGATTTGTAATTCATTTTGAATAAATTCATGTTTCCTCAATCTTATCACAGATCTAAAATATTATAAAATACAGATATGTACTCTTTTAACAGTAAATTTTATTTGACATTATCTACAATCTTTAATTTTTATTTAACTAATAATAAATTAAATGATAAGAAATTTTTAGATTAAAAGCTAGAGATCTGGTTCATAAAAGTTAAATAGCTACTTACAATTAACACAAAGTACTGATTTTCTATGATAAAAGTATTATTCTAACATAGAAAAGAGGTTGCATTTTTTAATGCATAGAGTTAAACAAGGATTACTGAAAAGTCAACTTAGATACTACAATAATATTCAGTTCATTTGTCCATGCCAGTGCTCTTGGCTGAACTGCGGCAAATCTATTGGCAATTTATTGTATATCACATTTATGTTAGGGGCAGGATTTGTCGGTGGCACTTTTTGAGCATTTGTTTGTCTAAATTTAGTAGAATACTTGTAGAAATCAGACATTTCAAAAGGCTTTGTTTCTTCCCTGTAAGGTATACATTTACCCTGCTCAATGACAGTCATATTTTTCGGTGACTCTAAAGAGACTGCACTTGGTGACAACACTGGTGGACTATGCGGTATCATATGTGGACTTTGCATTGCTGAATGTCTACCAGATGAAATCATAACCTCATAAGCCTGTGAATTTCCAAGACTGGGAGTGCGTTTCAAGCTAGAAGTCTTCTTTAGAAGCGGTAACTCAGACTTTGTTGGAGAATCTAATGATGTCTCATACCACTGCTTCTCTTTCACTTTATTTTCTGCTTGAGAAAGTGGAGAAAATTTATTCATACTTACAGAATCAAAATTTCCTTGAGAGTATCCCGACATTTGACTAACAGGACTCAGTGCATCAGGATAGTGTTTTCTTTCATCAAAACCATAGTCATCTGTGGACACTTGTAATTGCATATGAACCGGATTTCTAATGGTATTACGCTCACGCAATGGAAGTGAATTAGGTACAGGAACCAATCTCTCAATTGGGTGATGCATTTTCTCCATTTGCTGATCTTGAATATCTGTTTGAGATCTGTGTTGATATACTGGAATTGGATGTTTATAATTGTCCGTCATATTCTCTAAGTGTTGGTTGTAATCACTGTGTGATGTTAGGTGATAAGTCTGCGTTCTTTGTAATGTATTACGACGTACACCATCGTTACGTCTCTTAGATTGCATTTGCATTTGATGTTGATGAGCTAATACACCTAAATGCTGACTTTGCGCTTTTAAATGGGAAGCATACTGATACAGAAGAGGTGTACGTACCCCATTTTGCTGTGGTACAGGCTGAGGTGCGATTGTGCCATGTGTGTAATGTGTAGTGATATCTGGATGACTGGAACTAAAGTGAGTCTCCCTTAACCTTGAAACATTGTGAGCCTCAACAGGATTATTATAATAAATCCTATTTGTATACTCAGTGGACAAAGTATGGTGTCTATATACAGGACCCTGCTGTAATTCATTCTGAATATCAGTATGCATTAGTTCATGGCGACCAGCTAAAGCAGGATAAGTATGGGAAGTATGTATTGAGAAAGTTTCAGGATTACGTTCTTGCGGTGGCGATGGAAAAAAATTCGAACAACTAGTCTCAGGGCGACGCATGTGCCTGGGTTGCATACTTTTCGCTGACATACCTGATATTGACGGAGTAGATAATCTATGCGAGACATTTTTGCGAGAACCCAAATCGCAATCAAGAATGCGGTCTGTAGGAGCAGTTCTAAGTCTTCGTGAGGAGGTGTCGGATCCATCGTGAACATCTGTGCCATCCGTGGACCTCTCCGTACTTCGAACACTACCTAAGCGTTCTCTTTGTGGTACTTCAGGACTCAAAGGAGCTTCAGGTGGCATAATACCGGTTAACTGAACTTCTTGAACACACAATTTGTACAACTCTTCATTTTTGGTTAAAAGCATTTGTTCTAATTCTTTCTTACGCGCTTGTAGCTTCAAAAGCTTGTCTTGCTTATCAGAATGTAAATCGCTCCCCATTGTACTAGTACCCATAGTCAGAAATTTACAAAACACATAGATATAATAGAAATAAACAAAATTAAGAAAAATTTTATAGATTATAAGCAAAAATTAAGTTAAATAAACAAAGAAAATTACTATTTTACAACTTAGAGCTTGATTTGACATGACACATTACCGGAGTGTAAAGTCCGTAGAATGTAGTTACATTTTATGGCAATGCTCTTGGTAGAGCATAGATAATGTGGTAGAAATAGATAGATAAAATATGTTCTGTGTGGGAAGGGCGATGAGAAAAGGTAGGTAGGTACCCATTTATGACCCTATATCTATAAATCAAACCTGTTGAAATGGCGCTGGATCTCTATTATGTTTTTGTTACGTACTACACGAGCTTTGTAGCATATGGTGAAATTAATTTTGCAGTGTTACTTTTTCGTTTCGTACAATAAGTTTCAAATTAAGTAGTATGAAAAACAATAAAACGAAATAAATTAAATGCTAACGCTTACTGTTAACGCATCATGTTTACTTTGCTCTACACCCTACGGTTGTTCGATCACTGTATCTATTTTAATTCCCGTATAAAGTCATTATTATACGTTTATGAACATTACTGATGAAGGATAACCCTGTAGCCGAATTGGTAGTAACAATGGCTTCGAAATTAAGTATCTTCATATATGCACATCTAAATATCAGAGTACTTAAATAAGTAGCAAGCGACTGTTTTGTACTGTAAATTTACTTTTAAATGGTATGAATAAAATTAAATTTACTCATATACATATATGATAAGGGTGACCCACCACTAATTTTTTTTTCATTTCGATTTTTTTTTATTTCTTTCTTATGTGGCATTAAAAAAAAGACAACTTTTATGTTATCAAATTAAAGAGAAAAAAGTTCAGCATAAATATGCGTTAAAAATCAATAGAATTGCATAATAAAAATAGATACAACCCTAAATTTTCACCCTTCTATCGCCAATCCCTATTCTTTATAGCCATTTAAGCATTTATATGGCAAAAAACGTTTATTGTGTCAGCTAGTAATATATATATTTAAGACACAACAAAATATAACTTTATTTATGATCACGTTTACCATCTTAGTTATCACAAATTTTTATAAGCTCTATTATTCTTTATAGCGTTACAGAGCGAATTATGGTCGCTCATTATTCAAATTTTGATCGGTTTATAAAGTATAAGTTTGTTCATTAAATACCTTTTTATGAGTTTTTCCAGCATGGTTAGCTTTTTTTTAGACAAAAAGAATTTTAAAAAAAACGTGGAGGTAAAAAAATCGCCTGGTACGGTTGAAGTGGTCATTTCATATAATTCTTTCTTTTGGTATTCAAACTAATCAGGTAACTCTATTTTATTTACCTATCATAGCAGTCACCAGTTCAAAGATTTTTAATTAAATAATAAGGATTTAATTTACTCTTATTTATTCACAAAACTTTTACACTAGTAGTAAAATTTTTCCGCCACCACTTTCTTCCTTAAACAGCTTATTAAAAGTCGTATAATCCTTCATCTAAGATTGTGAAAAAAATGGTCCAGTAACTGCAACAATGTTTGTTAGCATAACACATGTTTAATAATCACACATAAATTAAAGAACAAGTTGTACATTATCTAGCCTGAATGTTCAACATCTGATGTTAGAGAAAAGTAACTGCGGATAGACGATACACTTCGTCGTTCTAAGATATGTTGGTAACTATTTTCCTCTCTGTTGTTTAAATTTATGAATTTCAGTTGATATTATGGCCTATTCTGTGGTTTCTGCTGTTTACTAAAACGTAGAGGTTATATTCTCTTTAATTAGCTTCAAGGTTGACATTAGCAGCTGTCAATCAGCTATCTGCCAACCAGCAAGTGGCTATGTAAAACTTTTATTCTAATTATTTATTTAGCTTTATAGGGACTCCCACACCCTCCTTTATATTTTAAATTTAAAACATATCGAATCAAGATGTCTAAAGTATATAAAGCGCTGATTACAGCCACAGACCGATTTGTTCCTTCAAAGCTCCGTCCTTTATGGGAACATGAAGCAGGTAATTTAGATAATTTACGTTTTTTTTTTACTTTTTTTAATGTATGATAATCATATATAAAATAAAATTATTTTGTTTAGGTCCAAAAACCATCTTTTTTTGGGCTCCTGCATTTAAATGGGTAAGTTTGACATACTTTCAACGCAGTATATTTTCAAGGCCAAGTTATATTTGACAAGGCCTTGTATAAGGGCAATGATAAGTTATCAATAATATTATCTAACGACTGATGTATATTTACGAACTATTGATGATCATATAGACGATTTAAAGAGAAGTTACGAAGCCCTTTTCGAAGTAACCTTTATAGATTAGTATGGTTCAGAACCATTAAATGATTTATCAACTTGTGGTTTTGTAGTAGCAAAATAAAAACTAATTTAATATTATTTTTACGGTAAAAAAATATTTTTAATTAAATTTGTTCAGAGCAAATGATTGACCATAATGCATCAACGCACAGCTGGTATGATGTCAGAAATGTATATGTCGGTTGTAAGCTATATATAGTATATCATGATATAAAACTATTTTTATTATTCTCCAAAAAAAAAAAATAGTTTAAAAAAAAATAGGCGGACGTTTCGAGACCAAATCAGGGACATCCTGAAAAAGGGCCAGGTCAAGAGTACCCTAAATCGAAGAGAATGTATGAAGGGAATAATGAAAGTGGAGGAAGCGAAACAAGTATGTAAGGATCATAGCAAGTGGAAAGAAGTGGTCTCTGCCTACCCCTACGGGAAAGAGGCATGAATATATGTATGTATGTATGTATGATATACATCACTGTGCTGATAAGATGTTTATATCTTTATGCTTCATTTATACACTTTTCAATATTTTCACTGAGTACATAATAAATATATATCTTCTTGCATATTCCCAATACTGGGCTAGACTATAAACTCCTATTAACCTACCTATGCCTATGTGGGACAATGTGACAGGTGGTGAATCTATTGCCAAGTACAAACATTCATATTCATCACACAAATATTTATCCCTTGAGGGATTTGAAGCTGTATCCCTTAGCATCAAAAGCAGGGTTGCTACCAACTAGGCTATGAGGTATTATACTATTAGAGTCACGATAGCCGAGTGGTTAGGTTGTCGGAATTTCGAGTCAATAGACCCGAGTTCGATCCCCAGTTGGTAGGCTCGTACCAATGGGTTTTTCAAAAACTTATGTACGAATATCGTTGGCTTGGACATAAAGGCGGCGACGGACTCACCACCTGTCACGTTGTCCCGAAAATATCTTCGGTGAAAGGTGGGTCGAAGGGACTTAATTGTCTAGACTCGACCTCTGTCTACCCCTGTATTGGGAATTGCGTGAAGATATATTATATATATATAGAGTAAAGTAGTCCTTATATTTTTAAATACCTTTGTGAAAAGTGCAAGACCCACATTTTGATCCATTTACTTTGAAAATCCTGTAATGGGTAAGAATATTGCATATTTTACAATATAATGACTGTGCATCAAGATTAGCTGATAATTAAAAAGTCATCAACTGCTGAAGTTGATCCGCCAAGGGTCTTTAATTCTGATCTACACAAAATGCACACTAATGAAATTTCAGAATATTGAATAAAATTTGCATTTTCCATCAATATTAAGCATGTGAATGTGAAATTGACATCTGATGGGGCATTAATTCATTAATCATGACATTGTGATTCAATTCACAAATCATATCCATCCTTCCAGGGCTTGGTGATAGCTGGTTTGGGTGATCTAAATCGGCCTGTTGAAAAATTGTCTATAACCCAGTCTGCATCCCTAGCAGCTACAGGAATAATATGGTCGCGTTATTCCCTCGTTATCATACCGAAAAACTACAGCCTGTTTGCAGTTAATGTATTCGTTGCAGCCACAAGCCTCTATCAGATTGGTAGAGCTTATAAATATCAACAATCGCTGAATAAAAATGAATAAATTTTTACTGCAAAATTTGGTAATTTATGCAGGTTTATTATGTTTTACCAATACAAGTTACATACTTTATGGATGCAATATTGGGTTATTGCAATAAATCCTGTGGCTGTTGATTTTTTAATTTAACCAATCTAATTCAATTAATAAATCTATATAATTATAATTCTAATTAAAGTTGTCTAAATATAGAAAATATTACTTTTTTGTTTTGTTTAATGGTTATGTAGCAGTTATCTTTATTTATTTTTGGTGTTGTGACATGAATTGTGATAAAATAATTTTATAAAAATGTTAAGTAATTTTATGTTTTGATTGTTATACCTATTAGTACATCACATACAAAATTAAGACATAAATAATGTTAAATTATCCCACAGGGTGTATAAAAGGTATAGACCAATAAAAAAACTTACATTTGTAATTAAGTGAAAACAGTACATAATTTGTGAAGATATTTTTGATTTTCATAATAATTTACTATGTATGGACATGGTGTAATATGTTATGTATAGACTTGCATGTTTAAAAAATGTATTTTCTTCTTTTATGTTACATAAAAAGTTAGACATAGACTAGACGTGTTTTGTCTGCGCAACAGATAAAATGCTACATCAATGTGATTTTAATTATTTTTAATGTAACTTGTATTGGGCAAACAAAAATAAATAATAGAAAAATGGTTGTAGATGTAAAGATTACTTTTTGAAGTATCAATGTACAAAGGGAAAAGGGGTGGGAATTTACATAGTAAATGCGGTATATAATTCGTTGTTATCGATGATACTGCATTACTACTACACATATATAAATTAAATGCATGTAAAAATTTGCAAAGATAAATATTTCTACATAATTCTAATAAATTCAGTCTAGTATGTAGTAGAGTTGTAGTTTTAATATTTTCTCAATAGCATGTAATAAAATTGGTACATAGATGGATAGATTTTAGTGGAAGAAGCTATCATCTATCTATCTAATTGTATGGAATGCGAACGGAACGGGGCGCTCGTTAGACTAGCACCTGTCCGGTTTTTTTTTGTTATCACCTTACTTTTTGTAGGGTTTATTATTAAAAAAACTGGCAATCGTTATGTTGGCAAGACAGTGCGGCGCACAATTTTTAGTTGAAACAGAAATATATGAGAGTATATTCTTTTTAGTATGTCCTGGCTGAAACTTGAGAGTAAAAAATTTATTGAAGAATGGTGCTCTAAATTTCTTAATAAGCGTTAAGCTTTGATCTTTAATGCATCTGTGATATAAGTAAATAATTAATGTAAATGTAATGCTACACTTAACATATCAGATTGTCCTTTCTGTGTTGAAAAATATAACATTTAGAAATAGAGAAACATAAATGCAGATCGTGTAGCTAAAGTGAAACTTTAATAAAAAAAAAATAATCTTCAAAAAGTTCTATCGCAATTTCTCACAGGCTACATTCTCTAATGTACGTGTTTATCTCTTTTTAGTATATCTTTTTCGTTTCATCCAGTTTTACAAACTAAAGAAGTTTTCACTTCAAAAAACTTTGTGAGAACAGTTTAGTTGTATATATAAAGATAAATGTAAAATATTAGCGAATATTAAAATAATAGTAGTGTATTTTAATCAAAAGCACTAATATAGTTCTTTGTTAACAATTGTATGAAATCATGTTGCCACTATTAAAGTGATATTGTTAAAGACTTGTCTATTTTTTGTACGAACGTCTGTTGATTAATAATATACGAATTTATCTTTTCACATCCATATCTTTTTTTTTTCATTTTCACCTCACTTTTGCATATACATCTAATACTCTTATTTTTTATATTCTTTATAAACTTGAAAATTCTTGAAGGAAATGATAAAGGTGCACTAATAAAGAGGACAGTAATTTAAAGCAAAACAGAAGGTAAACGTGTATATTTATTTTTGGTATTTTTGCATGTCCGCATAATTATACATCTAAAGCATGTTATTTGTACTAACAAGATGGGCCTATTATGTTCGTGTATTAACTCATAATGTTATTTACTAATACATCATAGCACCATAACGATAGGTACCTAGTGTAGTAAGTACTTTGTGAATTTCTTGGAGCTTAAAATTCACCATGCTTCTCCGGTCACAAATACCGCGTAGTAAAACCAAGTAACAACCTCCCATAGAGTGTTATCACTACATTTTACAGCCTCCTACAGGCAGAGGCAATGTTTGACTACCTCCACGAGATGAAGTGGCGTCCTGCACAATATAGCGGGGAGTTGATAGATGTTGGTGACACATGACCGTTCTTAGGGTCAAACTTTGGGCCTATGTTCAACAGTTGACCTTTGATAGGTTATACAGAAGAAAAAAGAAAAGCAATTTGAGCGCGCGGGTTCTGTGTCATCTTTTCCTTCGCCTAATAAACACGGCTTGAACCGTCACGAATCATAAAAAAAGGAGATTAAATGATAATTGCTACCCTTTAAATTCTTTGTTCTTGTTACATGTCTTACCTTAACATTATGTAAATAGTCCATACAATAAACTATTAACGTGTTTCTAATCAGTATAATCTAATTACCTAAATTGCATCTGCTAATTCACATAGCCTGTAGGACTATTTCATAGATGTTTAGCTTTTGTAATAAAATTATAATTGTGCCCTTTGTAGTTTGTTTTTCTACTTTGTCTCTGAATATTTAATTCTTGTTCAAATAAATAGATCTTTAAACCCAAATTTCCTCTACGAAGTGTTTTCTAAACTTTAATATTTATTTTTCATAGAATAGGCCACTCTGTAATCATGGGAGTAGATCCTGTTATTATTGTTTCGTTTAAAAAAAATAGCACAAAAATATTAAGAATATAGTAACTGTATATCGTACCTAACCGCTTCTGCGGACTTCAAATGAAGTCACCGTAAAAATAAAAGTGTATTTTACGGGGACTGCATATAGGAAAGCAAAATCAAGTAATTGCCTTTATTTTGTGTATTCAATTAAGACGACTCCGGTTTCTCTTATTCTAGTATCTCCTACCCAGTAGACAACTGTCAATATTCAGAATATGTCGCCGCCAGTAGGAAATATATTTTGCACTGTAGAAAAACTGTTTTGCATGTCCGTTTTATGTTATCTATGTCACAGAGATTTACACACGTCTGATTTAAAAGTTAAAAAATTATTACATTTTTCAGGCTTTAGTTATGGCTTCTATTGACGATTATCGCCGGCCCCTGGATAAAGTATCTACCACACAGTCCGCTACGCTATCCGCCACTGGTATTATCTGGACTCGTTATTGCCTTATGATACGTCCAATTAACTATTCATTGTCATTATGTAATTTCGCTTTAGGCCTGGCAAACGGTATACAATGTTTTAGGGCTTATAGTTATCAGAAATCTTTGAAAGTTTAAATGGAGTTTAAATAAGAATTTGTTTTTTTCATTTTACTTTTCTATAATTTTACGAAATATAATGTTTAATTTGTAATTAGGGATATTTTACATAAGTTTCTATTTCATCTCAGTGAATTTTGCGTGGTTCTGGTTACAGAACGTACCGAGTCAAACGGAATAAAGAGAAGAGATATCTTTTAAAAATTTTGTTATTTGTAGTATAGAGGCGAAATTACCGTCTATTTTTTTTAACATTCTCATAGGCTCATTAATTGTTTTTAATTTAAATGGCTGCTCATCTGGAATTACCTACGCCACTTGTGAAAAGAAACTGACCGTAAATATTGCATACACAATACTTTAAATCACTTGAAAGCTATAAGTAAATAAGCTATAAATATATGATCCTTCATAAAAAATTAAACATAGACCGAAAAAAGTTAATTACAAATCATGTTTATTTTTTTTTATTTGATTGATTAATTTATTATTATTGAACACTACGTTTAGTTATTTACGTGAAATGAAATCAGGACTTCGTTTCCAGAACCATATAAAATTCAACCGGCGTAATGCTAAATAACTATACTCCACTGATTGCCAAAACGCCACCTTAGTGCCATAACAAACCGAATTTATTACGATAAGCAACAAGCATTATCTACTATACAAATATGTTAAATATTTTACTGTATTGTTATTTTATATGGTGTTTTTATTTGACTATTTAAGCGACAAAATGTCAAAATTCAATCGAAGTGTAAATTGGTAAAAATATGAGAGAAATATATAGAAGAAGGGAAATAACTACATGTATTTCTGAGTGACTACTAATTATTATAACTATTTCCCATATTTTTTGTAAACTCCAAAACATTTCTTTTATACTTAATTACAAATCGATTCACGCTGGTTTTTAATTACGAACGTAATAAAAGTCAACTAGAGGCAGATGTATGTGAATTTTAAATATCATTATATATTTGTAAGCAATAGTTTTGTCTATTTTTAGTACAAATTAGTGTTAGAAATAATGAATAATTTTTGTTTTATTGAATATTATACTTTTGTTAATTATTGTTTATTTTGTTTTTTAAACTAAAATATACCCAAAATACTGTCTGTCCGGGGCACTAATAAATGGTAGACAAGTATTGAGTTTTCCTATTGTTAAGGTCGACGGTCGTAGATACGATCACGTGACAGTGGCGGGCTTGCCTTTCTTTATCACAACCATCCTAAATTATTGCATTAGTCTCAAAAGAAGTCACGATAGCCGAGTGGTTGGGAGTCGGAATTTCGAGTCGAGAGACCCGAGTTCGATCTCCAGGTGGTAGGCTCCTACTAATGGGTTTTTCAATAAAAAAAAACCTGTGTACCAATCATATCGTTGGCTTGGACATAAAGACGACGGGCTCACCACCTGTCACGTTGTCCCGAAAAGTTCTTTAGTGGAAAGTGGGTCGAAGTGACTTAATTGTCTAGACTATACCTCTGTGTACCCCTGTATTGGAAATTGCGTCAAGTTGTTTATTTAGTCTCAAAAGTTGTAATAAGACGATTCTGACGTAATAGCCAAATATTTGTTATATAAAAATATCTTCACGCCATCCAAATACTGGGGGTAATATTAGTAATATTACCCCCAGTATTTGGATGGCGTGAAGATATTTTCATTTATTTATTAAGAGTTTCACCTAGTTTGAAGACTAATGAAAGTAAACCGGGCAGGGTACAACAACTAGTGTTCAAATATATTCTGTATCACAATATCAGGACCGTAATCCTAATACTGAGTTGGAGGCTTAGACAGTTCAGTAAAGTCGAAAGGTCTAAAATGTCTTAATCTGTCTATCCCAGTATTCGGAAATGCGTGAAGACAAAAAAATGTACATACATAGTTATGTATGTAATTTTTTTGTCTTATATAGTTATATCTTACGCTAATCTCATTACCGGGGAAGACAGGTGCACACAAGTCCTTTCGACCCACATTTCACCAAAGACATTTTTGGGACAACATGACAGTTTGTAAGCCAGTCGGCGCATATCTGTCCAAGCTAATATAAATCGTAATTAAGTTTTGATAAAGCCGGGTAGACAGAGGTGTAGTCTAGACAATTAAGTCCCTTTGACCCACCTTCCACCGAAGATATTTTCGAGACAACGTGACAGGTGGTGAGCCGTCTTTATGTCCAAGCCAACCACATGATTCGTACATAAGTTTTTGAAAAACCCATTGGTACGAGCCTGCCACCTGGGGATCGACCTCGGGTTTCTTGACTTGAAATTCCGACTGCCCATCCACTCGGCTATGGTGACTTTTTTTTCATTCTTTCAGGGATTTTCAGGGACTTAAATGTCTAGATTAGACCTCTGTCTACCCCTGTATTGGGAATTGTGTGAAGATATTTTTTTTATATGTTGCATATAGTTTAACGATAACCTTGAGGGTCTGGGGAGGATCAGAATAGTTAGAGAGGAGAAAATTGTTAAGCCAATCGTCTTTTTTCTCGGTAAGCTATAAAGCGTTTTACGACGTCCCTCTTATTGCTACAGATAATAAGCAGAGCAAGCATTTGATTTGGCAAAGATAAAAGATACTCCTAGATAGATAGATAGATATATTAGGATGAGATATTGCTTAGTAACTCACATTTGGTCACCAACTTAGAATAATTGGTGCCACTGATTTTTCAAGCAACTGACTTCACTGATAAATTAGCTCTAATTTTTTTTATAGAATAGGGAGGCAAACGAGCAGGTGGCTCACGTGATGGTAAATGATTACCGCCGCCCATAAACATCCGCAATACCAGACGCATAGCAGATGCTACTGTGCTGGCCTTCGAGGAAGGTATAGGCTCTTTTCTTGAAGGTTCCTAAGTAGTTTCGGTTCGGAAAACCGCAGACGGCAGCACATTCCATAAAGTGCAAGTGCGTGGCAGAAAATTCCGCGTAAAACGCACTGCCGTGGAATACCAAGCATCAAGATGATGTTGATGAAATTTTTGACTATGCCATAAGGTACGATGTTGAAATTCATCGGCTGGGATTAATCCGAACAATTCTTCGGAGCTCTAATTGACATATTAAGAAATTTAAAGAAATAAAACATGCAAAAATAGAACTTATTCTTTATTCATTCCTCAACCATGTTCAACAAGCGATCCATCCCGATCGGGCCAAAGGACCTGCCTCCGTCTTCCGAGTACATAATGACATTCCTTATGACGTAACACTGCATTTCCCCTATCTTGTACAAAGGTCGGCCTTCTCTCGTCTTGCCCGGTATAGGGACAAACGTTATCCCTTTCTCTATGCATCGAGATTCAAGAAGCTCGGAGAAACTCTTGTGGGGATTGGTGACGGCCAGGATTTCGTTGATTTTGGATGTCTCTTTGGGCTCGGGGAGGGTGAAGCGCGGAGGGGGGGGCGGCTCGACCGTGTCTATGTCCGTGCTCCTGTTCATCATGTCCAGAGCCTTGCGGAAGGCGTGCGGCGGCGCGGTGTTGAGCCAGGCGGGCAGCGGCTGTACCTTGAAGTCGCTGTGGGAGCTGAGCACGGCGGCGTGCTTGAGCCAGGCGGGCAGCGGCTGTACCTTGAAGTCGCTGTGGGAGCTGAGCACGGCGGCGTGCTTGAGCCAGGCGGGCAGCGGCTGTACCTTGAAGTCGCTGTGGGAGCTGAGCACGGCGGCGTGCTTGAGCCAGGCGGGCAGCGGCTGTACCTTGAAGTCGCTGTGGGAGCTGAGCACGGCGGCGTGCGGCGGCGCGGTGTTGAGCCAGGCGGGCAGCGGCTGTACCTTGAAGTCGCTGTGGGAGCTGAGCACGGCGGCGTGCTTGAGCCAGGCGGGCAGCGGCTGTACCTTGAAGTCGCTGTGGGAGCTGAGCACGGCGGCGTGCTTGAGCCAGGCGGGCAGCGGCTGTACCTTGAAGTCGCTGTGGGAGCTGAGCACGGCGGCGTGCTTGAGCCAGGCGGGCAGCGGCTGTACCTTGAAGTCGCTGTGGGAGCTGAGCACGGCGGCGTGCGGCGGCGCGGTGTTGAGCCAGGCGGGCAGCGGCTGTACCTTGAAGTCGCTGTGGGAGCTGAGCACGGCGGCGTGCTTGAGCCAGGCGGGCAGCGGCTGTACCTTGAAGTCGCTGTGGGAGCTGAGCACGGCGGCGTGCGGCGGCGCGGTGTTGAGCCAGGCGGGCAGCGGCTGTACCTTGAAGTCGCTGTGGGAGCTGAGCACGGCGGCGTGCTTGAGCCAGGCGGGCAGCGGCTGTACCTTGAAGTCGCTGTGGGAGCTGAGCACGGCGGCGTGCTTGAGCCAGGCGGGCAGCGGCTGTACCTTGAAGTCGCTGTGGGAGCTGAGCACGGCGGCGTGCTTGAGCCAGGCGGGCAGCGGCTGTACCTTGAAGTCGCTGTGGGAGCTGAGCACGGCGGCGTGCGGCGGCGCGGTGTTGAGCCAGGCGGGCAGCGGCTGTACCTTGAAGTCGCTGTGGGAGCTGAGCACGGCGGCGTGCTTGAGCCAGGCGGGCAGCGGCTGTACCTTGAAGTCGCTGTGGGAGCTGAGCACGGCGGCGTGCGGCGGCGCGGTGTTGAGCCAGGCGGGCAGCGGCTGTACCTTGAAGTCGCTGTGGGAGCTGAGCACGGCGGCGTGCTTGAGCCAGGCGGGCAGCGGCTGTACCTTGAAGTCGCTGTGGGAGCTGAGCACGGCGGCGTGCTTGAGCCAGGCGGGCAGCGGCTGTACCTTGAAGTCGCTGTGGGAGCTGAGCACGGCGGCGTGCGGCGGCGCGGTGTTGAGCCAGGCGGGCAGCGGCTGTACCTTGAAGTCGCTGTGGGAGCTGAGCACGGCGGCGTGCTTGAGCCAGGCGGGCAGCGGCTGTACCTTGAAGTCGCTGTGGGAGCTGAGCACGGCGGCGTGCTTGAGCCAGGCGGGCAGCGGCTGTACCTTGAAGTCGCTGTGGGAGCTGAGCACGGCGGCGTGCGGCGGCGCGGTGTTGAGCCAGGCGGGCAGCGGCTGTACCTTGAAGTCGCTGTGGGAGCTGAGCACGGCGGCGTGCTTGAGCCAGGCGGGCAGCGGCTGTACCTTGAAGTCGCTGTGGGAGCTGAGCACGGCGGCGTGCTTGAGCCAGGCGGGCAGCGGCTGTACCTTGAAGTCGCTGTGGGAGCTGAGCACGGCGGCGTGCTTGAGCCAGGCGGGCAGCGGCTGTACCTTGAAGTCGCTGTGGGAGCTGAGCACGGCGGCGTGCTTGAGCCAGGCGGGCAGCGGCTGTACCTTGAAGTCGCTGTGGGAGCTGAGCACGGCGGCGTGCGGCGGCGCGGTGTTGAGCCAGGCGGGCAGCGGCTGTACCTTGAAGTCGCTGTGGGAGCTGAGCACGGCGGCGTGCTTGAGCCAGGCGGGCAGCGGCTGTACCTTGAAGTCGCTGTGGGAGCTGAGCACGGCGGCGTGCTTGAGCCAGGCGGGCAGCGGCTGTACCTTGAAGTCGCTGTGGGAGCTGAGCACGGCGGCGTGCTTGAGCCAGGCGGGCAGCGGCTGTACCTTGAAGTCGCTGTGGGAGCTGAGCACGGCGGCGTGCGGCGGCGCGGTGTTGAGCCAGGCGGGCAGCGGCTGTACCTTGAAGTCGCTGTGGGAGCTGAGCACGGCGGCGTGCTTGAGCCAGGCGGGCAGCGGCTGTACCTTGAAGTCGCTGTGGGAGCTGAGCACGGCGGCGTGCTTGAGCCAGGCGGGCAGCGGCTGTACCTTGAAGTCGCTGTGGGAGCTGAGCACGGCGGCGTGCTTGAGCCAGGCGGGCAGCGGCTGTACCTTGAAGTCGCTGTGGGAGCTGAGCACGGCGGCGTGCTTGAGCCAGGCGGGCAGCGGCTGTACCTTGAAGTCGCTGTGGGAGCTGAGCACGGCGGCGTGCGGCGGCGCGGTGTTGAGCCAGGCGGGCAGCGGCTGTACCTTGAAGTCGCTGTGGGAGCTGAGCACGGCGGCGTGCTTGAGCCAGGCGGGCAGCGGCTGTACCTTGAAGTCGCTGTGGGAGCTGAGCACGGCGGCGTGCTTGAGCCAGGCGGGCAGCGGCTGTACCTTGAAGTCGCTGTGGGAGCTGAGCACGGCGGCGTGCTTGAGCCAGGCGGGCAGCGGCTGTACCTTGAAGTCGCTGTGGGAGCTGAGCACGGCGGCGTGCTTGAGCCAGGCGGGCAGCGGCTGTACCTTGAAGTCGCTGTGGGAGCTGAGCACGGCGGCGTGCGGCGGCGCGGTGTTGAGCCAGGCGG
This sequence comes from Sericinus montela, assembly GCA_029286605.1. Lineage (NCBI taxonomy): Eukaryota > Metazoa > Arthropoda > Insecta > Lepidoptera > Papilionidae > Sericinus > Sericinus montela. The sequence continues at coordinate 1,987,123 of JAGSMR010000019.1, read as the reverse complement.
GCGGCGTGCGGCGGCGCGGTGTTGAGCCAGGCGGGCAGCGGCTGTACCTTGAAGTCGCTGTGGGAGCTGAGCACGGGAACATTTTCTGAAGGAAAATGGAGTTATGTTAGTGTTGTCATAGCAGAGAAATTAACAAGATCTAGCATATCTGATTTATACTCTTGTGTATAAAGTCTTAAAGAATGAAAAGGTTACAAAAAAATATCTTCACACAATTGCCAATACAGGGGTAGACAGAGGTCTAGTCTAGACAATCAAGTCCCTTTGACCCATCTTCCACCGAATATATTTTCGGGACAACGTGACAGGTGGCGAACCCGTCGCCGTGTTTATGTCCAAGCCAACGATATTATTCGTACATAAGTTTTTGAAAACCCCATTGCTTGACTCGAAATTCCGACCACCCAACCAATCGGTTATCGTGACTTTTAATGAAGATATTATTTTATTTTGTTAGTTAACAGTGGAGTGATTGCGTCGGTGCCTTAGCATCATTCTTCTTGCCACCCACACCAAAGGTAGGGTCGCAGTTGAAGAGTATTTCAGGAACTGACGAGAGCCACACCGCTGATGTGAAAGAGGTGGGACAGAAAGGGGGCAAGCAGTTGTATTGTGATGCTGTATTGTACCTAATCAATCGGTTATCGTGACTTTTAATGAAGATATTATTTTATTTTGTTAGTGAACGGTGGAGTGATTGCGTCGGTGCCTTAGCATCGTTCTTCTTGCCACGCACACCAAAGGTAGGGTCGCAGTTGAAGAGTATTTCAGGAATTGACGAGGGCCACAACCGCAGATGCGAAAGAGTTGGGACAGAAAGAGAGGAGAAAGGAGTGTCTGTAATGTGATGCGTCGCTGTTTCTGTCCTCCACTCCACATTTGGCTACCGACGAAGCCAAAGTCCAGGTCTGCCTCCAGGAGGGTATGCACCAGCTCAATCCACTGCACGCACCGCGCGAGCAGTGGAGCTGAGCACGGCGGCGTGCGGCGGCGCGGTGTTGAGCCAGGCGGGCAGCGGGCAACGGGCAGCAGCTGTACCTTGAAGTCGCTGTAGGAGCTGAGCACGGCGGCGTGCTTGAGCCAGGCGGGCAGCGGGCAGCGGCTGTACCTTGAAGTCGCTGTAGGAGCTGAGCACGGCGGCGTGCTTGAGCCAGGCGGGCAGCGGGCAGCGGCTGTACCTTGAAGTCGCTGTAGGAGCTGAGCACGGCGGCGTGCTTGTGCCAGGCGGGCAGCGGGCAGCGGCTGTACCTTGAAGTCGCTGTAGGAGCTGAGCACGGCGGCGTGCTTGAGCCAGGCGGGCAGCGGGCAGCGGGCAGCGGCTGTACCTTGAAGTCGCTGTGGGAGCTGAGCACGGCGGCGTGCTTGAGCCAGGCGGGCAGCGGGCAGCGGGCAGCGGGCAGCGGCTGTACCTTGAAGTCGCTGTAGGAGCTGAGCACGGCGGCGTGCTTGAGCCAGGCGGGCAGGCGGGCAGCGGGCAGCGGCTGTACCTTGAAGTCGCTGTAGGAGCTGAGCACGGCGGCGTGCTTGAGCCAGGCGGGCAGCGGGCAGCGGCTGTACCTTGAAGTCGCTGTAGGAGCTGAGCACGGCGGCGTGCTTGTGCCAGGCGGGCAGCGGGCAGCGGCTGTACCTTGAAGTCGCTGTAGAGCTGAGCACGGCGGCGTGCTTGAGCCAGGCGGGCAGGCGGGCAGCGGGCAGCGGCTGTACCTGAAGTCGCTGTAGGAGCTGAGCACGGCGGCGTGCTTGAGCCAGGCGGGCGGCGGGCAGCGGCTGTACCTTGAAGTCGCTGTGGGAGCTGAGCACGGCGGCGTGCTTGAGCCAGGCGGGCAGCGGGCAGCGGGCAGCAGCTGTACCTTGAAGTCGCTGTGGGAGCTGAGCACGGCGGCGTGCTTGAGCCAGGCGGGCAGCGGGCAGCGGCTGTACCTTGAAGTCGCTGTAGGAGCTGAGCACGGCGGCGTGCTTGAGCCAGGCGGGCAGGCGGGCAGCGGGCAGCGGCTGTACCTTGAAGTCGCTGTAGGGCTGAGCACGGCGGCGTGCTTGAGCCAGGCGGGCGGCGGGCAGCGGCTGTACCTTGAAGTCGCTGTAGGAGCTGAGCACGGCGGCGTGCTTGGAGCCAGGCGGGCGGCGGGCAGCGGCTGTACCTTGAAGTCGCTGTAGGGCTGAGCACGGCGGCGTGCTTGAGCCAGGCGGGCAGGCGGGCAGCGGGCAGCGGCTGTACCTGAAGTCGCTGTAGGAGCTGAGCACGGCGGCGTGCTTGAGCCAGGCGGGCGGCGGGCAGCGGCTGTACCTTGAAGTCGCTGTGGGAGCTGAGCACGGCGGCGTGCTTGGAGCCAGGCGGGCGGCGGGCAGCAGCTGTACCTTGAAGTCGCTGTAGGAGCTGAGCACGGCGGCGTGCTTGAGCCAGGCGGGCAGCGGGCAGCGGCTGTACCTTGAAGTCGCTGTAGGAGCTGAGCACGGCGGCGTGCTTGTGCCAGGCGGGCAGCGGGCAGCGGCTGTACCTTGAAGTCGCTGTAGGAGCTGAGCACGGCGGCGTGCGGCGGCGCGTTGTTGAGCCAGGCGGCCAGCTGGCAACGGGCAGCAGCTGTACCTTGAAGTCGCTGTGGGAGCTGAGCACGGCGGCGTGCGGCGGCGCGGTGTTGAGCCAGGCGGCCAGCTGGCAACGGGCAGCAGCTGTACCTTGAAGTCGCTGTGGGAGCTGAGCACGGCGGCGTGCTTGAGCCAGGCGGGCAGCGGCTGTACCTTGAAGTCGCTGTAGGAGCTGAGCACGGCGGCGTGCGGCGGCGCGGTGTTGAGCCAGGCGGGCAGGCGGGCAGCGGGCAGCGGCTGTACCTGAAGTCGCTGTAGGAGCTGAGCACGGCGGCGTGCGGCGGCGCGTTGTTGAGCCAGGCGGGCAGCGGGCAACGGGTAGCAGCTGTACCTTGAAGTCGCTGTAGGAGCTGAGCACGGCGGCGTGCGGCGGCGCGGTGTTGAGCCAGGCGGGCAGCGGGCAGCGGCTGTACCTTGAAGTCGCTGTAGGAGCTGAGCACGGCGGCGTGCGGCGGCGCGGTGTTGAGCCAGGCGGGCAGGCGGGCAGCGGCTGTACCTTGAAGTCGCTGTAGGAGCTGAGCACGGCGGCGTGCTTGAGCCAGGCGGGCAGGCGGGCAGCGGGCAGCGGCTGTACCTGAAGTCGCTGTAGAGCTGAGCACGGCGGCGTGCGGCGGCGCGGTGTTGAGACGGGCGGCCAGCTGGCAACGGGCAGCAGCTGTACCTTGAAGTCGCTGTAGAGCTGAGCACGGCGGCGTGCTTGAGCCAGGCGGGCAGCGGCTGTACCTGAAGTCGCTGTAGGGCTGAGCACGGCGGAGTGCGGCGGCGCGGTGTTGAGCCAGGCGGGCAGCGGGCAGCGGCTGTACCTTGAAGTCGCTGTAGGAGCTGAGCACGGCGGAGTGCGGCGGCGCGGTGTTGAGACAGGCGGCCAGCTGGCAACGGGCAGCAGCTGTACCTGAAGTCGCTGTAGGAGCTGGAGCACGGCGGCGTGCTTGAGCCAGGCGGGCAGCGGCTGTACCTTGAAGTCGCTGTAGGAGCTGAGCACGGCGGCGTGCGGCGGCGCGGTGTTGAGCCAGGCGGGCAGTGCAGCGGCTGTACCTGAAGTCGCTGTAGGAGCTGAGCACGGCGGCGTGCGGCGGCGCGGTGTTGAGCCAGGCGGGCAGGCGGGCAGCGGGCAACGGGCAGCAGCTGTACCTTGAAGTCGTTGTAGGAGCTGGAGCACGGCGGCGTGCTTGAGCCAGGCGGGCAGCGGCTGTACCTTGAAGTCGCTGTAGGAGCTGAGCACGGCGGCGTGCGGCGGCGCGGTGTTGAGCCAGGCGGGCAGCGGGCAGCGGCTGTACCTTGAAGTCGCTGTAGGAGCTGAGCACGGCGGCGTGCGGCGGCGCGGTGTTGAGCCAGGCGGCCAGCGCGGCCAGCCAGCGCGGCAGCAGCGCGCGCGCGGCCAGCGCCGCGATGGTGGGCGCGCCCACCAGCTCCACCCACTGCACGCACCACAGCCACGCGGCTGCGAACCCACCACGCGAGCGCGTTACTACAATCCTTATTTTTACTCTTTATTTCACAAAGTACATTTAGATTTACGATTTAATTAGGACCATTAAATAGGCGTTGTTTTTCTTGGTAAAAATATGACCTTAATCTTGACCTTGGTAAAAATATGACCTTACTACGCAGTGTAGTAAGGTCATAATTTTAATAACAATTACTGCGATCGCCAATCCTTTTTTTAAACATTATAAGCTAGCGTTTAACTACAATCCCAACTGATGATAAGTGGCGATGTAGTTTTTGTTGGTAGGCACACTAGCTTAGAAAAAGCCTATTCACTCTTCTCTTGAAGACACCCACATTGTTATCGGACAGAAAGACTGATGAATGAATGAATGAATGAAAAAACATTTATTCAGCTCAAGTAAAAATAATAACAAGCATAACCAAATAAAAAATGAAAAACAAAATTGTGCCAAAAAGGGGTTGGCTCAGCATATGCTAAGCAAGGAAAATCCCGCTCAGCGCTGATTTTCAGCCAAATAACCTCGTCATTGGCGTAACGAACGCCGCATATTTCTTATTTAGTTAAAGTGCTAGCTAACTGAAGAGACACAAACGTAAGTTACATACCATATAACTTATAAATTAACGCGCAATAATTAAAAATATAAATACACACATTGTATACATATACAATACAATTATAAAACTAAAGGGCTACTTAATATATAACTAAACATGTAATAAAATAGTAACTAATATATAAATATCAGTGTTAAGTTGCAATAATTTAAAAAAATAATAATTATAGTTAAAGCAGGTTTTAGGGAATAGTAACACGATTACTAAAGAAAGATCATAGCAAAAATGCTACGTTATATTATGGAAATATTGTGTTGGAGGTCTTCATGTTGCCTTTGCGTCTCGATGAGGAATTTTTTTAGTTTTAATTTAAATGTGTTAATATTCTTGACGTTTCTAATTGGAATGTTATTCCACATTTTTTGTTATATAGAAACTGCCTCGAAACGCCGCGGTTCTGTGAAGTTGAATAGAAAGTTGCTGTGCACACTGCCTACTTTTGCAACCTCTGTTTTGGGATACTAACATTAGCTTTCTATATAGATACCATGGCTTTGACTGTTTAGTACGCCAAATAGAAGGCACGCTAAGTGGAGCTTCTGCCTAGATTTCATTTTTAAAATGTAGTGTTTATTTAAAAATCGTGTTACGAGGCTACGCGGAGGAATAACATAACAAAATCTAGCACATGCGTTTTGAACCCGTTGTATAAGACGCTGTGTACGAGCCAGAAATCTAAGGCCGTAAACAGAATCGGCATAATTAAGCTTGGAGAGCACGAGTGATTCTACCAATTGTTCACGTAAAGTAATACAAAGACAAGGCCTGATTCTATATAAAATTTTTAGTCTATAAAAGCAAGATTTCACACAGTCAGCTACATGCTTCTCGAATCTCAATTCTGCATCAATGTTCAGACCTAGATCCCGAGCCTCGTACACGCGTTCAATGGGAGTGCCTAATAGCAATGGCTGTGTGGGCGGTACTGTTGGTATTGTAGCTACTTTTTTCCTGGGACCCAACAAAATATATTTAGTTTTTGTTGGGTTAAGAAGAAGGTTATTGTTCTTAGCCCACATTGCAACTCTTTGTAAATCTGCATTAAGATCATGTATGGCCACATCTATGTCTTCTGCCTTAAAAGATAAGTAAACTTGTATATCGTCGGCATAGATGTGATACTTACTGGTCAAAATGCATTTTGTAACATCTGCAGAATACAACGCAAACAAAATTGGTCCCGAAATCGATCCTTGGGGAACTCCTCTATTAAACGGGGATAATTCAGAGCATAGGGAAGAACCATCAGACATTTTATATCAACCAGTTGTGATCTGTTATCTAGGTACGTCTTTTTTATGTTTAACTCGCAAAACAATATACCGTGCCCACATAGTGAAAACTACAGCATCCACGGTAAACGACGCGCGCACAGATCCGTGCAAATAATATCTATTAATAAAGAGCTAAATTCAGTGTAGTGTGTTGGTAAATTTACTAATTGTTTAAGACCGAGACAGTGTATAAACGTTGTCATTTTTTTGTATTTTGTTGTTGATGATCCAGCAAGTTTATATTGAAATCAACTAATATAATAAGGTGATCATATGGTGGCATACTGGTAACAGTGTCTGATAGTGCGTGGAAAAAAATATTCGGATCAAGCCATGGGGGCCTGTATGCTGTGTCTATGATTAATTTTTTTCCGCTCACATTTATTACACATATAAATATAGGATGTACTAGGGTTGTTCAATGAATGTTTGTTTTGTATTGCAATCGGATTGTATTGTATTATATATGTTAAAATAGATAGTATATAAATATAATCAATTATTAAAACATTTTAATGTAAATAAATTATTAATACCAAAATCAAATTTATTTTACAAGTGTCGCTCTACAACCGATGCTGGTGTAGGATTGATTATGCTGAGGCTTGGGAGGGTTTACATGATACTATGGATATCTCATGTGATCTCTGCAAGGCCTTCGATTGCGTCAATCATAATACACTTATCAGTAAGTTAGACCACTATAGCATTAGAAGTGCCGCGCACGACCCCTATTAATTCTTATCTATATAATAGAATTCGAAAAGTTGTAATTCATGGTACAAGTTCTTCTGGGTCGACAATATCAATGGGCGTTCCGCAGGGTTCCATTCTTGGCCCATTTCTTTTTCTTATTTATATTAATGATTTACCCTACTTTGTAGGGCATAAACATGATATTATATGACGTGATAAAAATGGTATTGCTAGCCAGTGATACTTCTTTAACTTTTAAAGTCAAACAACATTTTGTAACATTGTAAAATAATAACAAGCATAACCAAATAAAAATGAAAACAAAATTGTGCCAAAAGGGGTTGGCTCAGCATATGCTAAGCAAGGAAAATCCCGCTCAGCGCTGATTTTCAGCTAAATAACCTCGTCATTGGCGTAACGAACGCCGCATATTTCTTATTTAGTTAAAGTCTAGCACTTTAACTAAATAGTCTTCACTAACTGAAGAGACACAAACGTAAGTTACATACCATATAACTTATAAATTAACGCGCAATAATTAAAAATATAAATACACACATTGTATACATACACAATACAATAATAAAACTAAAGGGCTACTTAATATATAACTAAACATGTAATAAAATAGTAACTAATATATAAATATCAGTGTTAAGTTGCAATAATTTAAAAAAATAATAATTATAGTTAAAGCAGGTTTTAGGGAATAGTAACACGATTACTAAAGAAAGATCATAGCGAAAATGCTACGTTATATTATGGAAATATTGTGTTGGAGGTCTTCATGTTGCCTTTGCGTCTCGATGAGGAATTTTTTTAGTTTTAATTTAAATGTGTTAATATTCTTGACGTTTCTAATTGGAATGTTATTCCAACATTTTGCGGCAGCGTATCTGAAACTGCCTCGAAACGCCGCGGTTCTGTGGAGTTGAATAGAAAGTTGCTGTGCACACTGCCTACTTTTGCAACCTCTGTTTTGGGATACTAACATTAGCTTTCTATATAGATACCATGGCTTTGACTGTTTAGTACGCCAAATAGAAGGCACGCTAAGTGGAGCTTCTGCCTAGATTTCATTTTTAAAATGTAGTGTTTATTTAAAAATCGTGTTACGAGGCTACGCGGAGGAATAACATAACAAAATCTAGCACATGCGTTTTGAACCCGTTGTATAAGACGCTGTGTACGAGCCAGCAATCTAGGGCCGTAAACAGAATCGGCATAACTAAGCTTGGAGAGCACGAGTGATTCTACCAATTGTTCACGTAAAGTAATACAAAGACAAGGCCTGATTCTATATAAAATTTTTAGTCTATAAAAGCAAGATTTCACACAGTCAGCTACATGCTTCTCGAATCTCAATTCTGCATCAATGTTCAGACCTAGATCCCGAGCCTCGTACACGCGTTCAATGGGAGTGCCTAATAGCAATGGCTGTGTGGGCGGTACTGTTGGTATTGTAGCTACTTTTTTCCTGGGACCCAACAAAATATATTTAGTTTTTGTTGGGTTAAGAAGAAGGTTATTGTTCTTAGCCCACATTGCAACTCTTTGTAAATCTGCATTAAGATCATGTATGGCCACATCTATGTCTTCTGCCTTAAAAGATAAGTAAACTTGTATATCGTCGGCATAGATGTGATACTTACTGGTCAAAATGCATTTTGTAACATCTGCAGAATACAACGCAAACAAAATTGGTCCCGAAATCGTTCCTTGGGGAACTCCTCTATTAAACGGGGATAATTCAGAGCATAGGGAAGAACCATCAGACATTTTTATATCAACCAGTTGTGATCTGTTATTTAGATAACTATGGAACCATTTCACTGTTTGCATCAAAGCCGTAGTAACTTAACTTTGATAGGAGAAGGGAAATGTTAATTCCATCGAAAGCTCGGGAAAAGTCCAACAGTACCAGAAATGTGCATAATCCTTCATCCTGAGCATGCAGTACATTATCTGTGACATCTATTAACGCCGATACAGTGCTACGACTCCTCCTGAACCCAGACTGAGCTTCTGGCAAAATACTCTGCTTTTCTATATAATCTTTCATTTGTTGGCAGACTATTTTTTCGTGTACTATCGAAAGACATGGCAGAATACTTATTGGCCTGCGGTCCTTAACATCAAGAGGATTATTGTTTTCAGAAAGCGGCCTGACTATGGCAATTTTCCATAAGTCAGGAAACACAGAGGTAGTAATTGAGGTATTTACTAAAGCCATAACGGTATCTAAAGTATCCGAACAGGTTAATAGGAGCATGTTTAATGTTATTTCATCATAATCTTGAAAATTTGAGTGCAGATTTGTCATAACTTTATAAACAGCATCTTTAGTGACTAGGTTCAGGCTGAAGCTACTATTTGAAAATCTGTTGAACTCGAAGCAGGATAAGCGTGACATATCAACTTTTGAGCTTCCGGTAACATTTAAAAAGTGTAAGTTGTCTCTTCAGCTTACACTTTTTATATGGAGCATGAGTATTGAAAATATTCAATAAAGATTTATTACAAATAATCAACATTTAATTTACATCAGATAACTGCTCGATCAAGTCCCAACGAATCAAACTTAAATCAGATTTAAAAGATTCATAACAAATATTGTTTATTAGTCGGTAAACAATGTACTGGGGGCTAGGTACGTCTTTTTTATGTTTAACTCGCAAAACACCATACCGTGCCCACATAGTGAAAACTACAGCATCCACGGTAACACGACGCGCGCATCTGTGCGCGCGTCGTGTTACCGTGCACATAATATCTATTAATAAAGAGCTAAATTCAGTGTAGTGTGTTGGTAAATTTACTAATTGTTTAAGACCGAGACAGTGTATAAACGTTGTCATTTTTTGTATTTTGTTGTTGATGATGATCCAGCAAGTTTATATTGAAATCAACTAATATAATAAGGTGATTATATGGTGGCATACTGGTAACAGTGTCTGACAGTGCGTCGAAAAAATATTCGGATCAAGCCATGGGGGCCTGTATGCTGTGTCTATGATTAATTTTTTCCGCTCACATTTATTACACATATAAATATAGGATGTACTAGGGTTGTTCAATGAATGTTTGTTTTGTATTGCAATCGGATTGTATTGTATTATATATGTTAAATGGTATTGCTAGCCAGTGATACTTCTTTAACTTTTAAAGTCAAACAACATTTTGTAACATTGTAAAAATAATAAATAAATAAATATCTTCACGCAATTCCCAATACAGGGGTAGACAGAGGTCAAGTCTAGACAATTAAGTCCCTTTGACCCACCTTCCACCGAAGATATTTTCGGGACAACGTGACAGGTGGTGAGCCCGTCGCCGCCTTTATGTCCAAGCCAACGATGAAATTCGTACATAAGTTTTTGAAAAACTCATTGGTACTGCCACCTGGGGTTCGAACTCGGGTCTCTCGACTCGAAATTCCGACCACCCAACAACTCGGCTATCATGACTTGTAACATTGTGAATACAGAACAAGTGAATAGTGCTATGCCTGGTATAGATCATTGGTTTAATGCAAATAATTTGCTTTAAAATGACATTAAAACAGACATACTGAAGGCCGCAGAGAATAGTTCCACGTTTCTTAATACTTAGTCATACATGTATACAAGAAAAAATGGAATAAAAAAATGGCCCTCCCATCCAGGGGGCACAACTCCCTTCCACCCGTCATTCGAAGACCACTTCTTTCGTTCTCAAGGGTCGGATGCGTCACGACATTGTTACTCTCTCCACTTTTTACTCTACAGAGCAGTCTCTGGTCCGAAAGCGTCCCGTAGAGCATTCTCCTCCACGGAGACCAAAAAAAAAGAGAAAAAAAAACCAGACTGACTGTTCTCGCGGCCGACGAGCTCGAGCGGCGCGTGCCGCAGACAGTGCTCCAGCTTGGGCACGACGTGGTGCAGCAGCAGCGGGCGCAGCGCCGCGCCCCAGGCGGCGCGCCACGCGGCCAGCAGCGGCCGCGCGGAGCCGTCCGCCGGGTGCCACGCGCCCAGCGCCGCCGCCAGCCGCGACCGGATCAGCGGGTACGTGCCCGCCGCCAGCGCCGCGCCTGCGCCGTCGCGTGTCGTAAGGCGGAGCCCTAATGGTGTGTAGGGCTACCGACAGATGGCCGAGTGACCATTACGAAAACTTTCAGACAAAGATTTAGTAGCGACTGGCAGCAGCGTCTAGGGTGCGACGTGTCGGGTACTACGACCACCCAGCTGCTTGCCAAACGTTGAGGTCATAACATTTCCTCCTGATGGGAGAGGCATGTGTTCTGCAGTGGACTTCACACTACCTAACCACCGAGATGGTGAGCTGGTGCCAGGGCAGCACCCAGTGGTGCAGCGACATGTCGCGACTGACCGGCGAGCTGGTGCCAGGGCAGCACCCAGTGGTGCAGCGACATGTCGCGACTGACCGGCGAGCTGGTGCCAGGGCAGCACCCAGTGGTGCAGCGACATGTCGCGACTGACCGGCGAGCTGGTGCCAGGGCAGCACCCAGTGGTGCAGCGACATGTCGCGACTGACCGGCGAGCTGGTGCCAGGGCAGCACCCAGTGGTGCAGCGACATGTCGCGACTGACCGGCGAGCTGGTGCCAGGGCAGCACCCAGTGGTGCAGCGACATGTCGCGACTGACCGGCGAGCTGGTGCCAGGGCAGCACCCAGTGGTGCAGCGGCAGCGTGTCGCCGGTGGGGTCCCAGGCGCGCACGGCGGCCAGCAGGCGCGGCACGACGGCGCGCGAGGCGCAGGCCTCCAGCAGCCAGCCGGGGCAGGCGGCCTGCCACGCCTCGAACACGCGCAGCATCGGCTCCGGCACGCGAGGGTTCCACACCCTGCAAGTGGCAGGTCATAGGTCATAGGTTGCTTAGTGAACCAACAGTCACACTCAGACAATAAACTAAAGTCGCTAAACAGTTAACCTAGTACGATTACTGAGAAACCGACGTTTATGGAGTTGAAAGCTAAATATTATCTAAGAAGCAGCCTGTTAATTTCCATTGCAGGTCAAGTGCTTTCAACATTAAATAGGCTTATTTTGTTTCAAATAAAACTATGCCATAAGTGGTGGTGGTGATGGTGGTTATTACATTAAATCAAACAAAGTCTCATGTCACTGATATTGTGAAATAGGATGAAGGAAATGGGTACTAAGATAAATGTCTATTTGATTTTAATTTAGGAAACAGCTTTATTCGTTTGTTGTCTATGGTAAATGACAGATATCTGGATAATAAATCACAGTCTGCGCCTAACCTTTTCTTAAGAGCAATTCTGAGGCATGAATTCCGAAATGCTCTAACACGTTAAGGAAACGTTAAGAGCAGACAACAACTTTTATCTCATCATACTGGAAATTATCCAACTAAATAGGTGAAGCAATATGTCCCAAAACTGTCATATCGTAAATTGTCATACACACAAAATGTGTACACACTGTTACTTTTATTTATTTATTTATTTATGTGTTCCGAAGGTGGGTCGAAGGGTCATAATTGTCTAGACTAGACCTCTGTCTACCCCTGTATTGGGGATTGCGTGAAGATATTTTATTTTTATTTTTATTAATTTACCTTCTCGCACAGTCCCCGACAGAGTATCTAGAGGGAACAGATCGCCAAGTGTCACGATTCTTGAACTCTCTCTCGTGTTTCTTTTGTAATTTATTTTACCTTCAATGCAATATTTTTTTAAATGTGAGAATATTTATCTTAAAAACGGTTTCAGCTGTCGTCGTAAAAATAGATGGCGTCTATGTATTGTAGCATACATTGACTGACACCTATGCTCCTATGGACTTTGTTTTTATTATATTTATTTATCTTCACGCACAATCCCTGACGGGGTAGCCAGAGAAAACAGATCGCCAAGTGTCACGATCCCTACATACTTTTTTCGCTTCTTTCAGGACTTTGTGACAATGAACTTTGTGACAAGCTAAATAAAAACTATTAGGATATATAAGCTATTATAATAATCAATACTCACTCTGCTGCAGAAGTAACGTGCGGTATGAAATGTTGCCACAGTAAACTGTTGTATGCTTCATCCGTAAGCAACTTTTGCCATTTCAGGAATGTTGGAATGGGTTCCTCAGGGTACTGTAGTGGGTCCCACTTTGCTAATAATGCACTAAGCAGGGGACTTACTATGTTCCCACCAATAGTGCTGAGGCCAAACATTTCATATTCAACAGGAAAGGACTCCTAGAAAGGGTAATAAAAAAGACCATTAATAAGGCAAAATAGTATTATTTGTAAAGGTAAATAAATAAATGAATATCTTCACGCAATTCCCAATACAGTGATAGACAAAAGTTTAGTCTAGACAACTAAGTCCCATTGACCCACTGAAAATATTTTCGTGACAACGTGACAAGTGGTGAGCCCGTCACCATCTCTATGGCCAAATCAACGATATAATTCGTACATAAGTTTTTGAAAAACCGGATTAAAGTCGGGTCTCTTGACTCGAAATTCCGACCACCCAACCACTCGGCTATCGTGACTCTTAAAAGGTTATATAAAATAATTCACAAACTCAAATAGTAATATTGTTATCTACCTTCAAATCAGCCAGTACTTCATATGACGTCTCCAAAGATACGTCAGGTTTGTTCAACTCCTCAACCCGCTGCAATATTGCCTGCACTTTGTTGATCACTTCATCTTGTTCTACAAGTTTCTTGTTACACTCTTCTAAGTCTCTTTCTAGTACCACTATCTCATCCTCTGCTGCTTGTAGTTCTCGAGCGTTTTGAATGATGTCCTATAGATTAATTATTATTGTCATATAAATAATATCTTCAAGCCATTCCCAATGTAGGGGTAGACAGAGTTATCGACAATCAAATCTTTTCCACCGAAGACATTTTCTGGGAAAACGTGAAAGGTGGTGAGCCCGTCGCCGTCTTTTTGTCCAAGCCAACAACATAAATCGTACATAAGTTTTGAAAAACCCATTGGTACAAACCTTGGGGACCGAACTCGGATCCCGTAACTAGAATAACCCTACATCTTTCGGGACTTATTGTTAAAATAATTATTTCACGATGCGAAATGCATTCAAATATCGAATTTCTGATGTTATCTGTAAAGATGAGAAGATCTATTGAAGGCCTATGGTGTATTGCATAAATATATAATTTGCGCGGAAGTAACTGGAAGCTGTGCGTCTGCACGTGTGTTTCTGTGTGTGTATGCGTGCTTAACCGCGTGCGTATGTGTATGTGCACGTGTGTGGGTGTACGTGTGTGAGTGTACGTGCACGTGTTACTGCACGTGTGTGTGTAAGTGTGTGAGTGCGAGCGTGCGTGTAGGGCGTGTATATGTGCACGTGTGGTGTACGTGTGTGAGTGCGAGCGTGCGTGTACGTGCGCATGTATGTGCACGTGCGTGTGTGAGTGAGTGCGTGCGTGTACGTGCGCGTGTATGTGCACGTGCGTGTGTGAGTGTGCGACCTGCTCGCAGCAGTCGACGAGCAGCTGCAGGTTGTGCGTGAGCTGCGGCGCGGAGAAGTGGCGCAGCTGGCGGCGCGGCTCGTGCTCGTAGCGGGGCGCGGCCGCGCGCAGAGCGTGGTAGCCGCTCAGCACGCGCCGCTCCCTGCCGGTCATGTCGATCACTGGCACCCGTGCCAGTTCACTACTGCCAACACACAATATACAATCTTTTGTAGCAAAAATATACACAAAATTCGAAATACCTTCCGTGTTATTAAGACTTTTAATATCATATCAACAAAACAAAAAGTATGCCACAACATTAGAGATTTTTCTTATAACTTTACGCATTTACTTATACACACAGATATTAAGACAATTTATTTCATATTTAATTGACTCGGGCGTTACTTTGCGAAAATTCATTGTAAAGCTCTTCTTCTCTTCGGACCTGGTAACACATACCTTTTTATATTTGCATGCGGAATGTTGCGAAGTAACTTTTTCAATAACAAATTTATTTCTTAACATCAACATATGAATGAAAGTTATTACAATAGGTGGTGAGCCCGTCGCCGACTTAGTAACAAAGCAAACTATACAAATAATAGATAAGTTTTGAAAAAACTTAGTGTGAGTGCCTTTCTTCTAAAAATTTAACTTTGGGGTCGCCAAATTTGAATTCCGATCACCCATCCATAATTTCAATTTCAATTCAAATTTCATAAATTTCAATATTAAAAATAAGACATTTAAAACAAATTTTAAAATCAAGCTCCAGTTCTTTCCCGTCATGTCATGATTAAATGCGTGAATCAAATGGAATGTTCTAGAAGTACCTTCCAATAGTATGCATCGTAGGTTTACCCTCTTGTATGACGTCCGCTGCATCGCGGTAAAAGTAACGCCCCTTATGGGACTTTTTCCAGTTGTAATTCTTCTCCAAAGGCCCCTTTTCTTGGTCTTCTTTTTCCTTCAGACGCCGTTCCTCTTCTTTTTTAGCTTTAATCTGAATGAATTTAATAAATATAAAATAACTCAAAATAAATAACATTGAATTAGAGAAGGAAAGTGCAGTCCTCTTGATCTGAACAGACATTTTTAAACATTATAAAATTTACAGAAACAAAATTTAATTAATATTAAAAAAACGTGGGATAACGTGACAAGTGGTGAACCCGTCGCCGTCGTTATGTCCAAGCCAACAATATAAATCATACAATAAGTTTTTGACAAACCCCACTGGTATTTGATTGTGTTACTTATGTATGCACAATTAATCAGTATTTTAATTCTAATGTACATTACTTCAACACATTTACAGGCTCAAATTCAAGTATTTCATGTGCATGACCCCACTGATGCTACTGATGACTAAGAGGCTTTAAACATTACATTCATATAAGTACACGGTTTTATGCATTACTTAACTAATCATCTTAATTCTTGCAAAATTTTAATAAAATCATGCTTACTGTTGCTTTTTCTGGTCCATAAGCTCCAATTGCTCCTCTTCCTTTTCTCACAGTGGCTTCAACTGGTGCTGATATACCCTGAAGATCTTTACCTAGACCCTTGCCAGGCTGGTAACCCATCTGAAGAGGAACAACATTATAGCTTATGAATATATTATATTACATAATAATAGTAATAGTAACATAGTTCAGTATCTATAATATATCAACTACTACTTTAACAAATTGGAGACAAATTAAGTTAATATGAAATGATTTGTCACAATGATGTGTCACTGTACCCTAAAAACTAGATAGAAACATCTATTTTCATGCTATTACCAATTCTGGAGTACACAGAAGTCCAGATACGTTTTTGATTAACAAGGTCTTTGGTGAAAGAACAAAGACCTTTTTTGGGACATTGCGACCTGTCACAATCTTTATATCCAAGACAATGATATAAACCATATTATGTACGCTTTCGAAAAAAAAATAGTATGAGTCTACCACTTGGGGATTGAACTTGATCTCTTGACTCCAATTCTGATCAACCAATCACTCAGCACTACCGTGACTCATAAAAATTTATTACACACTTAAAAAACAAATTACTTCTAATTACCTGTAATAAAAGCTTAGCACCAATGCCTTTAGTATGCTTTTCCCATGAACCAACACTTCCACCTAGATTGGGTGGCCTCATGCCTTGCCCCTGTCTCCTAATACCAGCAGTGTCCGTAGCCAAAGGTTCATCAACACCCTCTTCTTCTTCGGAACTATCCACAATTTTTGGACGAGACGTAGATGCTTCTGTTGTTTGCAAATCTGTGAAATAATTATAATAAATTGTGCAATGTTATAAAATTAATTTACTTTAAACAATCAACACTTTCCAAGAACACAGATGCATCCACAATTTAGTTTTTGACACATTCAGCTGTAAAGTAACAATAGTTTGCTTTGTGCATCTTGGATAATTGCTATAAACACTTGTTGCTGTTGTAACCAGACCATTTTGTGTCAAAAATGGTGCATTTGTTGTACATGGAGTTTTAATAAATGGATATACCATATGGATACTTTATAATGATAACCAATAAAGTCCTATACAAGAGTTGCTTGAAACATGTGAAATCATACTCAATGGACTTCATTGTATATATTATATTGATTATCCCTATTTAATAATAACTTACATGTATATGAAAACAACATTGCATAAAAATGTCCTATTGATCAATATAAAGATTTATAATTTTTAACAAGGGATCAGTACATTTTTATATAAATTAAGAAGTCTGTAGTACATCTTACCTTTTTTGGCTTCTTTCTTTTTGCCTGCTTGCTGCACACCACCAGCCACAAAGCCAATGGGGGCTGAAAAGTCTTTTGGCTTGCGTGTTCTTTGCCTGATGTTATCTTCATTGTCTTCTTCATCACTGTCTTTTGCCCAAACACCTACAATAGGAGACATATATATTTATTAAGATATCACTCAAGGAGCATAAACCTCTTGAATGTTTTTAAGTAGAAGTAGTATTAATGTGAAAAGTAACAAATTAACATATCCATAAATCAATTTTTAATATTTATTTTTAAGATATCCTGAAAAAAGGCCAGGTCAAAAGTACCCTAAACTGAAGAGCATGTATAAAGGGAATAATGAAAGTGGATGAAGAGAAACAAGTATGTAAGAGAAGTGGTCTCTGCCTAACCCTATGGAAAAGAGGTGTGATTGTATGTACACCCATGAGACATTCACATGCCTATTTTGTAATTATATTTTATTGTACTGCTGTGATTCTACGAAATTCAACACAAAAATCTTATTACATTATTTCTTTTCATTATTATATCTTGAAAATTTTAATAGTTTAGACCCAGACCCAGAACCTAGGTCATAAGATTACTATGAGTTCCAAGTCAGCACTTTGACCATAGTGTCTAAGTCCATCTCAGCAGGATCAAATCAAAAAGTAAAAAAATCTATTAACATTCATAAGGTAAGAAAAGTAATTATTTCTAACCGACTCACTATACCATGGCTATAAATATAATACAATACAATTTGCTTACCATATATCTGATGTTCTTTCTTAGCTCTACGATTTCTGTTTGGATTAAATTCGTTGTCTAAATCATAGTCAGTTATTTCAAAACGTATTACTTCATCGTCAGACATTCTGAATTATTAACAAATTACTATATTACCACAAAAACTACTAAATTCATTCAATAATCTTAAAAATAAGAATATTCTTAGTAGTACAAAAATATATATGCGTTTTAAATTATGATTTTTTTACATAGAAGAACAACATTCGAAACTGCTACAATATCGAAAACTACTACAATGTACTGGAGTGATTATAAATTTTTTGTTTTGAGATCGGTCTTAGGTTATGTTATTAAAAATTATGAATCAAAGTATAAATTGACTTTTTATTTTGACAAATGTATTTTTTTAACATTCACAACGTTAGTATAAGGACTCTTGACCACACGGCCAATCTTATTGAAAGACATTGTTTATACAACACATTCACAGAGACAGCTAGCATTAACTTAATTCGTGTCTAGAGAATCATAATATAAATATTGAACAAAATTATGGAGCTTTAAATCAGTGAAAGGTGCGAAGACGATGTAGATAACTATAAAAAGTCCTTGGCCATAAAAAAATCACAACAACTCTACGGTTCGTGTTTGGCGTTTGATTTTGACATTCAATTTGCCTTTATGTCCCTCTTCTGTGATCTGTGTCTATCAATTTTATAAGTATTGTGATCAGTTTTGGTTTCTTAAAAAATCAGCACAAAAGTTTGATAAATAATTTTGCGAGAAGATGAAGTTGAAGAGTTTATGTTTAGTCTCAGTATAATGTGCAGGAGTAAATTTACTGTAATAATGCGTTAGCGGAGCTCAAATTCCTCCTTGCGTTTCATTTGTTCACAAAATTCAAGGAAACTTGATAAATCTGCGTGTAATGTAAATAAAGTAGATTTAAAATGCTTAGCCGATTTTCCGATGTACTACAAACAGCTGCGGATGTAGTGAGTTTCTTGCTGTATTTAATAATCAAACTTTATACATTATTATAAACATCGAAATGAATAATCTGTACTGTACTGTAATTTTATTTATAGTTAGCACCGCCAGCAAGTAGGTTAGAAGATTTTCTGTACCATTGGAAGATGATCATTCATTTTTATCAGAATTACGACGATAATAATAAAGTACATATTGAGGACACCCGAATACCTCACCACTTGCATCAAATGTTACAGGTTTGTATACATTAGATAGATCTTATATCATAACTTGCAAGAGGTGTTGTTATATGAAGGCTGATTAAATAATTAAACTTTTTATTTTCTGTAAGTGCCCCTTGAGGTTATTAAGTGTGCATCATTATTTTTGTTATTGAAGTGTGTAGATTTATACTTAACTCAATTTTTGTAACAAAACAAAAGAAAACAGTACCATAGTTAACTGTGTAACTTACCATAGTTAATGTGTTACTTTAGATCGTCAGGGTCTCTAGTTAGGTTATTTGAAATAATGCATTTCTTTATCATTTAAAACTATTAACTCAAGAAAAGGTACAAAAGGAGATCCGTAATACCTAGAGACTCATATCTCTCTCACATATCATATACATGCTTTATTCTTGATTAAATTAGATTTTCAAATATTTTATCAGTCATTATCTCAGACCATTGTTAATATAAAATTTAACAATTAGAGAGACTTTGAAAGTCACGATAGCCGAGTTGTTGGGTGGTCGGAATTTCGAATTGAGAGACTCGAGTTCGATCCCCAGGTGGCAGTACCAATGAGTTTTTCAAAATACTTATGAACGAATTTCATCGTTGGCTTGGACATAAAGGCGGCGACGGGCTCACCACCTGTCACGTCCCGAAAAATATCTTCGGTGGAAGGTGGGTCAAAGGGACTTAATTGTCTAGACTTGACCTCTGTCTACCCCTGTATTGGGAATTGTGTGAAGATATTTTTTTTTTATTGAAATCTATAATGAAGTAAATAAAAAAAATGCAAATTAGGACCTTCCATAATTCATCATGTGTATCATGTGGGCCCACCATATAAGCCATACTTAAAATAACTCTATCATAACATTCCAGCTTATAGTAGATGAAGAAAAAGAACAGCAGGGTGGTACGGTTGGTCCCTGCCTAGAAGCCATTGTGCAACGGTCTGTATGTTTATTGGATGCTTTAACTGCTCTTGCTGCAGCAGACAGACCTCCAGGGGCGAGATCTCTGGCTTTGAGTATGGGAACAGGACTTTTGAGACGCACAAAACAGCCATGCGTCAACAGCGTTCATGTATACAGGCCTTTACAGGTATGGTTCGTGTGTTTTGGTTTTCATTTCGTTTTTACAGAGATTAAGTTATGCGAAAGTAATTTTTTTATTAATTTGATATTACGTAAACTTTCGACATGAGAAATTGCCTGAATCGTAAGGGGCAACATAAGCCTAGCCTTGTAAAAAACTAAAAAAAACATCTTCAATCCATTCCCAATACAAGGGTAGACAGCAGTCTAGACTATTAAGTATTTTCGACCCACCTCCCACCGAGTATATTTTGGGACAACATACAGGTGGTGAGCCCGCCGCCATCGCCCATTTTTATTTCTAATTTTTGAAAAATCTCATTTGTACAAGCCTGAAACTTGGGGATAATAGACTTTCGTGTTTTTTTGGTTTATATTAGTTATTGAACTTTGCAGAGAATGCTAATACAGTGCAACGAAAACCCAGCATCGCCAACAGAGAAAGAGGAAGTTGAACTATTACTAACTCTTTGTGGGTTGGTCAGGAAAGAGCCAGGCCTTGCCAATATATTTACAACGCCATTCGTAGAAGATAAAACTAGTCTGTTGAGCATACCTGATGACATACAAAAGTTAATACCGATCCGCAGCAAAGTAGAAACCCCTAAAAAGAATCCCCTTTTCGAAGTGGAATTGACACCGAATCCTATGAGGAACATATCTATAGTACGGACGAATTCTAGGGAAGACAATGGTGTTCCCAGATCAAACAGTTCAGTGACTGAAGACAATGTGTCTTGTAAAAGTCAAAAGACAGTTTACGAGGATAATGATAAGTTCGTTTTGATCGATCTGCTAATAACATATTTAAACAGTGCTGTAAGTGTAATTCAAAATTTTATTTCTACAACTTAATATTCTTGCCTAATGGAAACGGAAACAATGAAGACATAACAAACACGCAGAGCCAAGACTATGTAGGAGATTGGTTTTCTACTTTGAGCCACTTTAGAATCGAACCCAGTACTTTAGAACTGGCGACCATATGTAAACCGGGGGGCATAAGCCACCCCAAAATGATGTCGTCAGAAGTTATGAAAATATACATTATTTTTTCATTATTACTAGTTCAAATGAACTAGAGAGCAATGTGTATGTATTGGTGTGCATATGTATTGGGGTCACAAATTTACAAAAATCAAGTTAGCTGTTGAAACCAACATTAGTAATGATCTCTTACATACATATTATTCATGATAAATAATGTTGTTATTTTGTGTGTTTATTCATAAAAAAATGATTGATCTTTCAAATTAATTAATTAAAATTTCTCTCATGTTGCTTGGAATTTACATATTAAATCACAGTACGCATGATTTTTTTCCAGTGGAAATGATATACACATACTGTTCATGATGATGTTTCTTATAGAATATGTCATAATTTAGATCTTATCATAACATGTTTTTTATCTTATCTTGGAACCATTAAGTTAATTGCTTTTACCATTCGGATTATGCTTATTGCTTAGTTGGCATTTCCTTTAGAAATTAGTAGAGAACCTTTGGAGTATATTGCAATAGATGAAGATGCTAGAAAATATGTTTATTTTGTTTTCATAAGCATAACCTGCAGTTTTTATAACAACACCTGTCTTCTCGTGGCTATTAGATTAGATTAAATGGGCTGATTTCCGCAACTTCACGTCCTAGCGCGTATTTTTTTGCTTCACACAGGATTGCCTAAGCTTACCCGAGCCAACCCAGTTCCTCAAGGAATCCCAGCAGCCCCTTGAGGTTACCGGTAACCTCGGGGAGAGATCTCGGTGCACCGAGATGATTGGCCCTGTATCCCGCGACTGTTGGACTCGTCAGTAAGACGTGTGCCACCGTCTCCTCGGCCTCCATGCACGCTCGGCACAGAGGGTTGTCAGTAACACCTAAATTAAACAGATGTTTGTTAAATTGACCATGACCAGTTATTGCACTAGTTACGGTCCGAATTTGGGGCTTACTCAGACGTAGGAGCATTTTAATAACTCGACCATTGATTGCCGGTAGTGCTTCTTTAGCCTGCCTGCACTCTGGGTGGACCACCCAGAGCCGTGCATGTTGCTGCCTCGTACGTTATGTACCTGGGCTCGGACGAAGCTAAAGGGTAGGGATGACGGGTTCAGGTCCCACCGGATGCGCACTGACTGCATCCACCCTTAGCCAGTTCGTCTGCCGCGTCGTTACCTCTAGAGCCGCTGTGGCCTTTTATCCACTCGAGGATTACTCTGTTGGATCTAAATATCTCATTTAACCTGTGGTAGCATTCGTAAATTAGCCCTGAGATTATAGCATTACTGTTAGGGCTTGAAATACCGCCATACTGTCGGACAGTATTCTTACAGTGTGGTTTCTTACGTCCCTGTTGGCGATTGCTATGGTTGCTTGTACAATGCCCATACACTCGGCTTGGAAGACGGTGGTAGGGGCGCCTAATGGAATTCCTATTTTGATGTTAAGGTCCTCCGAGAAAGTACCCGAGCCGGTGCCCATTTCAGTCTTTGACCCATCGGTGAATACTCACAGCTCTCTTGGATCTAGACCCTCGGACTTATGGTCCTCATGCAATTGTATTTTATATTTCTTATCAAAGATAAATTGTTTTGGGATCCTATCATACTCAGCTTGTAATATCGGAATCTCATTTTAGAGTTCCTCTAAAATAGTCGTATACGGTACCCTACAGTTTTTCCACAGATTCAGAGTACTTAGCCTAACCGCGGCTAGTGTTGCCTCTAGCTTCTCGTGGCTATAACGAGAGTGAGAGAGAGGAAACAACTTCACAATCCTTACATAGATCTTTCACTTCTTTCTGATTCATCGTATTCTTCATAGTCTTGAGTACTCTTGACCATCCCTTCTTCGAGCAATTTGCTCACACGGTATTCGAAAATTAGGCCTACCTCGACACCATTGAATGTTAACTTCCGCGCTATGTATTTTCTTCACCATTCACTCAACTTTAGTGATAAAACTATCTTTCAAATCTGCCATATTTATAATATATATATATATATATATATATATATATATATATATATATATATATATATATATATATATATATATATATATATATATATATATATATATATATATATATATATATATATATAATAGCATACAGCTGCGTTTGTCGATCGATCGATCGTTCTTATATACATGTAAGCCCATATTTTTCCAATTCAGGACAATCAAGTGGTGTTGCGGGCGTGCGAAGGCATAATGATAGTGTCGTCCTTACCGGAAGACGATATCGCGAACCTTGTAACCAGCTGCAGCCCCGTCTGCGAAACCATTATCGACAAACTGGCGGAGAAGTATAAGTGCATCCCTTCAGATGTCGACCCGAATGATGTCGATAATTTGAATATTACCTGGGCGTGAGTAAATTTTATTTATTATCGATAGACCTTTCGACCCACTTTTCACTGAAGACATTTTTGGCACAATGTGACAGGTGGTGAGCTTATCGCTGTCTTTATGTCAAAGCCGACAATATAATTCGAATATAAGTTTTTTTAATAATCCATTGGTACGAGCCAACCATTTGGGGATCGAACTCGTGAATCTCGAAATATCTTGACTCGTATTTGGATCACTCGGCTATCGTGACATGTAAGTCCCAAATAAATTTTAGTAAGAAGAGGGTTGAAAGACCTTCATCGTCTAGACCTCTGCCTGCCACAGTACGGTTAATTGCATGAAATAATACTATGAATGTTTATTGTTATCAATATGTAAGCATATCCCAAAAATATTCAATAGTACTGTGTCTTTATGGTCCTGCGAGCCTGATTTAAACTGATCCAATGAATTTAGTCGTCGTAAATCCAATGAATTTAGTCGTAGTTAAAGTGAAGTTAGTCGTTTATGCCCTTAACAAATTACATAAAAACATTATATGTAACAACTGTTAAAAGCCTTCTTTATATCTTCCACAGGTATGTCGCTCAAGATTTCGGTGATAAAAGCTATAATAAGTTTCATGGCTACCGTGAACTTACCAGTTTCTTTTCTTGGCTGGATTACTGTGATACTTTAATGAAGGTAAGATTTAACTTTGACTTTTATGTATATATACATTTTTTACAGGCTTTTATGATTTAAAGTTTTGTATATCCTTCAACATAGTTAATAATTTACGAACTCAAGCAACTCCTAGACAGAGAAGAATTCTAACACCCTTTCATCTTTCTCCTTCATCTTTCTCCTTATTCTCACCTTATTACCCCATTTTCTCTCTCTCTCTCTCTCTCTCTATATATATATATATGTATATATATATATATATATATATATATATATATATATATATATATATATATATATATATATATATCTCTATATATATATATATGTATATATATATATATATATATATATAGCGAGAGAGAGAGAGAGAGAAAATGGGGTAATAAGGTGAGAATAAGGAAAAGATGAAAGGGTGTTAGAATTCTTCTCTGTCTAGGAGTTGCTTGAGTTCGTAAACTATTAACTATGTAGAAGGATATACAAAACTTTAAATCATAAAAGCCTGTAAAAATGTATATATATATATATATATATATATATATATATATATATATGTATATATAGAGAGAGAGAAAATGGGGTAATAAGGTGAGAATAAGGAAAAGATGAAAGGGTGTTAGAATTCTTCTCTGTCTAGGAGTTGCTTGAGTTCGTAAACTATTAACTATGTAGAAGGATATACAAAACTTTAAATCATAAAAGCCTGTAAAAATGTATATATATATATATATATATATATATATATATATATATATATATATATATATATATATATATATATATATATATATATATATATATATAATATATATATATATATTCGTGATAGATATTCATATTATACATCCGTGACTTGAGTACAAACATTCTTATTCATTACACAAATGTTTTCCCTCATCGGGATCAACATTGTAATGCAAACGTATTCTTCGAAGGCAGGGTCACTGCCAACTAGTCTATCGAATCGTCAAGGGGACTTTGTTTCTCTGAAACTGTTTTGCAATTGCTTGTTCTACAGGAGTGCCACCCGGCGATAGCGTCGCATCTTTCTAGAACATTCCGCGCTCAGTTTCTGGAAGCGGCGGGCGAGCCGGCGCTGGGAAGCGCTAGAACGGCCACACTGGCGGCCGCGCTGCTGGCGAAGTGCTTACGCGTTGTCGATTCGCAGGAGCTCATTAATGGTGAGTATTGAATATCAAAGAAGTGAAAGAGGTATGTGATGACACTTGGCGATCTGTTCTCTCTGGCTACACCGTTAGGGACTGTTTGTGAAGATAAATTAAAAAAATATTAAAATAAATAAACACGTCTCGGTAACTTTGTCTGGTCTGTCTAAACTTCGGTCTAAATAATAAAATTATAAAACGAAAGTGGTTTATAAAAGTTTGGTGTTATATGTCAATCATCTTAATGTTTCTACGTGTAGAGCATTATATTAATAAAAAATGTAAAAGTGATGGTAATATATAATAAGTCCTTTCGTCCCGCCTTTCACAGAAGACATTTTTAATATAACGTGACAGATGGTAAGCCTGTCGCCGACGTAACTGCCTAGACCTCTGTCTACCTCAGTATTGGGTATGGAGTGATGAAATTTTTTTTATGTAATTTTTTGTTGAAAGCATCGGATCCTTGTAAATCTTCTAAATGGCCAATTCAACGGTCTGTTTCTAAAAATAAAGCGCCATAAAACAGGAAATGAAAAATAGTCCAAAGGAAGAGATTGAAAATCGTCGTCCTGTTAAAAGATTTAATCTTACTGCTATAATTTCTATGATAAACTTTACTCAGAAATTAAACATAGCTTAATATCACAACAACGCGGTGTTCTCAATTGAACGGCAATTAAATGTGACCTTTCGATATTCATTGTATTTCCTTTCCTCCAGTATGGCTAACTTAAACTCACGAATTTTACAGTGATTACAATAAAGCTTTCGACCATATTGATCATCCTATTTTACTGCACAAATTATATAGTCTTGTGATAAGCGAAAATCTATTTGCTCATTTTAACATTGCCATGTATCAAACAGATCTCAAGTAGTTACTCTAAATGTATACACATCATTCTAGGCTATTGATCTTTCCGGTGTATCTCAGGGCTCACAAATCGGTCCCCTTTAGTGTTATTTATAAATTCTTTACAAAATTTTACAAGCAACTCGTTAAAACAATGTCTACGTTAAAAAAATTTAATATATTCAAAAGATATTTGCCACATTAAAATTACTACGTTTCCCCCTTCTTCTGTTATATTGATTGTTTATTTAGCAAATTAAATAGCCGATCTTGTTTATTTAGCAAATGTCGCTTAAAATCAAATGTCTGTATTATTTTGTTTGTGGTGTAAAATAAAGTAATTCTCCCATACTTCCGTTAATGACATCTGTGGACGAGTGGCGTACACACCGGTTTTCATGGTGTCATGAATTCTGAGGCTATGGCTTCCCGGGTTTGATTCCTGATGGGTCAATGTAAAAAACACTTTTCCTACATGTTCTCAGGTTTGGGTGTTTTTAGTACCTTCATTGTTTCTGATTGCATAACAGAAGTGCTTAAGCTGCTTACTTTAGGATCAGATCAATGTATGTCATGTTATTCCTATCTATTTATGTATTTATTCATTCATTGTAGTTCCTGTTGAAGTTTTAGTTTTAGCTTTAGCTTTTAGGTCATAGATAAAATGTTTAAAAATCCGGTCAATTATTATGTAACAGAGTTCTCGAACTGGCTGGTCGGTGACGGTGAGATGTCGGAATGGCCGCTACTGCTGGCTCTGATAAACAACTGTTTGACTGACGACCACGACCTCTCATTGGAAACGCTCCGTTTCTTCGAAGTGAGTACTTGATCACGATCCGATAGCCCACTTGGTAGTGAGCCTGTCTTGTTTGCGGTGCGGTTGCTGGTTCGAATCCCCGCTGGGGGTAAATATTTGTGTGATGAAACCTGCGCCTCTGAGAAATGACAGAGAGTAGCAACAGGTCTCCTACTCTAATCTTTCTCAAACGAGGTCCAGCAATGAGTATTTACAGAATGCTATTTTACTCTTTTCCTTCTTATTTCGGCTAGTGACTTTAAAGGAAAACAATTTTTATGATTTTTAAACATATGTATTAATTTTAGATTTGCGCACTCTCTATATTTGATTTTAAACTATGCCAAATCTCACTAATGTGCCCGAAATATGTATGAAAAGGGTTACAAAGTTTACATATATTAATACACAGTATAAAAATATATAAATTGGTCAATATCTAAATGTTAAAAAAACTAACCTACTTGTTAGCAAAAGACGGAACGATGTTGATGATTCCATTTTTCATTAATTTTGTACAACTGTACATAGCTTCTGGTATAATGTCAAAATCTTCACTATATCTTGTTTCAAATGCTATTTTTTCCCCAGACAATAATTGAAAAAGGAACAGAACACAGTATAAATAGGCTGGTTCTATCTCGCGTGTGCTCCAGAGGCTATTATGCACCCCAACCTCCTCTAGAAGAGGACGAAAGGGACAGGCTTAATGACGTGTCGCTGTCGAGGGAAAGAGAGAGAAATAGGTGGGTATTTCAAAGAATTTAAAGATTCTATAATTTTTAAATAATGATAAAGTATATGACTCGTCCGTTGAGATCTATATTACGAGATTTGCTAATTTAAACTATTCTTTATGTAGTTTTTGTGCTGATTCACAATTTATGTCATCTTTGTTTGCATTTGTAACAGAAGGTACCTTCTGATAGTGATTTCTTATGTAAACTGATATCTATTTTAAACAAAACATCCTATAACAAAATAACTGCTTACTGAATGACCTTTGTCCACTGCTGGAAAGAGGCCTCACCTATAAGATGCCATAATCGTAAGGGAAATTGTGTGAAGGTAAATAGATGATAGATAAATAAATACATACCATACAAACATAGTGTCCACATTGCTCTAATCCCAAAGTAAATAGCTAAAGAACAAGTGCTTATGGAACTGTAAACAACTATGGTACCGAAAACAACCAGACTAGAGAAAATGTAGATATAAAGTTTTATATCTACATTGATCCGTCCGGGAATCGAATTCGGAATCTCACAGCTGACCACACCACGAAAATTGTTATTTCCAACATGACACATTTTTATTCATATTATAACATAAAAATATAAAATATCTTTACGCAATTCCCAATACAGGGGTAGACAGAGGTCGAGTCTAGACATTTAAGTCCCTTCGACCCACCTTCCACCGAAGATATTTTCGGGACAACTTGACTGGTGGTGAGCACGTCGCCGTTTTTTTATTGCTATTATGTTTGTTACAGAGAAGCGATGAAGCAGCTGCAGCACGAGGACCAGGTGAGCGAGCAGATCAACGGCATCCTGCAGCACGAGGGTCTGGAGCCGCGGGAGCTGCCCGACACTGAGAACATTCACAGGATCATTAACAGGTGACTACTTTATCTGTATATGAAAATTCATTGAGACGGCAAAACTTGAAAATTTTCACAGGTGTTTTGCATTTTTACATAAAGTTGTTTGTAAGTACTCCGTTGCTACAGGAAAGTATTTTTCTTAAAGATACATTAAATAGATGTAATTAGTTTTATAAATTGCCATGTAAACCGTAGTTCTTGTCTACAAATTATATCCCTTTCGTAAAAAATTGTAATATTTACAGATAGCATCTTTAAATATTACATTTTTTTTTTATTTTCATAACGAAACGTCAGCAAAGCCCAATCAAGTATATTGAGTTAATTTGTAATAGTTAAGTTTATGAAGTTTATGGATACGATAGCTGTGTGGTTAGGTGATCGGAATTCGAGTCAAGAGACCCTAGTTCGATTCCCAGATAGGCTCGTACCAATGTGTTTCTTTGGACTTATTTACATTTATATCGCTTATTTACATTTATATTAACTTATTTACGATTTATATCGCTGGCTTTGACGTTAAGACAGCGACAGGCTCACCACCTTCCGTATTGTTTCAATAAATGGCTTGAGTGAAAGGTGGGTCTAAAGGGCTTATTTATCTGACCATCTGTCTACACCAGTATTAGGAATAGCGTGAAGATATTTATTTATTTAAGTTTGCGAATGGTAAAGTTGATAAATGCACCTGTGTCTATCAGCAATATTGTATAGTTTATTGGATACACATTTTTAGTTAAGGGGGAAAAAAAGTTTTCAAAATATTAACCTCTTCATGCATTTGCTGTTTCTATTCAACAATATCAAGTCCAAATATTATTGTTTGTTATTATTTGGTTTGATTTAAAGCGTTAAATATAATTGATAATGCCACTCCAGTCAATATTTTTGTTCTGTCGATACAACAAAATTGAAAACCTTATTTTTTAAAATTCTTATTATATCTTCACAAACGTAACCAGTTACTAAAATTTTAACATAATGGTCTATTAATAAAATTTATGAGATAAAAGTCATTTAATAATTCTTCGGTGAAAAGTGCATCGAAACAACTTCATTGTTGACTAGACCTCCTCCTACCCCAGTATGGGAAATTGCATAAAGATAAAATAAACTAATTCAATAATGTTTCATTAATTAACAATTACTAATACAACAACTAAAGTATTACTAACCATATTAATATGACAAAACTTTTCCTCATTAAATGCCTAACTCACTTTTTACCCGTTCTAGGCGACTCGCACAACTAAAAGCGCGAATTGAAGAGATAATGGCGGACGAAAATTCACAAAACTCCACAAATAATGCAATAAACAAAGAATAAACAAGTCTTTTTGTTCGGTTTTTAAAAATTTACAATTGTTCCTATTTCATGTTATCGCAGCTTTAAATTTTAAAAATAAACCTTAAACATAATATTTAAGA
This sequence comes from Sericinus montela, assembly GCA_029286605.1. Classification (NCBI taxonomy): domain Eukaryota; kingdom Metazoa; phylum Arthropoda; class Insecta; order Lepidoptera; family Papilionidae; genus Sericinus; species Sericinus montela. Next base: position 1,957,357 of record JAGSMR010000019.1, on the reverse strand, counting down.
TTAGTTTAAGAATACACATATAATTAAAATTTTAATATTACAGGAATAATCTAGAAAAAAATGTATTCTTTAATGTGAAGTTATAATGTTGTATGACAGAGAATGGAAAAATTCTGTCTCAATAGACAGAATTTTTCCAGAAGGGATACAATTATCCCTTAGATGGAATTGTATATATAACATGTAAATATAAAAAAATGCCATAGGGTTTGTAAATATTATTAATAAAAGCAAAATAGCCATTTAAAATTTACCAGGAAATATCCTTAGTTGGGTGATAAAGCTTCACCAGATGTAAACAGAATGTGAATATAATAAGTATTACAAATTTATGATAAAGTTAAAAAGTCAATTGACACGGGCGGAATTCGAACCCGGTACCACTTTCATACTAACGAGAATTCCCGTATGGGTTACATAAATCATGTAAGCCATGCGGGAATGGATTCTGGAAAATCGATAAAAATGCTTGATTAAAGATCTCATCAAAGAATCATTTTTTAAAATTTTAAACTTAGAATGTAAAACACTATCTTTTCATTATCTTCATGCATTTTCTTAATACTGGTGTAAACAAAGTTCTGGGCAATAGGCCTCTCAGATGACGTGACAGGTGGTGAGCCTAACACCGTCTTAGTATCCATGACAACGGTACATATCCCTTTATAAATATACAAAGCTAGCACATTGCCGAAGTCAACCAATGAAAACGTAGACAACTTGAGTAATAAAAATTACATACAACTTAGACACAAAAGCTCATGTCTCACTTGTAACATCTGACGGGCATAGACAAAGCGGATTGAGGAATATTTTTAATCTATTAACCCAACATACTTTTTTATTTTTATGCTATAAAATGTTCCTTGCCAAAATCTAAAAGGCTTGTTATTCATTATACATATTAAATAAAAAAAAAACATATACGCTAAGTATATAATTTTTTGCATAATTTTAAAGTGGTACGCGACGTCACGTATATCGGAATTATATGAGTATGAAGTAAATTTTTTATTACAAAGTAATTGGTTGACGACTCGATAGTATAGAATCCATCTGTCACGGTGTCCCAAATAAGCTTTGGTAAATAGTGGGTCAAAAGGACTTCTCTGTCTAGTCCCTTGTCTACCTCAGTATTAGGAACTTGCGTGAACATAAAAGAAATCGGTTGAATTTAATAAAACAGCATCCAAAAATATGTGTAGATAAAAAATGGTGTAACCAATATTGCCACCATAGTAATTATATAAGAATAAAGACATATCGATACATTTGGATATTTTTAAGTATATTTTGATAATGATTGATAAATCTCCCAAAGTTATTAGTTATCTTGTCACAAATTAAATAAAAAAATACACATAATAATTATTGTGATATATAGTTTTAGTAATATTTTGTGCCGTATTTATTTGTGATCGTAAATTATATGATTGAATTCAAATATTATTTGTTTTAATTTTGTTTTTGATTAATTTATTATCCTTATATTTTTTATGAATGTTTATTGGCACATTAGCAGTATACAGTGTACATATAATTCACTAGCGATATGCGCGGTTTTACCCGCGTTCATGGTTACTGTGTTATAGGGTTATGTCGTAAAGTCAAATCTTCCTCAATAAATATGCTGTACAGTGCATAAGGTTTTCAAATCGGCTGGCAATTCCAGAGCTCATGGCGTTCCACCAAACAAGCAAGTTCTGTAGCTTTTTTATTTTATTTTCAAGAAGATAACTATTAACCAGCCAACACGTGAACTCGTCGCGCTTGTCACTTTATATACTCTTTGACATTCTTACTGTTGCTATCCTCAAAGATATACTGTTTTTTACTAATTTTAACAATAAAAGTGAGCCATAACTAAAGCTGGCCGGAATTAGCCAGTATAAATTAATATAAAAAATCGAAGATTCATAACATTAGTATAGATTTGACAACCTCCGTGGACGAGTGGTGTATACACCAGTTTTCTTGGTGTCGCCAGCTCTGTCCCGGGTTAGATTGCCGGTCGGGTCAATGTAGAAAGCACTTTCACGGGTCTGGGTCTTAACGGTACCCTCGTCGTTTCTGACTCCATAACACGCGTGCTTTAGCCCCTGTGCGATCAGAGCAATGTGTGTGATGTTGTCCCTGTCTATGTATTTATTTATTTAGACTGTTATAGTTTTAAGTTGTCTATGTACATAGATAGATGCGGCGGCTTTAAATGTATATAGTGTATGTATGTAGTGTACATTAAAGTGTTGTATATGGGAGGTAGTTTGATTTCTCTCCTCTTGCAGTTTCCTACTGCTGCTGCCGCGGGCCGTTCTATCCGACCCCGTGGGCTCGGACTACGAGCACTACATACACGACGCGCAGCGACATTATCAGGTGACACTTGCCCCTCAAACGAAAACTTTGAAACATATTCCATTTCGATAAGGTCTGTTTTTGAATGTGGATAGTGAAAAAGGAAAAAACAAATTCCATCATCACTACCTCCTTACATACATACTTACTTACCTACCATATTCCATTGTAATAGTCTGTTTTTGAATGCAACGGTTAAAAAAAAAGAAAATTAATTCAATCCCGAATTAGGGCTCTTCAAAGACATTGAAGGGGTGGGGCGCTCACCACTCTGCAGTCGTGACTATGTATCATTACGTGTTAAAATGTAAAATACTTCAATTGCTGCGTGATTATGGCTTAACAGGTTGTAATTAGAGGACATTTTCTTACTACGATGACAGTGTGACAGCGAAAGGCTCACCGCCTTGTTCTAAATAAGCTTCAGCGAAAATTGCGTCGACGGGGCTTAATTATCTAAACCTCAGTTCTGGGAAAATGCGTGAAGATATTCTGATTCGCTTCCCGTGAGTTACGTAAAAGCCAACTAAGGGAAACGTTTTGGAAATGCCATTGGCTCTCGACAGATGGCGGGATAACCGCCTCAAAAGTTTCAGACCAAAATTCAGCAAACCGGCAACATAAATAAATATTTACTTATAAAAATTCATGACTCGAGTATAAACATTCATATTCAACACATTAATAATTACTTCTTAAGAGGTTTAAAGCCGCAGCCCTAGCTTCGAAGGCAGGGTTACTGCCAACTAGACTACAATAATAATCTACAGAACAATAAGCGAGCATCTGCATATGGTTTCAAATATACTTTTGCGTAGACTAAGAGTCTAAAACGAGGCGTTTTCTTATATGCATTTTTATATATTTTATATATTCTTATATATATTTTTGTCTAAAGTTCTGGCTAGACATAACGTCAAACTTCAACTGGCCGTCGGAGCACATCTGCGTCGACAACACGGCCAGCTCAACGCACAGCTACGACAGTAGACCCGAGGCCGATCTGCATTTGGACGAGGAGTTGCAGCCTCCACTCCGCACCCACGGAGAAATCTACCCCAAAGATCACTGCTCCGTCCAAAGACCCTGCTGCAACGACGCCAGACACAACGACAAAAGCGTCGTATGCAATTTCTCCCAGAAACTGGTCCTCCGACATCGCGATTTAACATCACCGCCTAACGACGACGAGTTTGACGAGGGTCCCTTCTTCAAGATGCTGTTCAAATTGCTCGCGAATATGCCAAATCAACCCTACCAATTGAATTTGCACCTTACTTCTATAATATCAAAGTTGGCATTGATCCCGCACCCGTATCTGCACGAATACCTGTTGAATCCAATGTTGCCAACGGCGAGGAAGACACAAACGCTGTTTAAGATACTGCAAGCAGTCGCGAGGAGGTTGACTATGGAGATACCGAGGCTGAAGAATTACAAGAGGTTGATCGAGAGCACAAGACTGCAGCTGATGAGTGAAGATCCGAGCTACGATGAAAGGTTTGTTCAACTGCTTTCTTAGTTCGACTTAATAAAACTGTATTTCCCTTTACTCGCAGTTGGTCTCATAGGGAGAAAAAGTAAGCTATAAGCAAAAATGTTCTAGACTAAAAATATATATCACATTATTACAATACAACCTAGCTAAGTTTATTCATACAAAATGGTAATGTTTTAGAAATGTCCCAATAAAAGAAAAATTTTAATTAGATTTGTTGATGGAAAACGACAATAAAAAAAAAACAAGTTTAAACCTTTGAAATTTTGCCGGCCGAGCTTACATGCTACCTAATGGTAAGTGGTGTAGCCCATTGATTTGCTTGTAACTTCCATGTAGGTTATAAATGCATTATTACCTTTGAGTGCTAAGATGGAATGTCTTACAGTCCGTAATACTGTCTTAATACCTTTCAAGATGAGAAACAAGTTGTACACTTAGTTGAAACTGAGTGGGATAAAGGACACCAACTTCAACAAGTACGTCTTAAGCCGGATAACTTATAAAAACTTAACTTAAAAACATGTTTATTTATATACCAAGACGAACAGTTTTTTCGTATTTCACTTCACCTTCAAAGTACACAGAAAATTCAGTAGTTAAATTGTATACCAATTTTATGCCTTTTGCTACTTCTTTACAGCATGTCAACTATTCACTGCTGAATAAAGGTCTGCCCTAATATTTTCCACAAAGAACGGACCTCAGCCACCGCATCCATCGACTGCCCGCAACATTTTGCACGTCGTCACTTCATATTGTAGGGGGTAGTTCTACACTAATGCATTGCCAATGCCAGGTTGCCACTCGAGTGACCTTTTGTTTGTTTTTTTTTTAAATGAGAGTACAACATTACTAGTATTCCTGTTAACTACTCCAATTAAGCTGCAATGTTTGTATTTAGTGTTGTTTACGACAATAGTCGAATCGCGCCCCCGAACCTGTTACGCTACATACATACATAAATATCTGCCCATTTAAGTCCACTGCAGGACATAGGCCTCTCCCATAGGGAGAATTTGCCATAATCGCCACGCTTGGCAAGCGGATTGGCGAACGCAGTACCAGACCACTCGCACCTCGAACGCTGCTGCCCCATCTTCGGTCTGATAATTTATTTAAGTATGTATTTATGTATGTATGTATGTATATATGTATGTATGTAAGTATGTATGTATGTATGGGTATCTTCACACAATTCCCAATACAGGGGCAGACAGAGGTCTAATCAAGACCCCTCCTTCCACCGAAGATATTTTCGGGACAACGTGACAGGTGGTGAACCCGTCGCCGTCTGATAATATGATCTGATATTTTTAGAGATGATTATTCTTACACCGTTACCACACGGAATCCGTTTCCACATGGAATACCGCGCCCCAAACCGTTAGCATATTGACGCTTCTTGACTTTCTTTGTTATACGAGTGAAGTTTTGATTATATTCTTCCAGCGGTGATCACAGCCAACTAGTGGAGAGCTTGATCGTTCTGGAGGAGTTCTGCAAGGAGCTCGCCGCAATCGCCTTTGTGAAATACCAGCACGGCATGCAATTTCATAGATAAAGAAATATTTTCCCTAAAAATAACTTATTTATTTATAAAATTTGCCTTAACTATAAAATTATCGTTCGAATAATACTTTTAGTAGTGTTCTAGTATTCAAATTGAATATAATTTTATTGGATTAAAAATTTCAGTCAGTATAAGTTGTTTAAAAACAACGTGTCTTCGATTAATTTTATATGTGAATACTTTGCCTAGTAGTAGATTAATGTAGTGTTTTATCAAGACTTTTTAAATCATACATACATGTATAGAAGCCTCTCTAGCCTCTTCCATGTACATATATCTACAGACACTTTATTATATATATGTATTGGCCGATTGGAAATCTGAATTAGAGAGTTGGATTATGGTTTCGAGAAAAGTTGCAAAAATAAAGTAAATTTAAAAAAAAAAAACTAAGCTGAAGTAAATCCAATTTTTTTCATACAATTGTGATGTAAAACGTGCTTACAGTTAGTTCCAGATGGTAAGTTGACAGTTGCTGGACAACTTCGACACAACACTATTTAGATTACAAATGTATCACTCCCCGGGTACTAAGTTGGAATGCTCCTTAGCCCGTATTAAATTGGTTTACTCTATGTGTCATACAGTAGGCATTATTTGTCTTCAATTACTTTAACTGACCCAGACGTCTCCTAGACAGGTAAGTCTACGTACCACCTTCAAAATACCTAAAATAACCTATGAAATAGTGGCCTTATGGCCCCATGGTGGTAGAGTTTTTTTTTTTGAGCTAGAGAGAAGTCACGACATAATTATTGTTTGTAGTGAATAAAAATTCACTTCACACTGCGCTTCGTGCGTCGTCATAAAGTAGTTGATTTTAAAATGTTTAATAATAACATGTATCAACTTTTTTCTATTTAATTTTAATTTGTTTAATAAATTATAAAACCATAAAAGGACAAAAATCTATTACACTATAAATTATTACTGAGAACTGTCATTCATTACATCTCTTCCAATCAGTTCGTTCATTTTGGATCTACGACTGCAAACATACCTACCTACCCGGTACGTTACGTCAATAGACGTATACACGTATGCTGAACGTATCGAGATACGAAATGGTTTTCGCTTCTATTCCGATTAATTAATTGAGTGTGATTGGACATTCATATTTAATATATATTTCAGAAAATTCTGCTTTACTCGACAGTTGCTACTAAGTTAACAGTTTAGAAAACTTTAAAAGTTAAATCAGTTTTCGTGGGTTTTTATTACACAATAGAATACGAATTGTAATTGGTAATTTGAAACGAATCTCGCAATAATAGCGTGTGGTAATTGAAGTGTATTGTGGAAATTCAAGTCATATAATAACGTATATTAAAATATATATTGAATTTTATAAGGTTTTATGATTATTCTTTATGATTGTTATAAGGTTTTAAGATGCAACAATAATTTATTTGCTTGAGGCTTCAAGCTAAAGATATCAAATCTAGTCTTAAATGCGCATGTAGCTATTTTATTCCTACATTCCCTCGCAATATGTTTTTTTTTTTTAATATTATTGTTACCATTTAATTATGTGACACGAAAACATAAATGTTTTAACATCAGTTATACTTTTTGGTTTATAAGTTTATGAAGAGTGACAATGTACACAAAGAGAAAAATCTGTAGAGCATTGTACTATATCGCAAGGCGTGTGTATTGTATATATTTATACTACAAGCATTATTTTTGTGCATTACCCGACTCCAAATAATTGACTAACTCTGAAAAGATAAAGAAATTGTGAACATACACGAACTGTAAAAGTTCATAGCTGAACTTAGGCCTCTTCCGTAAAATTCTATTGCAATGATAGTTTGAGTTGAATGATAGTTTATGCAAAAATAACTAAACTGCACATATGTGCCAATGCAGTAAGTACTTATGTATTACATTATTAGAAACAGAATATGTATAGAGAATTTTTTCAAGGATATAGTGTGTAATTAAAAAAACCGTTGCCGGGTTATAAAGGTGTAATATTTAAATAATAAAGATTTAAGATCATATTAATCAAAACAATTTAGATTCAGTAGAGACGCTTTTTGCACAAAAAATATTTATTGTACACCTTATTAAAAATAAATTGTCTATATTTTATCTGTTGAATATAAACTGAAATTATAATACTGTGTTTTATTTTCGGAAGTAACCGATTTGATAATAACCGTGTACCCGTGACCCAAGGGTGTCTACCTACCCCTCAGACACACCCCAGGGCTTTTGGTATATCCACGATCTCCGTTTTACCCTGGCGATAGTCGTACTTCTTTCCTCCCCTCCGTGAGTCCTCGGTCATCTATCTTATTCGCATCAGTATAATTTTTTTTATTAGGATTATGGGCTTGAATATAACATGTTTATAATAAACATATATATTGTATATCCTGGGATTATAAAAAATACAGTAGTCTATCTCTACTTCATTGAGAAATATAGTAGATATGATTTGATATCATGATATAGATATAATTTGAATCTCGACTCGAGAGAGATATTTATTTATTATTATGATATATAATTAAATCTCCGGATGAGATCGCGCTCTTGCCAAGTTCGATAAGTCAATCGACGAATTCAACTCCGCTTGGCAGCGTTCGGGAAACAACGCTATATGTTTTCGTAGAGTATACCTCAAAATCTAAAGACCAAGCATACAATCAATGCGTGTTGCCAATGGAAATGAGACGTGGTATTTGACTGCTGGCTTAAAGTTGCTCATCGTGCTCAGTGTTCTGTTCGGGATAGAATTTTTTTTAAATTCGCAATGAAGTCCTCCGCATCAGAACTAGAGTAACCGACGCAGCCGTTAAGATCAGCGCTCAGAAGTGGCAAGCCACAAACACGACGAACTAAACCGTTAACCGTTGGGGAAAATGTTTCAAGTGACAACCTCGTTTAGGCAAACGTCGTGTAGGACAAACACACCCACAAGATATAGTGACAACCTTTTGTATATTTCGGAGAGTCGAAAGATGCAGGTGGCCATTCTATGTGGCAATTAGAGAACGTAGTTCGGCAGTGGACTCTTAATAAGGTGTAAACGAGAAGGAGATACCAAGTTATAGGATGAGGAATCCTTTCATGAGAGTTTTGGCACAAAAGATGTACTGATGATGTGACTAAAATTGAGAAAAGTATGCTTTGTCTTATTTTCTTAACATGCGCCACCGAACCATTCGTTTGAGCTTGAACATTGCTCTGATCCCGAAGTAGCTTAAGCACTTGAGATGTGAGATCTGAATCAACGAAGGTACCATAAACAACCAGAGCCGAGGAAATTTTGTAAGTGTTTTCCACATTTACCCGCCCGGAAATTGAACTCGGGACCTCCGTTACGACACCATGAAAACTAGTGTAGTACTCGCGGATTTACGAATGCTCAAATAGCCATAGAAAGGACAACATAAGTACAAATAAATCAAACACAATAAAATGCAATGATGATTATATTTTCTCAAAATTAAATAATGCATTATAAACATGAAGTAACCATTAAACAAAAAACTGTTAAAAACTATTTACAAACATGGAATTATTTAGAGTGACCGCACGTACTGGGAACAAAATCATCATTTGACGAATTAGAAAACACTATTTTTCTTAATTAATAAAAAAAAAATAGATAATAAATGGCATAATTGAATATTATATTACGTTACTTAATTTTCTGATTAATATTGGTTATTATTTGATAACACAATAGAAATTAACCGAACGCATCACAAGATCATTTCCTTCCCAAAATCGTGCACTCAAATCACTCAAATCACAGCACGCACACACCTACATTCTTCAATAATAAACTCTTAAAAATTATTTAAAACTAACAGAGAAATGTCTTTTCTGACGGTACTTAGTTACATCCGTCGATGATGAAACAACGTTAAATTTAAGTATTTTACAAGAATCAATGTGATAGTTTTAAATAACTCATATTGTTACTACACGATTATAATATTTAAATAACTAGTTACAATGTGTACTATCATGTATAAAGTTATAAGAGTGATCTAATAGAGTGATTGTACTATTACTATAAATTTATTTTTAATGGTCATAGATCGAAACGCATGAGGCACTTTTGATTTTTTTAGCATGTGACCACTTGTAACAGTCATAAAATAGTTCACGTGCAGAGCATAGACCAGTTAGGCAAATTGTCTATTATATACAAATTGTTAAAAAGATTTCAAATCAGGTCAGTTCAAATCAGATTTCAAAAGGGTATAGCGAATTAGGTACTCCTCAGATGCACTACAGAGGAAGGAAAAGTACTGCATTTATAAAGTCATAAATTCAGATAAATCTTTATAGTGGATATGGGGAGTAACAAGTTACGATTCAGATAGTTGGTAAGGAACTTTGAATCGCGCGGTCATCGGATAACTGTATTATTAACAAACTTACTAATCTTAGTAACATATGTTACACTAATTGATGATTATTTTGTATTTTATTAAACGCGAGTACTCTTTATAACCTCTGCGGAATGCAAATTTTAATTGATCACTTCATAGAAATAAATATACTTGAATATTAAAATTATTTTTCGAATGCATTGTTTCATATCAACTCAACATTCTATTGGTATATCGTTATAAAGTTATTCATGACGCATTATATTACGTTTAATAAATTCAACTAATTACGAATCGATAATTATGTTATTACAGTTAAAAGTACATAAAACTGATTCAATCTCGACAATATACGATACAAAATATGTATTACGACGCTATTTATCAAAGATATGGAGTATAGTGTACTGGTACACCATGTGCTCCAGTATTTTTAACGTGACAAGCAAAGTTTAATGCCAAATTGAATTGCTAGTGTACAGAATAGTTCAAAAATGATTCTTCTATAACTTATAGTTATTAGATTCAGATAAAGAGGAAGATCTTAGGCATTAGCCATCAGCATACATATACGACAAGCGGGGACGTGCGTGGCAAAAAAAAAGCGGAAAAACGTCTCGCGATTAGTTCTCGATTATTGAAACTATTCATCAGTCATCGCATCGCAGTACCAGACAACTTCACCGTAGACGCCACGGCCCATCATCGATCTGCTCAATTTTTATCTCGCATTCGATTATCTCGATTATCCAGCCATCTATCGTAGGCCATTGTCTTTTTCAAGGCTTTTCCACTTATTCGGCATTTTTTTTATTCCATATAGTTTGCTGTTAAAAAGTAATGGTCCAATACAACAATAATTATTTTTACAATTACACAAATATAATTGTAATACCATTATGTACACTGTACAGCTACGAAACCTCCCGAAGGGTTGACTCTTAATGTAATGTAATGCAAGTACATTGTACTTTTTTGTACAAGATGGTGTTATACAATGGTGATTCATTCAGGTTTGTAATTACTTAAGACAATATAGAACTTAAGTTAATGATTTTATATCTTATACAGGAATTGCTAATCTGAGATGCTATTATATCAACAAACAATAACTTTATGAAATAATTTACTATTAAATTGCAATTATATTTCCAATTACGGACGAAGTTGCTGTAATTCATTGAACTAAATTGAATACATGTACACAGACTAACGAGAAAATGTCTAAAACCTTGATAAAATTATTAAAGTTAACAAATGAAATGAAATTTTAGAGCCTGCCACCTGAGAATCGCACTCGGGTCTCCTGACTCGAGCTCCAATCGCCCAACCACTCGACTATCGTGTCGCCGTTCCATAGCTTTGTTTGTCCATATCGGTTCTGATACAGATATACGGTATGTTTTTTGTTGTACGCTTAGATTACAGTGTTGAGACTAAGAGAAGAATATTAAGAATTATATCGCTAGAAATGTTAAAACTATAAAAAGTAACAAATAAATTCAAATATTTTATTCTAAAATAAATCTGAACAAATAGAACAATGTTATTGACCGATTAATATAAAATTTAAAAATATTTTTTACGGTGGTCATTGTAGATACTTGTTTACAAAATGCATTATTGTTACGGATAGTAACTGACCCTTCCAGCATTCAGATAGTACTGATCTCTCCTGGCATTCCTCATCACCTATTGACATTCACTTATTTATACATATTAAATTTAGGTCTGATGATTGTCTGTCATATCCATTATTATCATTTGAATTGGATATTTTTTTATGGTAAATAACAAACGAGCAATCATTTAGTATGTCGCTATATTGTCCCCCATATCATCATTGCTTAAGGCATTCATTCTACATAGATCGAATTTCAATATCCAACTACCTGATGGTAATTCACAACAGCAGAGAGGAAGAAAAGGGAAAAGGAGAGGAATAAGGGACAGGTAAAGGGGTAGAGGGGAAAGGAGGGGATCGGATACCTCCGGATACCTGTTACCTCATACACCGCAGAAAACGTCTAAGCATAGGATGCCTTTTAGTTCAATCGTCCTGCGAGTTCCTAATCCTGGTCCAGCCACAGCAGAAACAACAGAATTTGCCGCTTGGTTCTACCAAGCCTTTACATTAATATAGATAATTAATTTCATCTGATCTCCTAGGATAATTAATTTCATCTGACCTCTATTCCGATAGACTTCTAACACGAATCGGTTGTAAAATAAATAAGTATATACCATCTAACTTCCGTCTCTTCAGTAGATTACTCTATGACAGATGAAAAGTCACTAGTCATAGAGTAACCTATGACCACAGCACAAGTTACTCTATGACAATATAACTCTGGGACTCTATGACTACTCTTTTAGCAGAAAATAATAGGAATGTATTTATTTTATTTAATTTTCGATTGTACTATACAGTATACATATACAAAACAGTTCAAATGCAAAACCGAGATCCTGAAAATGAACAACTTATAATACAAGAGACATACTCGGCTTTGCTCGAGTTTACCTTACACTGTAATATTTATTTTTAGAGGTATAATAATAAACTAAACAATGTATTGGTCCCGAACTGGACTTCCAAGTAGCAGCCATTTTTTTTACCTCACACAATTTCCCATACTGGGGTAGGCAGAGGTCTAGACACTGAAGTCCTTTCGATCCACTTTCTCACTGAAGCAAAATTGGGACAATGTGACAAATGGTGCACCCATCGTCAACTTTCAATTGATTGTCAATATTTCTGGAAAACAAAGTGAAATAGCAGTATGTACATGCTGATTGCTGTAATAATTTAGAGAAGAGGAACGCTCCTCCTTCTTCATTCTTCTATTCCTTTTAACGTTTTTTTATGATTTATTCAGGTATGATGGTTTCTTACAATGTCATTCGAGCTGTCTAATGGTAAATTCTGCATTTAATATTGTTTTATGGCGCAATTTTTAAAGCATGCACGTCATGCTGCACTTTATGTTATAAAATTTAAGAGAAATTAAAATATCATCAACTGATGAACAGATCCCGCCCGTTTCAGTTGATTTTTTTTTGATGTTGCTATAAAAATTTAGCGGTGCTCAAAGATCGAACTTTGAACCCTCGCGTAGAGCGACCACTAGGCAACCACAATAACATTACATATTTCTAATTGATAAACGTAAGCATTAAAGATAACAATACCGTTGCTGCTATTCTAGTTTGAAAATTTTATAAAAATTTGTTATCGCAGTAGACATTAAATGAATGAACAGTTTTTCAGCCGACTGCGCAAAGCAAGGTAATGTTTTACGAGAATCATATAGACCTAAAGGTGTGTAAGCTTTTGACAAAATATTTAAAAAAATTATGCAACACTTCAGCCGACTGCGCAGAGTAAGGTAATGTGTTTTCAAGAAACATGAAGAAAATGTTACATACGCTTATGAGAAACTGTAAAAAAACATGTAATTTATGATATCTAAAAATATTACTTTTGTATATATTTATTATCAAATGGTCTCAACGCTTAAGCAAGTCAAATTATAAACGATTTTATACTCTAAAACAATGGAGTAAAGTTTCAAATTAGCATTTATAATTAAAATTCATAAACGATTTATAGATATCAGATTACTATGCAGTTATTTAACTCTAATGTGACATCCTAACTCGATACTGAGAAAGAATTTTATCTTTTTTTAAACCAAAATTATCGAGGCAAGCAATAATCGACCTAAATTACATATGATACATGCTCCATTTCACAAGTACAATAAATATAAACATCTCAGAGAAGCAAATTCGACTAGTTCGGTCCAACTGTGACCACAAGTTTTTTTGACTGCGTTCTTTTACGACGACACAGTGTAATGTAGAGATAGAGACATCAGTTCGGAAATAATGAGCACTGCACGCCGATATTGTCTTAACGTATTCGTTTTCATAATAAAGCTGTGTGATTTTTACATGAATTTTGAAACTATTTGTTGTTGTTATTTTCCAATGTTTTATTTTCGACAAATTTATACGCATTGAATTACTGTAAAAACACTAATAAAATGAGGTATCTGTGTGTAGTATAAGTTTTTTTTTTAATATTTTGAACCATATGTCACGTTGTTCCAAATAGACTTCGGTGGAAGGTGGCTCGAAAGGACTTAATTGTTTAAAATTGTGTCCATATTAGTATCGGGAATATGCGTGAAAGCCTAACAAAATAAAGCTGAATTTTCTTTGTATATGAACGATTTTTCGGAGATAGCGATCAAAACAGAAAATATTTTCAAATAGTTACATTCCGAGCAACCAATGTATAAATTAATATATATACAAAAATATAATACATTTATAATATTGCATAAATCGCTCAGAGCTCATGACCACACACCGTCGTCTAACCTATCTAATTAAAAAAACTCGAGGTCATAAAATATTGAACTTTATTATTTTTGACTTTAACGTTGACTTTACTTTAATGATTGATTACACTTCTTAATTGTAAGTTGGTATTTACGCGAATGTTATTAACTCACATTTGTTTCGTGTTTAATTAATAAAAATGAAATGTCTCTAGCTTCACATTACATTGTGGCGCACTTTCACAACTCGACAATGCGCTAATCTACACGGTACATACATTAATATACATACAATTATTTCACTATAAATATCCTCGGCGTCATTGGGGAGTCGCGAGCGTCGCTTGATGCCTGCAATGAAGAATTAAAATCAATTTAGATATTTGTTAATCTATACACGATAGCAGTGTGGTTGGGTGATCGGAATTCGAGTTGAGGAGAGCCGAGTTCGATACCCAGGTGGCAAGCTCGTACCAATGGGTTTTTTCAAAAACTTGTGAATGATTCCTATGGCTTGGACATAATACGGCAACCGGCTCACCACCTGCCACTTAATTAACTGAAACGACTTAATTGTCTAGACCTCTGTCTGCCCCTGTATCGAGAATGGTCTTAAAGTAATATAACCATTTCATTGGGCAAGACATAAGTCTATTATTATTTATATTATATATATTATCTAATAATAAATAATATATATTATAATTTATTATTAGAAAATATTCACGCCACACTTACACTACATCCATCGATCGTCAGTTTCAATCAACACGAAACAGAAGAAACATGCAAAAGAAACCGTAGGTATCCTCTTTTTTAGATTTTTTTTTAAATAAAATAAACACAAAATTGGACATAAGTTAAATTAGAAATAGCATGGGAGCGATCAACTTATTCCCAGTGGTTAATATATTCATTTATATTGGAATAACTCTTTTTGTACAGTTTTTATTTGGTAAATGCTTTGAACCTATTTTTTTGGATTTTGTTGTAGAAGTGTACACACCACCCCATGAATAAATTACTTATTCTATGGAGTCTAGTATCTGACGTTATAAGCTTGTTTGTTCCTTGTTTTCCCACAACCTGAGAAATAATGAAACTTCTTCGTTATCGCTTATTGTTTGGGAACTTCTCATTTTATCATAACGGGCTGTAAAAGTACACAGCAGGTCTTAGACCTCCTCTACACGGGAACTGTCATGATCACCACGCTCGGCAAGCGGATTGGCGAACGCAGTACCAGACACCTTGCACTTTAGACGCTGTTGTCAATCACCGGTCCGATGAATTTTGGTCAGGTAATTTTAGAGAGGGTTATCCCGCCATCTATCGGTAACCAATTGCAATACCAAGACTTTTCCTCTAGTCACCTCGACGATACCCACGGGGAGAAATGAAGTGGTACATCCTTAAGACGTCACTACACAGTGAGTTCATATTTAATTAAAGATAAATAAAGTGATTAAGTTTTTCAAAAGGAATTTTTTACCGGTACGTCAGTTAAGATTCACCACCACGAGAAGAACGGCGACTTGTGCTGGAAACGCTGTTGGAACGAATCGAAGAAACGCGATGACGTTGTGCCGCTTTTGGACCTGGAACGAATGCAATTAAAAGTGTTAAGTAAAATTTAATCAACACAAAATATAATAAAATATATCAATATATATATAAAAATATCAATATAAAAATATGTAAAAGTGGAAAATATGGGTTCAGTAAATGGCTCTCTCGATCATAATATCTGCACGGGCTGCACGGGGTTCTTGCCGTCCCGAATGGGGGAATGAATGAGCGAATGATGTAGCGTACATCTCGACGATGATAGATCACCAGCTGCACGGGGCTCTTGCCGGCCCTAGTGACAGAAAGAATGAATGAATGAGGGAATAAGGTTGCGTACCTCTCGAAGATGATAGATCACCCGCTGCAAGGGGCTCTAGCCGGCTCTAGTGACGGAAAGAATGAATGAATGAGCGAATAAGGTTGCGTACCACTCGAAGATGATAGATCACCCCCTGCAAGGGGCTCTAGCCGGCCCTAGTGACGGAAAGAATGAATGAATGAGCGAATAAGGTTGCGTACCTCTCGAAGATGATAGATCACCCCCTGCACGGGGCTCTCGCGCACCCGTGCGAATGAATGAGTGAATGAATGAACTGTTCAAGCAGCGCACCTCTCGACGATGACGGCGGGCATCTGCACGAGCTGCACGGGGCTCTCGCGCACCCGTGCGAATGAATGAGTGAATGAATGAACTGTTCAAGCAGCGCACCTCTCGACGATGACGGCGGGCATCTGCACGAGCTGCACGGGGCTCTCGCGCACCCGTGCGAATGAATGAGTGAATGAATGAACTGTTCAAGCAGCGCACCTCTCTCGACGATGACGGCGGGCATTCAGAATGAGCTGCACGGGGCTCTCGCGCACCCAAAAGGAATGAATGAGTGAATGAATGAACTGTTCAAGCAGCGCACCTCTCGACGATGACGGCGGGCATTCAGAATGAGCTGCACGGGGCTCTCGCGCACCCGTGCGAATGAATGAGTGAATGAATGAACTGTTCAAGCAGCGCACCTCTCGACGATGACGGCGGGCATCTGCACGAGCTGCACGGGGCTCTTGCCGTCCTTGAGCGCCTGCGTGAGGTTGAGCACCTGCCCGCGCGTCACCGACATCTGCCGCTCGAACAGACCTCGGTCGAAGCCCTTGTCTTGCTGCCGAAGGATACATTTAATTAAACGCATTTAATATATTAAATAGCGGCCCGTATACGCCTCTCCTGTGAGGGAGGATTTACCGCAATCGCCACCCGTGGCAAGGCGATTGGCGATTGCAGTTTCATAGGCACTGCACCTTAAATGCTGCTGCCTGTAATTGTCTGCTGAGTTTTATCAGGCATTCATTGAGAAGCTTTACTCTTAATCGCCTTATACAACACCCAAGGGAGGAAAAGGGGTGGCACAGCCATTTAAATATTATAATGTACACTACAATACATTGTTTAGTACAACACTTGTAGCAATGTACCTGTACAATGTGTACTGTAATGTCAAATGGCACATTAAAAACTAGTGTAATAAAAAGTGGAAGCGAAATTGAAAGATACTAGATTTTAACAAATATATGATAGTAACACTATCTCTAAAGCAAAGGGTTGCCTGTTCGAATCCCGCTAAGGGCAAATATTTGTGTGATGAATGTTTGTTTGTATTCGAGACATGTTTAAAAGGAATATATGAATATAATATTTATAAAATAATAATCTATGTAAAAATAATAATCTATGTAAATATCTATGCATGTAAGTATATTGTATAAATAGCTTGGATACTAAGACGGCGACGGGTTCACCACCTGTCATGGTGGCCCAAAAATAAAATCTTCGCCTGAAGATATTTTTTATAAATATAAGATATTTTTATAATCTATTTAAAAGTACGAAAATATATTTTCGTACTTTTAAATAGATTTACAGACCAATTACAACTTTCACACTATTCAAATGATATATTTAATAATAATTACCTTGAATAGCATATGTAGTTCGTCGCAGAGTTCCTGAACAAAGTTCATATCGGATAACAATGGAAGTACCAGCTCTCTGTAAAAAGAAGGAAATAACAAAAATTAAAATTACAAAACGAAGTAAAGAAATAATCTTGCACAAATATAACGACTATACAAAAACGGACAATTACTAATAATCTAATTAACTGTCTCTGTCTTCACAGGCCAGGATTATGCATTTAAATGGATTATTAGAGGCATTATACATACACATCTAATTATTTCTGCAATAATTGAACAATAACATCGATATTATAATATACTATAGTACATTAATTTTATACGGGGAATTGATAAAGAAGAAATTAAAAAAAGATAAAGAAAAGTTGACAGCAGGAGAAAGGTTTCTTCGGTAAAGAGGGTTTGCCCTAACAATTATGCTTGGCAAGCACTTACTTCGTGTGGGTGATTGTCTGCTTATTTTTGTTCTGATATTTTATAAGATTGTTATCGCGCCATTTGTCGATAGCCTCTGCAATTTTCAAATATTTCCCTCTGCTATCTTTATGACATCCAAGGAAGAAACGAGTATTTTTTATGTATCGTAAGGGGAGAAGGGTAAAAAAAAAATATCAAAGCAAAATTAAGCAGACAGGTGTCAGGTATAGTGAAAGGTGTCTATATTGCGATCACTAACTTAACATAACTTATTTATCTAAGTTTAACAAGATAACGCACCATCTGATGGTAAGTGACTACTTCAGCCTATAACAGTAGCAAACGACTTCAAAACAAAACCTCCCTCCTCAAAAGAAACTCTCCCTCCCTCTCACAACCTCTCTAATGGGAGAGGTTCATGTACTGCAGTGGACCATTTTGTAAACATATAGACGGATTACATACATTTATGTATGTATGCATGTACCCTTTATTTTCCAGAATCTTGCCAACGGTGAATTCACGTGAATGAAAACTGATGTTCGCACGCAGCGCCATGAGGCGACGCAAGACACCAAGAGGCGAAGCTAGACGCCAAAAGGCGACGCGAGACGCAAAGAGACGACTCGAGACGCCAAGAGGCGACGCGAGGCGCCAAGAGGCGACTCGAGACGCCAAGAGGCGACGCGAGACGGAGGCTCGAGGTGTACCGACTTGGTCTCGTGGCTGAAGGGCAGCTTGGCCTGCGGCAGCCAGGCCCAGTGGTAGGGGTAGGCGCGCCACGAGTCGGGGTGCTTGAAGGGGAAGGCCAGCCCGTTGTCGATGGCCGCGATGCGCACCTCCGCGCCCGCCCACTCCTGCACGCACACGCACGCACACATATTATTGTGTGTTTACAAACACGCACATATTTTAACAGTGGTAGAGCCACGCATCAGCTTTTGTTGTTGCATGAATGGGCCGGCTCGACCGGGGAAGTACCACGACCTCACAGAATACCGGCGTGAAGTAGAAGTCTAACAAACTTCTGCGTTTCGTCTGGTGAGTGCAGGTAACCAGTGGCCCACACATCCCCCTCCCCCAATTCTGGGGGAGGGGGGCACTCTAAGGGAGGCAACGCATCTGCCAAGCCTCTGGTATTGCGGGTGTTCATGGGCGGCGGTAATCACTTACCATCACGTGAGCCACCTGCTCATTTGCCCCCCTTTTCTATAAAAAAAAATATACATAACATTTGCTGTTCAAAGGATTGACCGTTACATGTACCGAATTATGTTACAACATTTGTAGAATTAAGTTTCTCCTTCAAACCATGACGTTTTCATAATTTTTTTTAATATTATTAAATTTTTTTTAAGAATATATTATAATATTTGTATGGAACCCTCACTACGCATGTTAAAATAATTCATTAAATTTATGAGAAATTTAAAAATTGATTCTTGGGGAACACGGTGGCTTAGATTTGACGCTCTGACAGGTTCGAATTTAATAACAAATAGACCAACATCGACCAACTTTAAAAATCAATAAAAAATACCTCATCAATTATTTCATTTATCCATTCCTATGTGACAAGTGACCAAATGAACCAAACTATCGCCGTTTCAATATTCAATTCCATACAAATCGTACATCAGTTAGTTTAATCTCCGTATTACTCCCTCCCACGTGAGCATATCTCCGTTCATTCGACCACAGCTACAAAATAAGTTAATAAAAGAGGCGTTGTCTATGGCCTGACCGTGGGCTCGGCCATGGCGACGGCGTCCCTGCCGGGCGCGTCGTACTTGATCAGCCAGTTGTCGTTGCCGCGGTCCGTGTTGCGTATGATGTAGTCCAGCACCACCAGCCGCTCGAACTGCAGCTGGAACCTGCACACAGGTATACTTATAGTACCAATGCCAACGTGTTTCAACATGCACCAAATCTGGGGTAGACAGAGGTCTAGACACCTGAGATATATCAACTCGACTTCCACCGAAGACTATTTCGGGCAATGTGACTGGTGGTGAAGCCATCCCTGTTTTAGTGTCCATGCAAAATGGTACAATATACTTATATAGATATGTATTTAAATACAACAATAATAATATACTTATATAGACATATGAACATCCATCACTAAAGCACAATACACACATATTCATCAGAGAAATGTTTGCTCGCTAGCGGAATTCAATAAGTCTATATATGTGTATGTAGATAAAGTCGTTTTCTACACTGTCCCCGTCGGATCCAAACCCGGGACTCTCTCGTGTATAGAGGTCGTCGAATGATTGGATAATTTTAAGGGGGGGGGGCACTCACTTCCTCATAACGTGGGGGGGCGGCGGGTCCTGCTCAAACCTCCGCAGCCAGTAGTCCGCGTCCTTGTAGCCCTCTACGAACAACTGGAATGAGCCCACCTGCAAGTTGGAAACGAACACATTCATTATATATACATATATATACTAGCCAACCCCACAAACGTTGTTTTGCAAAATGAAAAAGTATGGGTTCATCGTAGAGGGGTAAAAACTTAGGGTTGCATGTGTTTTTGTATGCTGTATCTTAAAAAAAATTAAAAAACAATTGTGTGAAAGAAGCCATGAGGAAGAAAGGAGTGAGTACTGAGATGACGGGAAATAGAGGAGAATGGAAGAAGAAGACATGTTGTGTCGACACCACATAGCATGGGATAAGGGCGGGAAGAAGATCTAAAGATTTTTAAAAAACTTTAGGGCTGGATTACTCTTAACATTTAGGGGGATGAAAAATAGATGTTGTCTGATTCGCAGACCTAGCCGATATGCACACAAATTTCACGAAAATCGGTAGAGCAATTTCGGAGTAGTTTAATTACAAACACCGTGACACGAGTATTTTATACGTTAGATTTATCGATTCGAAGTCACCGTTAACTATAGCCTGCTGGGTTTCCTTCAGGAGATGGATTGGCACGAATAAACTTATACATTCCTGCCCACCCGTAAAACACGCGCTTAGCCGTGGAATTGCGGAAACCAATCTAATGAACTAGGAAAAAGTGTGTTTGTATGTTTACTTCGATGTTTTTCCACTTCTAAAGGTTGACAGGCAGAGAATGCTTTCAGCATTATGTCCGCCTTATGTTCCTATATATTTTTATACAGTGCAATAAAGTTGAATAAATATATAAATAAATATATTCACCTTAGGCGGTAGTCCCATTCTATTGAATCGAAGATTCGGAAACTGCTCGGTGATGGCGCGCTTGAGCCGCGAGCGCTCGCGGTCTATCCGCAGGTAGTTGAACGTCTCCGACACCAGTTTCACCACCTGAACACAGAAAGCACCAGTATTATTATATTATCTTCAAGGATTTCCTAATACAGGGGAAGTCAAAGGTCTTAAATCAATTCAAATTATTTATGATTTGACCTTGACCTCGACCTCGGCTATCATGACTTCGTTTTGAAATGAATTCGAGTCGTGAGACCCGAGATCGATCTCCGGGTGGCTGGCTCGTAACAATGGGTTTTTTTAAACCTATGTACAATTCATATCGTTGGCTTGGACATAAAGACGGCGACGGTCTCACCACCTGTCACGTTGTCCCGAAAATATCTTCGGTGGAAGATGGGTTGAAGGGACTTAATAATTGTCTAGACCTTTGTCTACCTCTGTATTGGGAATTGCGTGACGATATTTATATTTATTTATTTACTCATTTCCAAATACAGTGGTATCCAGAGGTCTAGACAAGTCAGTCCTTTCGAAACACATTTCACCGGAGTTTATTTTGGGACAACGTGACAGTTGGTGAGCCTGTCGCCGAGGAGGAGTAACACAAGTTCCAAGACCAATAATATCAGTTCACAAAAATATAAGTGTATTTAATCAAAGCAAGTACGTCATTTTTAAATATTAAAATAATAGTTTTTTAAGAAGATCGAAACAACAGCCAAGCAATCCGCTGAAACATTTTCTAAGCAAACGAGTTGTTCAAAATTGGAATAAGCTTCTAGAAGCGGTCGCGTGTCTATTGTGTTATGCATCCTCTGTGAAAGTTTTTAATAATAGACCATGTTAGAAAAATATTTTTTATAAGGAATCAGCAGAAGCTGCCCATCCATAATATTTATAGTAATTATAATTTAAGGGAAGATGCTGACAAATATTTCATTTAATACATTATGTTAAATCAATGAAAAACTATAAAAAACTGAACCGATATGTTTTTTTTTTTTTTTTGAAAAGAATCTTCCTTCTTTTAGGTCCTTTATCCCATTGATTCCTGGGCGTGTCCATATAAAAAACACTTTTACACTCTACATTTTCTCGGGTCTGGGAGTCTCGGGGATGGTATATTTGTTGTTTCAGATTCCATACCAAGCGTGCTTTAGCAACTAACTTTGGGATCAGAGCAATGTGATCCCAAAGTAAGTTGCTAAAGCTAATGTATGAGATGTTGTCCGTATGTCTATCTATATGTATATATATATAAATATGCCCATGCTGACCGGTAGCTTCTATACTAAATCAATATCGTAGCCTTCTCACTTCGCAAAATTTATCAAATGGAGTGACACACGAGTATGTATTTATTACGTTTATATTCTTCGATAATTAAATTTTTTTACAAATTATCTGGTCACATTGTTATATAGCCCTTTATAGTATTTTAATAATTTCCCTTTTAGTTGTGTTCAAATAGCTCTTCTACGATTCTCTGTGGGACAACAGGACGTGCTGTGTTCAAAGTGGCAGACGATTCGACCTTGAACGCTTCTCTCTCCATCCCACTTATGAATATACAGTATATAGCACTGATTTCAGTAAGTCACTGGTTGGACACACTGAAAATCAGCACCATGGCAAACATTTCATGGCATTATGCTGAGTGAGCACCTGTTCCCAGATGACGCTTTGACACGAGTATGGGTATTGTATAGTTTGTAATATGTAATATGTTGTAATTTGTATTGTATCGTTAATATTATTTGTAAAATGTGTTTTTTTTTATTCTATATTTTGATTACTATTTTAATTTCAAAGATCTGTCACGGCATCTTTGTGGCGAATAAACCGTTCTTTCTTCCATTCTTTCTTTCTATTAATTATTATTATTTAAACGCTCACCCTCGTCTTTGGGACAATCTTGAGTCCTATCTTAGAGTCGACCAGACTGGCGCCGGCCTCGGACAGGTAGCCCTGGTTCGGTATGAGACAGGAGCGGCCGAAGCAACATGGGCAGCAGAGCTTGTGCATCCACTTGGTCCATTTGGGGTTCAGTCTTCCGTACGGTTCCTCGTCCTTCGGCTTGAAAACGCCGATTATTTTCTGAAAGGCAATTGTGTAAGATGAGAAGATTGATCAAAAAATTATATGTAAACACTCAATGATCAATTGATAAAAAAAAATTAATTTTTCAAAAAAAAATATTTTCTCTTAAGATTTGAATCTTATATCAAAAAACCTTAATTAATTCTTTTTTCTAACCAAAAATCTATTCTTTTGGTTACATAACTTAAAAGCGTACTAAGAATAGTTTTTAGGAATTTTATCTTCCTAGATGGTAAGGATAAACGAAAGATTTTATATCTTTCGTTTCTTATATGTTAATTATTGTAATTACCATTTTCATACACACTTACATCTCTCATGTCTCAGGAGATAAATTTACTAAAATGTATTATTAGTGAAAAATAATACAGTAACTTGATTATTCAGGTATAAGTTTGGACTAATAAAATGTCTCCATCACACCAAATAAGGGAGCCAAGCTCAATGATCTCTTATCCCCGTGAAGGAATTGTTCTAAGCTCCTCTAACAACTCACGTATGCAATGAAACATCAAATCCACCTAAGCAAAAACAATGTTGCATACTTGAAAAATAATTAAAAGGAGCTATATTTCATCAGTACTTTTTTATCTACACGCATTTTGCCGTTTTGGGGTAGGCAGAAATTAGACAATGAAGTCCTCTCTATCCACTTTTCATCAAAGCTTTGGGATGTGACAAGTGGTGAGTTTATCGCCGTATTATCGTGCCCAAGCCAACGGTACAATTGTTTCTCTAAGTAATTATTACTTTGAAAAATATTCACATATACATGTAAACATCTATGAGTCGACCATAAACATACTGTATTCATCACTCAAATATTTGCGGCGGCATTCGAACCCGTAACCGTTAGCTTCGAAGGCAGAGTCACTACTAACACAGTTATCAAGTCGCCAGTCACAAATACTTAAGCTATGTATGTATTATAGTGTAAGTATTTGTAAGTAGTAGTATTTGTCACAAATACTTAAACTAACTATGTATGCACAACGGTTTTCAAGGTCTCGCAATCTCTGAGGTCCCGGGTTCAATTACCAGACAGGTCAATGTAGATAAAACACTTTTTCTAAATTTTCTCGGGTCTGGGTATTTCTGATACCTTCTTTGTTTCCGATTACATACTACAAGTGCTTTAGCTGCTTACTTTTGGGATCAATGTTGTCCTTATCTTTGTATATATTTATTATTTTTTTATAATATTTTTTATCCCAACAAAATTAACTAAAAATAATTTACAATAGAAAGTAGCACTGTTTGTGTATCTTTCTTTACTTTCACGGCTACTAACAGTTTAATGATAGTCAGATGGAAAAATTTGATAGACATAGCATACTTTTCAGGAAAATCATACATAACGGCCTAATACAGTCCACTGCAGGGCATAGGTCTTTACCATAGGGAGGGTTTGCTATAATCGCCACGCTTGGCAAGCGGATTGGCGATAGCAATATCAGACACCTCGCACCTTACTCGCTGCTGCCATCTTCCATTGGATTATTTTAGTCTGATATTTTTAGAGATGGTTATCCCGCCATCTATCGGTTGCCATAAAGCTATTCAAGGCTGTTTCTCTTAGTCGACTCTTATGCCACCCACTGGAAGAAAGGGAGTGGCAATATTCTTACATGATTACCACACGGCTGTTCAGGAATAAATAACATCTTTTTTTTATGAAATTTGAAACCATACTGAAAATACCAGCAAGTAAATAAAGTTAATAGAATAATAAGTAAGGACAGCTAATACAAAACAATAAAACAAGCACTGACATAGCTTTAGTAGTCACTTTAGCCAGATGGTTGGTGATCGGAATGCCAGTCGAGAGGCCTGAGTTTGATTCCCAGATGGTAGGCTGGTAACCAAGTTTTTATTTCTTCAAAACTAACCTACCTGCTAACCAAAACTACCACTACCCAAAAACTACCTGTCACGTTGTGCCAAAAAAAAGTCTTAGGTGAAAGGTGGGTTGAAAAGACTTAATTGCCTGGAGATATGTTTACCCCAGTTGTCTAGACTAGACTTCTGTCTATCCCTGTATTGGGAATGGCGTAAAGATATTTATACATTTTATTAACATTTCAAATTAAAATTTCACACAACAAAAGATAATGTATCAAAGAAGTATGAATGAGAATATGAATAAGCTTATTAGTTATATATTCATATTATAGCATTCCATAGATAAACAATTCAATATCAATTAAAGAGTGATTAAATGAAATTGGCCAAAAATTTATATTTATTTATATTTCTGAGTAACTTGAAAGAATAAAATTAATTATATTATATCTTGATATTAGTCTGCCTCATTAACAATAACGGTATTTAACTAGTTAAGAAAATTAATTCTTAATGCATGTAATTATTAGTGAGTTAGAAATAACTGTTAAACCACTAATAAAAATCAGATATTGCCACCATGGTCAAAATTGTTTATGTTATTTTAACCATGTTATTTTAACTAATTACTATTGAGCTATGCTGCAAAGTGTGATTTCAGCATAAAAATATGCCACTCCTCTGCTACCCTGAAGCAGATAATGGCTAATTTACACGCTTTGCTTTTATGCTGATGCTGCTTGAAAATTCTTCACAATTTTTTGACACAATACATTCAAAAATATACAATATTGATTTGGAATGTATTTTGCAAAAACATTAAAAAAAATGTATATCTTCAGGCCATTCCCAATACTCGAGTAGACAGGTCTAGACAATTAAGCCCTTTCGAGCCACCTTCCACCGAAGATATTTTTAGGGACGAAGTGACAGGTGGTGAGTCCGTCGCTGTCGCCGTAAATATACTTTAATGATATAACATCTCACAAATATAATATTAAATTGATGCTTTACTTACCCCACCGGGGTTTTTGACGAAATACGATCCACTGGATCCCTGATATATCCTCTCCGGAAAGATGCCATTGTCAATGGCCACCTCCGCTTGCCACACCAGCTCACTGAACTGCGGGTCATCTGGAAAGAATATTATTTTTGTCAAATAAATAAAATCTTAACGCCATTCCCAATTCTGTGGTAAGAAGTGTAGACATAAAATCATTTCGACCCACCTTTCACTGAAGACTTTTTTTGGGAAAACATGAGAGGTGGAGCCTACACCGTCTTTATGCCCAAGCCAACGATACAAATCATATATAAGTCTTGAAAAATCATTGATACGAACCATAAAAAAACTATGTTATAAATAAAACTAGCAAGCCTTTCGAATTTTAAAAAAATATATAATTTTTGATGACTTGAGGTAGTGAAGGAATGTACACTGTAAAATTTATATTTTAATCATAGTTTATGGTAAGTGCTGGAAATTGCAGAACTAGTCATCTCACTGATCACTCAATCATTGTCCTATGATACTTTCTTCCTCAATACTGCCTCGAGTGTGATAAGAAATCGAATTTTTTCGTAATTTATCGCTAATCTAATCTTATCTATATTATTATAAATATCTCGTAATAAATATTATGATAGCATGATTGTATTTTTGATGCTACAAATTCATTTTTTTTTGAAATCTTATGTTGGAAAATGAATATTAGTAATCACTTCTTCATATCTTGTTTATTTATTGGCACACCAACAGCCTAACACACAATTACAGTAAAAAAAGTACAGTGTATAACTGATGAAAAATTATAGATTTGCTCATAATTTTTTTAAGACTAAAACAATTGTAAGAGACTTATATTCATTTCCTATCTCTGAACAGTTGTATTACCAAAAATATTTAACCTTGTAAAAAAGCCACAGTATACGCCTATGCCTAAGCCTATGCTTCCCGTTTACGGAGTCTTTGTCACAACAGCCATGCTTGGCGAGCAGAATAGCTATTGTAGTGCAAGACACCATACAAATTGACATCTTTAAAACCCACTTTTCACTGAAGCTTATTTAGGACTATGTGACCTTATTTAGGTGGTAAACCCATTGCCTTCTTAGTGTCCTATCTAATGGTTCTATACACATATATACATATATTTACATAAATAAATATTCATTTATACATATCTTCTTATACTGTCTGTATTAGATATTCATAACCATCACACAAGTGTTTGCTCCTCATGGGATTTGAACCTGCAAACTTTAGCTTCAAAGGCAGAGTCACTATCAAGTTAGCTATTGGGTTGTCTGTATTAAGTTATGTATAATATTAATTAAATTTTTCGTAAATATTATGTATCTGGTAAAAATTTCTTGTAAATATTAATTAAAATAAATACAAAGATTAAACATATTTACTGAATAAAAATAATGTGTTTCAGTATCATAAAATATTTAATTACTATTTCAAAGTTTAATAAATGTAAGCAATTGATTGAACAAATCGATAGACATCTTATTTCTAAAAGGTTCTAGTAGTAAACAATACCATCACTACTTACATTGAACTCAATGTCAAATCCAACAAAATGAGATACCAAAACTTGTTTTAATTGGTTTTACTTAGTGAACTTCATGATTATTTATAAAATGTAACCAATTTTCTACATAAAACATTTTAAGTAGTGATGAATGTGATATTCATAAGATATCATGAAAAAATTTCATGGTGACTAAATTGGGTTCAGTTGAGAACCCAATTTAGTCACACCATGTGGCAATTATTGTCGACCCTCATGGTAGAGGGAGATGGACTTTCATGCATTGGACTTTCCGACTATTAATATAAAAATGTACTTTTCTAGTTGATCAGCGGAAAGTTGATATTAAGCTTTGCTTTACACATTTAAATACATTACATTATTAACTACAAAATAATACTCATTAGCAGTCTTTATTTTTTATTTGAATGCAAAATTATGTAACAGCAGCAACTTTATCAATTTGAGTAAAACTTTACAAATGCATTAAGTTCTCGTTACATTTACATATGGAAACATTAACTCTTATCTGTGGTGGTTTTGTGAAATTAACATTTTCCTTACTGATAGCTTTTATGAAATTCTACAAACAACTGTAAGACAATGAAAATGTTTTTGTCTCATCAAGATTAAACAATGCACAGTTTCTTGAATACTCTTAACTTCTGTTTAGCTGAATAATTTCTTGTATTTATGCAAACACTACACATCTAAAATAAAACGATTTTCGAATTTTATCTCGTTTTTATTTAGTTCTTTAAAAACTGCTTTTATTCTCTTCTTTTCCTAACAATGACTGCAGGACATTCTAAACCTCTGTCTCCCATGACCATGGATGCAATTAAAGTATCCAAAATGTCGGGAAATAAAAGTAATAAACAAAAAACATAGTAGTACATAAATCTTTATTAGCCCAATACAAATTATTTTTTAACCCAATCACATCCCACACCCAATATATTTAGCTTTTAGTACTTTGTGGGTTATCACACAAAATATTTACACCTGAATATTTTGTTTCATATCATTAAAATTAATAATAAGCTGCAGGATAATGTGGTTACTGTGAAGTCTCATAAAAATAACTATTAAATTATAGCAATACTTGGTGTGTTGGTGTAAAAGTGTACCATCCCCTTTCATCTTATGGCTGCAATAATAGATGACTATGGGGAAAAGTCTTGTAAATTGTATTGGCAATTTTCTTTAGTGAACTTCTATGGACACTATGTTAATATATATGTTGTATAATATGTCCTATTATGATACTCTAAATCATAAAAGTTAAACCAAATTTAATAGATACTTAATACATTTATTTTGGATAAATAAAATGATAGAGGTCTTCAGTTGTGCACACTTCATGGAAAAACTATGGGATAGATTTCAATGGAGTTTTATTTATACAATTAATTTCTACTTTATTTTATTGTAATATCTGCATTTATTGTAAAGTTATTAAAGTCTTAATAAACAATTATTTTTAGAAGCACTATGTTGAGCATATTTGTTTATGCAGACAAAGTCACAGGTTAGTCATAAAAAAAAATACTATTGTATAATATGGTAATGTTAACATATGGCCTTTCTATTTTCGTAATTACTGTTGTAAAATATATATTAATTATAGTCATATACATGTATTGATTATATGAAAGCTCTTTGATGGTATAAACTTACTGCATTGAAAAGGAAATTCCATTATTTAACCAATGAATTAATAAAAACAGATGAATTAATAAGACTTCTTTTTTGCACACTTGTTACACTTCACTGAAAATTATCACTTGCAACTAAATTCACACAAGTTAAGTCCCTCTTTCAGAAGCCTTTTACTGTTAAAACAAGTCTGAAGTTGGAGCAAATCAATAACATATGCTAATGTAAATTCAAAGAGAAACAAACACATTCAGAGTCTATTTAGGCAATTTGAAGTATTACAAGGTGATTGAAAATTACGCCATATCTACTTGTCGTGCGTCTCATGTTACCCTCTTAAGTTTTAGCTGCCAATTGAAGCCATATAACTGCACATAATTCTAGCAAATAGAGTTAGTGCAATTTTAAATATAAGACTTAAGTAAGCAACAAAGTAGGTATATGTTTACAATAGTCCATTGTATTACCTGGAAAATGGTTGAAGGAAACTTCGAAGTCGCCGCGGCCGCTCAAGAGCGGCTGCGACTCTCGGTTAAGGCCTGGAGAATCCACGTTGCCCTCGAACCCGACCTCTGGCACTAAACAAATGTCCTCAGCGCTACTAGATAAAGATACCACGCCGTCATCAGGAGGCGTAATAGTTGTGTTCGGTTTGTCGAAATCGAGATTCAACAGAGTTTCTTCCGTACTCATGAGTATTGCTACACAGAGGTCCTCCGCCGAGCCTCATCTATTTCGCGTTGTAAAATTCTTTGTTTCACAATCATTTACACAAAAACACAATTGAATTTCAATTCATCCAACTATGGATCACAGAGCATAGAGTAAAATGAAAATTAGAATTGAATGACAGATTGACAGTGCAGAATGACAAATCGTAGATTTTAGACCGTGATTCGCGTTCATCAACACCACAGATCACAACAGCTCAATATTTTGAACCAGACTTAGTACAAAGTTCATGAAAAAGTCTTAAAAATATAATGTTATGGATGTAATTTAAAATATTTTATTAAACATTTTGTTCTTAAATAGTATAAAATATTTTAAAATTTCAATTCAGCTTTTTTTTCAATACAGTTTTTTTTTCAGTACACAAAATTATGTTTTATGTACAATTTTTATTAACTATTTATTACAATAATAGTACATCCCTATTCCTTGTGGCGTGGTACCAAGCACACTTTTTTAGTTTTTTTTTTAAAAAAAATAACTGTCTTCAAAAATTAACAAAATAAAATATTCTATAAGTATGAAGACCTCCCTGGAAGAGTGGCGTAAACACTGGTTTTTAAGGTGTCGCCATGTGTTAGATTCCCGGTCTGGTTAATGTAGAAAAATCATTTTTTCTACATTTTCTCGGGTCTGGGTGTTTGTGGTGCCTTTGTTGTTTCCGATTGCCATATGTAGTGTTTTAGCATCTTACATTGGGATCAGAGCAATATATGTGATATTATCCCCATCTATACATGTATTTATTTATTATTACTTACTTACTTAAAGATTAGTGAAGCACGATAGCCGAATGGTTGGGTGATCGGAATTTCGAATCGAGAGACCCGAGGTGATCCCCAGGTGGCAGGCTCGTACCAATGGGTTTTTCAGAAACTTATGTAGGAATTATATCGTTGGCTTGGACATTAAGACGGCGACGGGTTCACTACCTGTCAGGTTCTCCCGAAAATATCTTCGGTGGAAGGTGGGTCGAAGGGACTTAATTGTCTAGACTAGTGAAGATATTTATTTATTTTACTTAAACATTAAACATATGTTCCGTGGTTGCTCTTAATTTTAAATAGTATATTAGCTTTATTATAATTATGTTCCGTTAAGAAAAGCTACTTTTATTGTGTATTAGATATTGTAAATTATTATAGTAATATTTAATTCCATTATTTTTATGTATATGTTTTTTGTGTTTCTGTTACATAGGCAGGTCAATGATAAAAAATACAGTCAGTGGAAACCCAATTCGTCTCTTATCATCCATTAGATATCAACCGATCAGTTTTGGCCGACGTTATTGCCGAACTCATGATTTTTGTTTGTCTGGACGCATACAACTGATTTACACCAGAAAAGAACCAGTGAGATAGAGCAAGTGCGATATCAGCGCATGTTTACTGGGCTTCGATAAGGTTTAAAATCGAATTTAAAAAGTTTCAGACAAAAAAATAATGAACGAAAAATATTACTATTATTGTGAAAAACGCGTGGGCTGCTCGAAAAATCTGTTCTCGAAAATATTTAATGGGTACGATATGTCACTAAGCTGGTTTGCTCATGATTTCGAATAAAGTCGGTTAAAAATGCAGATACAGTCGACTTCATTTTAAAAAAGTAGAACAAGATCGGCTAATTAAGATGGACTAGGCTTAAGAGATAGGGGATGACCATAAAATACTGTAGTTTCACTTTTTCACGAGGACCTCCGTGGACAAGTGGCGTATATACCGTTTTTTCACGTGTCGCCAGCTCAGCGGTTCCGGGGTCTGGGGGTAGATTCTCGGAAGGGTCAATGTAGAAAACGACTTTTTCTACATTGTCTCTAGGTCTGTGTGTTTATGATTCCTTTGTAATTTCTCATCCCATGCCACAACTTGTTACTTACTTTGGTAACAGAGCAATGTATTTGATTTCAAGCAATGTTATCCCTATCTATGTATTTCTTTTAAACGACACTAAAACGCTCGATATTTAAAAATACATTTATTACAAAAGCTCATTCACAGAAACCTAATAAATACTGAACTCATTTGTATTCCTATTTAAACATAATGAAACCGAACCATTTTTTAAAAGATTAATAACTTTGACGCACAGTGAAATATTATTAAAATTTTAAACAAATTGTGTCTAGAAGACAGTCATCAAGCATAAGTGTTTATTGGTTTTACATTAAACTATAATTATAAATTATCTTCAGTATAGATATAAATAATTAAACGATAATAACTGGTGAAGATTAAAAAAATATAAATAGACATCAAATATGAGTTAACAAGTGATAATAAAAAAAACTACTCAAATTCACTATTAAAATAGGCATCAAAACCTTGCGAATCGCTGTACCCTTTGTACTGTTTTTCTGCATCGCCTTCATCTAAGTAACCTTGCTTTCCGGATAGTCCTTTTTTATAATCGTGACGAAAATTACCCTCATTATGACCTGCGCCAGCATTAAGTCTAATCCCAAGTCCTTTAGACCCAGTTTTCTTTATACCACCACTCGTTTCTTCGTCTTCGTATATCTCTTTATCCTTCTTGTATTCATCCTTGTGTTGGATATGATGAAAACCACGAGTTTTGCTTCCCTTCTTAAATTTCTTTTCCTCATTCCCATTTACATTAATAGCTTTCGCTGCAATGCCGTCACTAAGAGCATATTTATCATCATTGTCATATGCTCCTTCATCATGAAATCTGCCAAATTTGAAGAACTTCTTCAAATCTTCAATATTGTGTTTAGTTTTTGATCCTTTATTTCTTGTATTCTTCTTTTTAAAACCCGCAGTATTCACACTTGACTTAGTGTTTTCAGTAGCATAATTTTTAAAAATATTACTCCTTAGATTTCCACTATCTAGTAGCTTTGGGAAATTGTCCAAATCTTGATCTTCCTCTTTGAATGAAAAATTGGAGACATCAGAGTCTAATTCATCAAATTCCAAACCTATTAGACTATTTGGCGCCGATTCGACCATGAAGCAGGCCAATGTCAAAGTCAATACAAAGTAAAGTTTCTTTTCCATGTCGCAGTTCTTTTTTTGACTGTTTAACAATGGAAGTAGGTTGCGACACTGACATACATGAAATAAGTTTCGTTTATATAGTTACTTTTTTGAAGACATGGTCAAGGCATGATGTTATTTATGATTAATTTTTAAGCGGTTAATTAAAGCTCTTAATGAGTTGCTTACTAATTAAAGATGTAACTAATCAATTTAATAAACGAGTAACTCCTAGTAATAACCGTTACTTTTAGAAAATCTTTTCTTGTTCTTACAATTTCAAGTAATTTTCATCTGCAGAAAGGGAGAGTATAGTTTGTGAATGTGTATACGAGTATTTGTTTAAGTATGGACATAGTAGCTGAGCGTACGCGCCATCGCCTACGTGAAATAGGTGTCGCCTATGTACTATATAATAGATTTAAATAAATACATACATATATAAATAGATACAACATCACATATATTGCTCTAATCTCAAAGTAAGCAACTTGAGCACTTATATTATGGAATCAGAAACACAAAGGTACACAAAACACCCGAGAAAATATGGAAAAGTATTTCCTTTATTGATCAGACCGGGTATCGAACCCGGACCACAGAGCTGGCGACACTTTGGTAACCGGTGTATTCGCCACTCGTTCATGGATGTCGGCGTTATGAATAATGTATGGAATTAAACTCTATTTCCTCGATATGTTTCTTCAATGGCTTAATGATATAAACATATGAGGTAACTAATAATAAACTACACGTAACCTGTAACAGGCTATTGCAGAAAATGGGTCCAGACCCAGAAGGAGGTCGATGAGGATGATGGAGGATGCCGTTATCGCCCAATTTAGAAAATCGGCGATAACAGTACCTGATACCTCACCACTTCTGCCCGTCACAGGACTTATTTATTTTGGTATTTTCCGAGATGGCTGTCCTGCCATCTTTTGGTAGCCATAGTGATTTACAAGATTTTTCTTTTCGAGTCACGATAGCCGAGTTGTTCGGTTCGATCCCCTGGTGGCAGTACCAATGAGTTTTTCAAAAACTTATGTACGAATTTCATCGTTGGCTTGGACATAAAGGCGGCGACGGGCTCTCTGCCTGTCATATATACTTATATATATATATATATATATATATATATATATATATATATATATATATATATATATATATATATATATATATATATATATATATATATAATATAATTAAAATTTTTGGGGAATGTGGGAATTAGTGGAAATGATGTCTATAGGAGAAGCTTATAGTGATATTTCAACATGCTGCTTTGGTTAATATTGAGTATAACACCATTATTTTTTTTAGAAAAGGTAGGCAAACGAGCAGGTGGCTCACGTGATGGTATGTGATTACCGCCGCCCATGAAGATCCGCAATTCGAGAGGCATAGCAGATGCGTTGCCGGCCTTAGAATCCCAGACGAAACGAAGAAGTTTGTTAGACTTCTACTTCACGCCGGTATTCTGTGAGGTCGTGGTACTTCCCCGGTCGAACAGGCCGATTCATGCAACAACCAAAGCTGATTCGTGGCTCTACCAGTGGTAAAAATACCATAGCAATAGTTTATTAAAGGTACTTAAAATAAATAAATATCTTCATGCAATTAAACTGAGGTCTAGTCTAGACAATTAAGTCCCTTCGACCCACCTTCCACCGAAGATATTTTCGGGACAACGTGACAGGTGGTGAGCCCGTCGCCGTCTTTATGTCCAAGCCAACGATATAATTCGCACATAAGTTTTTGAAAAACCCATTGGTACGAGCCTGCCACCTGGGGATCGAACTCGGGTCTCGAATTTCCGACCACCCAACCACTCGGCTATCGTAAGTTCTAATTATATGTAAATTATACATAAATCTTGAAAAAACTTATTAAAACTTATTGGTACGAGCTTATCAATTTGGGGTCGAACTCGGTTCTCTTGACTTCGACCACCCAACCACTCGGATAACGTGAAATGTACTTGAAACTTAATATACTTGATTTTTATTTCTGAAGTTGTACAAGTTTTCGTCTTATAGTTCTGGGTTTTATTTTCTACCGTCTCGCCTTAACTACTACGGGGGGGTTTCGGCTCATATTTCACTGCAAATTATTTTTGGATGACTTGACAGGTTCATCGCTCGACAGCCTCACTCTGTCGCCGTTTTATTGTCCAATTCAACAATACAAATCGTACCTAAACAAGTTCCAAAAAATCTCTGTCGTGAGATCTTTCCTCCTAGGGATCGAATTCGGGTCTCCTGACTAGAATTCTAATCATCCGACCACTCGTATATCATGGCTCTTAAAAGTTTTCGTAATAAAATATTTCAGCACATTTGCATTAGTTGCATTGTTAAGTAAGCCTAGAATGCAACGAATAAGGCCGGTCCAGCAATTTCCACTAAGTAATTTAATTGTTAAACATTGCTAATTTTATTTAGGTAATAAATGATTTGCTTCGGTTATCACTCAGAAATATCTAAGTTGTCACCTCTGTAATTGTAAATTTGTTTATTTTATTTTTATTTATGTGCAATGTTAATGTTTTATTCTATCCTATTATTTTAAACGAGCTAATTTTGAGTATAATACAATTGAATATATTGCTGAATATGAAACATGTTCTTCGATTTGGACTATGTATTGTGTTGAAGTAAAATATATAAATATATATAAGATAAAATATATACATATATAAATAGGCACAATATCATATAAAATGCTCTGATCGCAAATTAAGTAACTTTTGTACTGATTTTTTTTTATACAAAAGGGAGGCAAACGAGCGGGTGGCTCACGTGATGGTAAGTGATTACCGACGCCCATGAACACCCGCAATTCCAGAGGCATAGCAGATGCGTTGCCTCCCTTAGAGTGTCCCCCTTCCCCAGAATTGGAGGAGGGGGGTGTGTGGGGCTCCGGTTAACTGCACTCACCAGACGAAACGCAGAAGCCAGTTAGACTTCTACTTCACGCCGGTATTCTGTGAGGTCGTGGTACTTCACCGGTCGAGCCGGCCCATTCATGCAACAACAAAAGCTGATGCGTGGCTCTACCACTGTTAAATGATTTTATGGGACCGGAAACAATAAAGGTACTACAAACACCCAAGACATTGTAGAAAAAGTTTTTTTAACATTGACCCGTCCGGATTTGAACCCGGGAGTCTGGGCTGACGACACCATGAAAACCCGCGTGTACGCCACTTGTCCGCGGCGGTCGTCGTTAGCGGGCGTCGTGTTTTACATTCCAAGTTAATTTACATAGGTGACATCAAGCAAAGTAAGAAATTACATAGGTGTGCTGAGATATCCATTTACTTCTTATTGATACATACATAACAGATTATAAAAGTCCCCTGCAAGTCATAGGCCTCTAGGTAGGGTTTACCATAATCGCCATGCTTGGCAGTACGAGACACTTACTTTAGCTGTTTACCACCAGTCTGCTGAAGTTGGGTCAAGTATATTTCGAGATGGGTATCCCGTCATCAATCAGGAAACAATTGTATTTCGAAAGCTTTCCTTTAGTCGCTTCCCTTATAACCACGGGAAGAAAAATGGTGGCCTATTCTTGCTATACCACGTGACATTTACTTTTTATAGAATAGTTAACATTAGAAGGGTGTTATAAAAATTATACCTAAAAAACGTTGACTTAAAAAATAAATTTATTTATCAGCTGTAAAAAATATAAGGACTCGCATATAAAACATAACAAACGATCAATTCAATTAAATAGTTAACAGATATTTACATTATGTTACAGCGCCATCTATTATTCTTTATCCTCATCGTCATCATCATCTTCGTAAACGTACTGTTTTTCGTGTCCACTACCTCCCTTTTTGCCATAATCCTCGTGATGATTGTAGTGACTGTCATCACCTTCCTCAGCTGAGTAGCCCTTATGTGCATCATCTACATGACCTTTAGTGTGATATCCGGCCTTTCCAAAACCGCTGTCATCATATCCGGCATCACTGTGTTCACCCTTTTTATGAGCACCCTCCTCTGACTTATGATGCGCCTTTTCATAGCCGTGCTTGTTGAAGTGTCCGCTTT
This sequence comes from Sericinus montela, assembly GCA_029286605.1. NCBI lineage: Eukaryota > Metazoa > Arthropoda > Insecta > Lepidoptera > Papilionidae > Sericinus > Sericinus montela. Next base: position 1,920,121 of record JAGSMR010000019.1, on the reverse strand, counting down.
TGTCAGCTACATCATAGAAGTCATGGTCCTTTTTGAACTCATCCTTGTGGAACACTTTGTGATAGCCTGTAACGTCCTCTCCTTTGCTGAAATGCTTCTTGTGCCCGTGATCACCTCCTTTGTAACTCTCGCCCGATTCGTAATGTTTTCCATGAGAGTCGGCCTCGTCGTGATGAGCTACCTTTTTACCTTCACCTTCCTTGTAAAATCCTTCGTTGTGCTCCTTGCCGTAATGGCCAGATTCTCCATCAGCGTGATGATCTTTGGAACTGTAACCTTTGGTGCCTTTTTCTCCGTGAGCTGCATGGTGTTCTTCGCCATAGTCACTACCGGCTCCTTGTTCATAGCCATGATCTAATCCTTTGAGACCATCATCAGCGTATTCAACGGAAGCCTCGTCAGAGCCTTCATCATCTTCAGCGTCTTCTACTTCTATGGGTTTAGCAGCAATATAAGGTAATGGTACCGGAGCCAGATCGTAGGCTTCGATCGCCTTAATAGGCTGCGTTAGAGGCAAAGGCGGCGCAAATATCTGAGGCTGCTCGTAACCGTGGACTCCCAATTGTACGAGTTTCCCGGGACCGCCGTTATCGCTACGGTAGATGTAGCTCGTAGCCGCTGGTGGTGCGTAGCCCACTTGGACCGCTGTAGCCGAAGCCAATGCAAATACAACGCTCGCAATCGTCTTCATCTTGAGATGTGGTCGCCACTGCAATCTGTTCCGTTATAATTGGACAGCCCCGTTGGCCAATATTTATATTTGCTACCAATACGACGGAAGGACCGTGAGTGTGCTGTGCCCACCTTTCTTGTAGCCATGTAACAGTTCGCTTATTAACGAGGTTATAGGTGACAAAGACATTCCTAGTGAAAAAAATTGACTATTGTGCAATATTGGCCGGCGCCGACCGCAGGTCAATCAGCGTGAAATGATATTTTTTCTCGACCCTATAATGGATGGTTAAATAGGCTACCGGCCTTGAACTTGTGCTGTGGTCTATTATCAGATAACTAACGTAATTTTGATTCTTAATTCTTGTGTTATCTTTATAACTGACTTCAGTAAAGTATGTAGTATTATGAAATCTGATTGATATAACGGTATTCATATATCATTAATCTTCATTCCTATAATCTTCGCTTCCAAACAAATATTCGAAACACAATAGATGTATGTGTTTAGGTTTGCCCACGCATTTCACTTTCACTGTTTATCGAATTGTAACAATTAATTTTTAAATTTATCTCATCAAAGTCTCATCAAAATCGGTGCAGTATTTAAAAAGATAAGACCCCAAATATTATGTGATCGGTTTATATTAAAAATGAAAATTCAAAAGTGCACGCCTCATAAAATGAAATATATTTATTATTGTAAAAAAGTCACAATAGCAGAGTGGTTGAGTGATCGGAATTACGAGTCGAGAGACCCGAGTTCGATCCCCAGACGGCAGGCTCGTACCAATGGGTTTTTCAAAAAATTATGTACGAATTTTATCGTTGTTGTGTAAGTTTAAATAGCGATGTTGTTTTAAATATCTTGAAGCCATTTCCACTTCTGGAGTAGATAGAGATCTAGACAATTAGGTCCTTTCGACCAAACATTCACCGAAAAAATTTTTGACCCGAATTCCGATCACCCAACCATTCGCTATCGTGACTGATTTTTTTGAAAGGAACGTAATTCATACGAAATTGGTAACTAGTTGATGTTATTCTGCAAAAATTAACGAAACCCAGTGTCGATGTGTTCATTTTGTCGTGAGTTTTCGTGACCACTTCGTAAAACTTCATCCCGAACATTCCCGTAATTTTTTTCATACAGTTTTTTTTAACAGAAAAATTAGTTTTTCGAAATATGAGATAGAATATTTAAACTTTATTCTTTCTCTTAGATAATATTTAATCGATTCACAAATTTTACATTTACAACGATTATTTTACTAGCTTTTGTCTGCGACTTCGTACGTGTGATTTACACACGTTCGAGCTTCCCGTGTATACTTTTATAATTATTTATTTCGGTACTTAGTACCGCAGAGGAGCATAAAGTGGGATTTTGAAAAAAACTCTCGAAATCCATTACATGTATCTTTTGTATTACTTATGTGTCTTAGGGTTTTGAACAAACAAAAATGTTGGTTTTTGTTTTTTTTAGGGGTTTGTGGTTTTGTTTTGGGTTCAGAACGTGGTAGAACCTATTTCCTCTAATTAAATATTCAGTGTACAGACACGACCCCTTTATAATTTTATAATAGTACAGATTAATCTTATAGATATATGACAAAATTTACGATATATTATTGATTATAAATGCAAAAGTAACTTTTTCTATGTGTTAATTTTTAACGTTTAAATCGCTGCTTTATAAACAATTAAATAAAAATGCAGTTCCTTCGGGAATAATTTAATTATATATATATATATATATATATATATATATATATATATATATATATATATATATATATATATATATATATATATATATATATATATATATATATATATATATATATATATATATATATATATATATATATATATATATATATATATATATATATATATATATATATATATATATATATATATATATATATATATATATATATTATATATATATATTGTAATAAACAGCTTAATATATAATTTCCGGTTACATAATTTAGTTCTATGTATGATTAATATTTATATATTTAATATACGAAATTTGGTGTAGTCCCTTCATAATCCTCTGGGCATAGAATAATATATGGGTAGATTTTTATGCTAAATAAAGTAGTACAAATTAAAAAAAATAAGATATCTTTTGTGCATTAGGTTTACACACGATCGAAGCTGCGCCCGAAATCATTTTTATTCGGGATAAAAAGTATCCTAACATATGCCTTTTCAGATCTCCGGGGCTTAAACTATTATAATACCAAATTGTATCAAAATCTGTTTAACGATGTTTGTCGTCAAAGCTAACGGACAATCAGAGAGGCAGAGTAACATACTCGTTTATAATGTTGCTTCTTCTTTCTTAGTATTATGACTTCTTCTGTTAGAATTCTGCCAACGGAAGGTCAATTTTAAAATAATACAATGGACGTTTGAATAATTTGTTGTATCGATTAATCGACCCATCAACACAAATCCCTAACCATTAGGGCTATATTTCAAAGTCTGTCAATAGAGATCTTTATGTTGTAAGCATCTACCAAAGAACTTAACAGTCACGCATCAGCATTTGTTGTTGCATGAATCGCTCGAATCGCATGGCTCGACCGGAGAAGTACCACGACCTCATAGAATACCGGCGTGAAGTAACAACCGTCTAACAAACGTCTGCGTTTCATCTGGTGAGTGCAGGTAACCGGAGGCCCACACACCCCCTCCCCCACTTCTGGGGGGGGGGGGACTCTCAGGCCGGTAACGCATCTGCTATGCTTCTGGTATTGCGGGTTCATGGGTGGCCTTACTTTACTATAAAAAAACTTTACTATAAAAAAACCTTACTTTGCTATAAAAAAAGGTTTTTACGGAAATTTCTCCTCTAAACGTGTAAAAATAATGATGATTGGAAGTTTTAATTAAAAAGCATTTTACATAATAATAACAGGTTTAGCTATGGAAGTTAACCTTTGTTGATTTGTTTTATACAAACCCTAATATATTAATTATATACTAAATTTATAAAACCCTACTAACCAGTCGGTAGAAAGCATTTAACGCCCAATTCGTCTCTTATCATCCAAAAGTTTCTATCGACAAATCACATACTACTGCTTAATTACTAACCGTTAAGGGGTTCAGCGGTTCTATCAACAGCTCAGCATCCTTACGCAATGTCCCCTAGATGCAAACAACTGATGTGCTTATACAGTATGAGAAATTTTCTTAGAATTCCATAAATTCTACAAAAGTGACATGTGTAATAATAGGTTGAGCAAAAAGTTTCTTCGCATTTTTTAAGAAAATTCACAACATTTTTTTAATATAGTTTATTTACATTTAACTAAAGTATGTAGGTACCATTTTGTTCGATAACTTTTTGCCATCTTGTAGGTAAGGACATGATACCATTGCTAAAGAAATTTTGGGGCTTCTGATCAAAATACCGCGTCAATTGGTTTTGGCAGTCCTCTCGTGATGTAAACCTGACACTGCCTTAAGAATTTTGAAGACCGAAACAGATGGAAATCTGTAGGTGCAAGATAAGGACTGTACGGCGGATGCATTAACACTTCCCAGACAAGCTCTCTTAATTTTTGCTTAGTGGCTAAAGATGTGTGAGGTCTAGCGTTATCATGATAAAAAATCACACCCCTTCTGTTGATTAATTCTGGCCCGCTTTCTCTCAACTTCTTGCCTTAATCATATCAGATGCTCGCAGTAGAGTTCAGAATCGATGGTCCTGCCTGGTTGTAACAGCTCATAATGAATAATGCTATTCCAATCCCACCACGCACACAGTAAACCTTATTGCAAATTAACCCAGATTTCGCCACAGTCTGTGACCCAAGACCGGCCTTTGACCACGACCTTTTTCGCACGTTATTGCCGTACGTGATCCACTTTTCATCACCAGTTATCAGTTCTTCAAAAATGGTTACACAGTATATATTTTTTTTTATTTATTTATCTTCACGCACAATCCCTGACGGGGTAGCCAGAGAGAACACATCGCCAAGTGTCACGATCCCTACATACTTCTTTCGCTTCTTTCAGATTCATCATCTTCTTCATACATGCACGTCTAGGTATCCGACTACTCTTGACCCTCCTCTCTTCGAGCAATTTGCTCACATGGTCTTCGAAAGTTAGTCTCGGTCTACCTCGACACCTTTTTATATTAACTTTCGCGCTATATATTTTCTTCACCATTCGGTCTTCATTCATTCGCTCAACGTGCCCAAACCATCGAAGCACGCCCTTATCCATTTTTGGGACAAGGTCATCTTTCAAAGCTGCCATATTGCGAATCTCTTCGTTTCACTTTCGGTCGGCCATGGTAAGGGCGCACATTTTACGAAGAGATCGCATCTCCACTGCATTCAACCTGCTTTTATGCTTCTTCTGGCATACCCAGGTTTCGCTGACATATAACAAAGTCGGTACCAACACTGCGTTATGTATTGCAAGGAGTGCACTTTTCACAACGCCTTGCCATTTGATTAACGCAGTCAGGGCACCATTGACTTTGTTCCCGGCAGCGACACGCCTGTCCACATCTAAATCACATCTTCCATCCCGGCTAAACGCACTCCCCAAGTATACAATTTCATTCACCTGTTCTAGACATTCCTGATTTACCCAAATTTCGCACTTCGTTCTTTCTTCGTCCCTTTCAAATACCAGAACCTTAGTTTTATTAGTATTCAAACGGAGACCATTAATTTCACATTGTTCTTTCATACACGTGACTAATGCCTGCAGTTCTGCCTCTGATGGTGCTATAAGCACTGCATCATCAGCATAAAGCAGACAATTTACTTTTATGTCACCCAATTTCACACCCAAACAGCTATCTTTCAGCTTCTGTAAACAGCTGTCGAGATACAGTATGAATAGCCAGGAAGACATGACACAACCCTGTTTTACACCCGTTTGGACGATAAACATGGGTGACAGGTCATGCCCTACCCGCACACAGGCTTTACAGTCACAGTAAAGTGACTGCACAGCCCTTAGCAATCGACCATCCACACCATACCCCGGCAACAGTTCCCACATTTTCTTCCTTACAACCTTATCAAATGCTTTCTCAAGATCCACAAAAGCACAGAAAATCTTCTGGTTAGCAGCCAGAAGCTTCTCCGTGATCATGCGGAGAGAAAACATTTGATCCGTGCATCCTCTTCCAGGTCTAAATCCGCCTTGTGCCTCCCATAGAAATCTTTCCGATTTATCTTGCATCCTACGTGTCAAAACCTTCGAGTAAACTTTACTTGCTAAACTGGTCAAGCTGATCGCCCGATAGCACCCGCAGTCATAATGTGAACCTTTACCTTTATATAAAGGCACAATGACCGCGGATCGCCAATCATCCGGAACAGCCCCGTTCGCCAGCACAAATTGCACAGCAGATGAAAGCTGTCCCAGACGCGTGGCCCACCATACTTGACCATTTCAGCAGTAACTCTGTCTAGTCCCGCAGCCTTACCACATTTCAAACTTCTAATCGCACATTCAATCTCTTTCATACTGATGACCTCAGTGTCATCGAGGTCCGAGTCTGGCGTACCAATCACGGCGTCACCCCGGATCCTCACTAAGATCATCACACGCATACATCTCTCTATAAAATTCGCTCCATCGCTGCATGACGTCCGATTTTTCTGAGAGGACGTCATTGGTTCCCGAAAGCACTTTATTCATTCTTAAGGCTGTCGCACCACTCGGGTCCTTCCAACCTCTTTCCAGAAGAGTTTGGAGTTCTCCTTGAAGTTGTGCGACAACCTTTCGTCCGCTTCCATTCTACTCCTTTCACGTACTTCCTCAATCAATGCTTTCGTGTGAACTTTCTGGAGCTTATATCTTTCTTTCCTCTTCCCTCTCATATCCTTATCATTACTAGAGGCCAAGTAGTCTAACCATGCTTTCTTCTTCTTATTTACAGCTTCTTTCACTTCGTCATTCCACCATGCATCACCCTTTTTACTACTACCTCTTTTCACAGTTCCACACACGTCTTCCACTGCACTAACCATTCCATCTCTAAGGCTCTGCCATATTTCTTCCACACATTCTTTCCTGACACCAATGCTGTCCAGCTTTTCGGCTACCCTTGCTTGATATTTATTCCTAGTGTCCGCTTCCTGAAGCTTCCAGCTTCGGATGCTACCGACCGACTGTGGTTCTGGTATCGCTGTCCGGTGGCGCCAACCCGCGAACAGACCCCTAAATCTAGTAATCACTAGATAGTGATCCGTTCCCAGGTCAGCACCTCGGAACACTCGCGTATCCATCACCTGTTTTCGCAGTCGGTCATCCACCAGGAATAAATCGATCATACTTCTCTCATTCTCTCTTGTTCTAGTATACATATGGATTTTCTTGTGACTAAACATAGTGTTTGTCACAAGAAGACCCTTTTCCTTGCATACAGCCAGTATAAGCTTGCCAGCATCATTAACCCTTTTATCGCCAAACATTCCAAGCACTCGTACCCGTACCCTGGCCGAGCAGTACCAACCCATCCATTCAAATCACCACATACAACAATTCTTTCGTTTCCTCTAACCAAGTCTAGAACTTCTCTTACATTCTCCCAAAACTCTTCCAGCTCAGCTCTGGACGACGAAGCCACCGGCGCATAAACAGCCAAAAGGAATAACTTCGTCAGTCCCAATTTAAAGCGAACCCAGAGAAGTCTCGGGTTCACAACCTTATATTCAGTCATAACATCTACCAACCGAGACGACAGCAGCACCCCCACTCCCTGGCAGGCGCTCTCGCTCTCCGGGACTCCGGACCATAGAGCTAACGCCCCACCAGAGAGCTCTTCAGTACCGCTGCCCTTCCACTTGGTCTCCGACAAACACACGACATCTAATTCTCTTTCTTTCATTATTTCAATCAACTCATTCGTCTTATCTCTCATGCCTCCTCTAACATTCCACGTGCCAACTCTGCACTCCGTCCTCCACCTTCCGCCGTGTCGGGCTGTGCGTGACGGGTGGCGGTCCCCATCGCCGCTTTGCGCGCTGCATTTCACACCAACGGGGACGAACTGGTGTGCGTCGCCTTGGGGGGACGCCCTAACCCTCGTTGGCATGGGTGCGCAGCTGTGTAGAATTGCAGCCCTGAAAAGGGCTGGCAGGGGTCGCGACGAGCACGCTTCTACAATGACCCCCATGGGTCATTGTAGAAGCATGGTTACACAATGGGTTCACAAATGAGTACACGATTCATTAGGTTTCTTTCTTCACGAGGTCACGTCAGATACCCAAATATAGAGCTTATTTGTGTACCCAGTTTTTTTCAAATGCGCCAAAACTGTTTTGTGGTCAATTCCCAGTTCTTCAGCTACGTCGTAACTACTGATATGCCGGTCTTGCTCCACTTTTTCAAAAATGGTATGCATTTTATCCGTAATGGGGCGACCAGAGCGACGTGCATCTTTGACATCAAAATTTCTGGATTGAAAACGCTTAAACCAAATTTGTGCTACTCTCACAGACACTGCAGGTCCATAAACATCGCAAAATTTTTTCGCGGCTTGCGTTGCATTTTTACCTTTTTGTAGTAAAATTTTAAAATGTATTGAAGTTCTTCATTAGATTCACTCATCTTGACAGTACGAAAAATAAAAATCACACATTTTCCTACTTTGAATTTGCAATTATTTTCTTTAAAATTTAATGATACCAAAACCAGCCACATACAAATAGTATAGCCAAAGAGATTTTATTACTAGTTCATACATACTATAATGCGAAAAGATTTTTTCCCCAACCTTTTATACTTATAGTCACGATAGCCGAGTGGTTGGGTGGTCGGGTCAAGACACCCGAGTTCGGTCTCCAGATGGCAGGCTCGTACCAATGGGTTTGTCAAAAACGTCACGTTGTCCCGAAAATATCTGCGATGGAAGGAGGGTCAAAGGGACTTAACTGTCTAGACCTCTGTCTACCCCTGTACTGGGAAGATATTTATTTTATTTCTTCTCACAAAAACATGAACGAAGCTGACTATTCATACCCGATTTGTGTTTCAAATTAGAATGAAACTATCTAAATACACACGCGAAACATGGGCTACTATTATTATAAAATTAAACAATGTTATTTAATTAATAAGGTGTTATCTATAAATACATATTTACAAAACTCTACCAAAACTCAACAAAACTATAACAATCATCTTTAACATTGTATCAGTGCTTGGATCCATAGCCGTAGCTCTTGCCCTGGTAAGATTCGCCTTTAGTGCCAAAATCTTTGTGTCCATGATGTTCAGATTTTTCTTGTTCTTCCTTTGAGTGGGCAGCGTCGTGGGCATCGCCTGACTCTTTTTTGTGATATCCTTCTTTTCCTGACTCAGAATCTTGGTGTGCTGAGTCATGAGAGCCTCCTTTCTTATGTTCCGAACCGTCTGATTCATGGTATTTGTGTCCATCGCTGAATTTGTGGAAATCACCTTTGTGTCCTTCACCATTATAAAAGTCATGGTCCTTTTTGAATTCGTTTTTATCATAGACTTTGTGAAATCCCTCAACCTTCTCTCCTTTACTGTGTTCTTCTTTATGTCCATGATCTTCGCCTTTTTCCCCGTGGCCTTGTGAGTAATGTTTACCAAATTTGTCGGCTTCATCATAATCCTTCTTTTGACCACCCTCACCTGATGTGTAATAACTTTCATATTTCTTAGTGTGGTAGTCTCCAGTGTCTCCTTTGCCATAATGATGTTTGGTACCATAGCCTTTATAACCCTTATCACCATATTCATGATGACTGTCGGAATCATAATGGTCACCGCCGCCATGTTTATGATAAATTCCATCCTCGAAGTGACCTAAGCCATGAAGATAATCAGCAAAATCATTTTTATAACCACCATAACCTCCATAGTTTTTCGTATAATCCTCACTTGCTATTCCATCTATATGATCGTCTTTCTCCTCTACTTTTTCCTCAACTGGGATAGTGTAAGCTACGTGAGCATGTGATGCTGCTTTGTTTTCTTCGGCTTCGTCGGAGTGGAACGGTCCTGGAGATTTAATTGGTGTCGCGAACACTTTTGGCTGATCGTAAAACTTCGATAATTGTTCCAGTATTTCGCTTTCATCCATCTTTATCACACTGGCCAAGCCATCGTTTTGTTTTTTATAAATGTAACCTGTAGCTGCTGGTTGAAGGTCAGAACCGGTGGTGCGAACCATCACCATCCTTTCCACCGTCTCCCTCATTTCCATGCAGGTGACAATGGAAAGTATTACGGTCACTATCAGTAACAAGGGTATTCGCCGCGTCATGTTGTCGACTTCTTCAACAGTAATGACGAATAACGGCTAGACAATTATTTATATAGTGAACATAAGTAATACTGCTTAGCTGACATTCGTAAATGACCCGATTCGAGAGCGCTCTCGAGATTGTGCAACGTTCTTCTGTGTCAATGATAATGAAAAACCCTGTATTATTTGTACGGTGCATTGCGTTGATTGAATGCAGCCAAAAAACACGTGCCTGAGCGCAAATTAGTGTTTACAACTAATGAAGGACTTGATCGATTGCATAGATAAAATTGAAGACTTTCACTATGATACTGTTCAAATTTATTACAAATACTTACGTATCTAATAAATCTGTGTTTTTTTCTACTAACTGTTAATATGATTATGTTGCGAACTACAATTAAATGATTATTTTGATGCATATGACGCATGAAAAATTACATTTGACTTTAAATTAAATTTATCACAGTGGTAGAGCCATGCACCAGCTTTTGTTGTTGCATGAATGGGCCTGCTCGATCGGGGAAGTACCACGGCCTCACAGAATAATATAGGCGTGAAGTAGAAGTTTAACAAACTTCTACTTCACGCCGGTATACATGCCGAAGTCGATCTACACGACATTGAAGAAAATATTCCACCTCCAAATATGATTAAATGGTCGATAACGAAACATAAATAAATTGATCATCGCCATTATTGTCACATGATAACATAAGACCTTAGAAATTACACTGCCCAGATATTATTTCAGTCACACGCCACTCTACATACAAAGATGAACAGAATTCCAGTTAAAAGACCCGAGTTCCAACGCCAGGTGGTAGGCTGGCACCAATGAGTTTTATCAAAACATATGTATCATTTATACCGTAAGCTTGGACATAAAGACGGCGACTGGATCACCACGTTATCCAAAAAAATTTCTTCGGTGAAAGTTGGGTCGAAAGCATTTAACTGTCAGGAACTCTGTTTAGTCCAGGGATGGGAATAGGCTGAAAATATTTATTTATTTTTATTTAGTTCTCTAACTACTACTGTATTGTTAAATGTTCCAAGATCTGGTCTCGTCGTTTTATGCTAAACCGATATTTTTCCTTTGTTAAATACAAACATACGAGACATACATTAATTGTGTAAAGTTTTGAACCATATGATAGAAATCCTCCTTATGGGTATTTGGTGTATAATTGTAATATAAATATTTTACATACTTATATAAAGGTATTTAGACAACTGTAGACATATTTACAGATTTTTTTAAATATTTCATTAAAAAAATATTTACAAAGTGTAAATATTCGTCAATAGACCCCGACTATGCCGCGTTATTACGGCGTAAGCATACCACTCCCTTTCGTCAAATGGAGGATCGTAAATGGCGACTTAAGAAAAAGCTTTAAAAATACAATTGGCTTCTGAAATTACTACTAACTAACAAACTCACTACGCAATTACCGTATTCAAAAATTACTAGACCAAAATCTAAGAAATACAGGTGAGACCTACACCTGTATTTTTCGATTTTGGTCTATGTGTGAGGTGTCTAGTACGATCGCTAATCCGCTTGCGGATTAGCGATCGTATAATCCGCGCTAAGCGCGGCGATTAAGGTAAACCCTTTCAAACCGTAGAGACCTATTCCTTCAATGGACTATGACAGGCTTAGATTAGACGGGCTGATTTCCGCAATTCCACGTCCTAGCGCGTATTTTGCGTATCATATATGGCAGGCTTTAATGATGATGATGAGATGCAAACTAACTTCGGAGTTAGTAATGAATAAATAAATAAATAAATGGATAAATAAATAAACATCTTCACGCAATTCCCATTACAGAGGTCTAGTCTAGATAATTAAGTCCCACCTTCCACCGAAAGTATTTTCGGGACATTGTGACAGGTGGTGAACCCGTCGCCGTCTTTATGTCCAAGCCTACGATATAATTCGTACATAAGTTTTTGAAATACCCATTGGTACGAGCCTGCCACCTGGGGATCGGACTCGGGTCTCTTGACTCAAAATTCCGACCACCCAACCGCTCGGCAATCGTGACTCGATCGTTTTCCTTGACATTTGTCTACGCTTTCATCTACATCTTATCCGACTTAAATACAAGCTGATTCTGATAAATTTATTCGTTACTTAAAGTAATGAATAAATTTAAATGTATGAGAATCAGCTTGTATTTGAGTCAGATGAGATGTAGATAAATATAAATTTAAAAATATAAATTTATTCACTACTTAAAGTAATGAATAAATTTATATGTATGAGATTCAGCTTGTATTTAAGTTAGATAAGATGTAGATGCAAGCGTAGACAAATGTCAAGCAAAACGATTCAAATAACAAAACCGCGCCACCGCGTCGCTACCAAGCTCTTATATAAATAATGGTATTTGTGGCCTTAATCATGTAACCCTAAAAAATAAAAACAGATTCATATTATGTTATTTTAACACTTCATCTTAGCCCAGGAGTCGTCTGGGTTAGTATCCAATGAAATCATTTATTTATCGAGATAATAAAAATTATTTCATTAATATATAAATAGATATAATAATATGTACACTCGGGCAACATCACATAGATAGGTATGATTCCAAAGTAAGTAGCTCGTAATCGTTTATTGTTAATATTTTTTTAATCTACTACGTTCATTTCAATTTCTATCTCTCTCTCTCTCTCTCTCTATCGCTCTCGTTCGGAGGTTTCTATCCCCCTAACGAAAGAAGAAACAGGCGAAAGAATATATATATATATATATATATATATATATATATATATATATATATATATATATATACATATATATATATATATATATATATATATATATATATATATATATATATATATATATATATATATATATATATATATATATATATATATATATATATATATACACATATATACTCTAAGTTGGACTTAGAAGAATGTTGAAATCGACATATAGCTATGAAACAATTATGGTGTTTGATGATTGACTGAGCCAGTATAATTACAGTCAATAAGGCGATTTCTCGTAGTCCTCGGGGTGATCACGCATTGGTGTGTATCCTTCCTTGTTAGAAGCTGGAACCCGCTTCTACGGAGTGCCGTAGTAGATTACTTCTACGGAGTGCCGTAGTAGATTACTTCTACGGAGTGCCGTAGTAGATTACTTCCACGGAGTGCCGTAGTAGATTACCATCAATCTACTATCTATATCATACCATCAATCTCTAAGTATATAAATAATTAATTTATCCACATAAATAATTTAACCATCTCAATTACGCTCATCGACACGATAGCCAAGTGGTTGGGTAATCGGAATTCCAATCAAGAGATCCGAGTTCGATCCCCAGGACTCGTACCAATGGGTTCTACCAAAAACTTATGTACGATTTATATCGTTGGCTTGGACAATTAGACGGCGACAGGCTTACCACCTGTTACGATATCGCAAAAAAAAGCTTCGGTGGAAGGTACTAGACCTCTACTATTTTATTTTTATTTTATCTTCACGCACAGTCCCCAACGGGGTAGCCAGAGTTACAGATCGCCAAATGTCACGATCCTTAAATACCTCAGTATATTTTCTTCATTCATTCGCTCAACGTGCCTAAACCATCGAAGCACGGTTTAGACACGCCATATCAATTTTAGTGATAAGGTCATCTTTCATACCTGTTTTTTTTTTAATTTCTTGCAATAAGCAGCTTCTGCACATTTTAAGTATTACGTTTGAATTACCCTTGGCACCGACTTCAAACCTATCAATAGGTAGCACATACAAATAATAATATTTTATTAATATTAAAGTTATTAGATTTTCGTAAGAGGTGTATTAAATTAAATATCCGTTAAGTTATTTTGCTGCTTTTTATAGTCATATATTAAATAGTATCTGTTTAGTAGCTATGGTTGCACCCGCCTGAAGCAATATAGATCCCAAGTAACGGGAGTAGAAAACAGGAAACGACTCCCAAAAAATCCTGATCTAAGCATCTTGCAAGAGACGTTTGAACAGCAAGCGCATAGGTTAGGCCTCATCTATGACCGTGTGGCCATCGAGTCTGCTGAGCATAAGGCTCATAGATTCTGTCTTATTTATGATCGATTAGCCAATAAGTCTGCTCACAACGAGCTTTTATGCAATCGTATTGGTTATATCTGTTTCCCTACACCGTACACACGCTCCGTTTCAATGACAGGTAGTCTCAGACCCACTTATCAAGAAGGTTAATAATACTATTGATCAAACAAAACGAAAACACCTAAAAAGCCCCACACAAACTAAAATTACCTCGTCCTTGTTAACTACGTGTTCATAAATAAATTTAAAAAAAATTATAAAATGAAAACTACTGGGCCAAACTATCTTAAATTTTTATGGGACCAAATGGTAAACTATTCCGCATCAAACTAATTAAGAATAACGTAAATCGGATCATAAATTTCGACGTAATTTGTGTACATACATAAAAACATATACCAATCGAATTGAGAACCTCCTTCTTTTTGAAGGGGGTTAAAAATAAAGTGTATTGAAGTTGAAGGCATCTATTAGGCGTTTCCGTACGAATGTGTTTATTTATTTCTATTTGGTTGGCATGGTGTCTAGCCTAAGCGGTTTTAGGGATTTCAACATAGTAAGTCACGATAGCCGAGTGGTTGGATGGTCGGAATTTCAAGTTAAGAGTTCGATCATCAGGTGGCAGGCACGTACCAATCTCGACATAAAGGCGGCGTCTGGCTCACCCCCTGTCAGAAAATACCTTCGGTGAAAGGTAGGTCAAAGGGACTTCATTGTCTAGACTAGACAATTGTCTAGTCTAGGGTAGACACAGTCTACCCCGTGCGTGGCGTGAAGATATTTATTAAGTATAATGGTTAAATATGTCTCTTAATTGTGGAACTCACAAAGTCATGATGAACGGACAAAGATAAGGTTTTTGAAATAATCTATTTAACATATTTTATACATTTTAATTTATGAATTTAAATATAAACAAAAACTACCAAAATTTCTTCATGATTTATGGCGACTTAATTGTAATAAGCATTAAATTATAATCATAAAATTCCGCCGTCAACTGAATCTTCATATCCATTTATTACAATATTTATCAATAAATCCAGTATTTAGGTAGTGGTTTTGCATTTTCTATCCTCAAACGAGGTCAAAGTACCCACCGAGACTAAGAACAGTGACAGTAACATCTTCTACTACTAACTTTGATTTGTTTTCTTATCTAGATCTGTCTTAGTTTTTGGTAGTTATTCCAGTACTTACGATTTGATAAACGTGTTAAAAATTTCTAAAATTCGAAAAGTTTTTAACTTTTTTGTGCATTTTAACATTATTGGAATACATTCTATAATTATTTTTGCTGTTTTTGAGTTCACTGTCATAATTCATAGCAGCTTCTTTGTCTTTGTATATATTATTTGTACGTTCGTCTTGTGAGCTTAAAACCATGTAGCCATCTTGTTGATCGGTTATATCTGGACTCATTCTATAGAAAACTGCATAGGGACTGTTCGTGACATCTGCATTCTCATCGGCTATATTAGCAATTATTGGCTGATCGACCGGAATACGGTTCATCGCAATCATATTGTCTGATATTGTGTAATATTTATTTTTTTCTAAAAACATCTCGCTATCTTCATTTGCGCTGGTATCTCTTTTCCTTCCAGTCTTTTGCTGTACTTTATCAGTCATTTTGCCTCCCTTCTCTTTTAAAATTTGTCTAACGTTCGGTCCAGATTTATGATTATTTGACGATCTGTGAATAGTTTTGTTATATTTTAGCAATGCTTGTATTTTAGGAAGGAAGCTTGGCAATCGGTTAGAGGTCAAAGAACTCCTGTGGAGATGATTCTGTCTGTTGATTATTCTTTGATTGTCTGTGAACTGTGTATTTTTGGTACTAATTGCGTCAATCATTTTGTGGTCGTATAACTTTGTATTCAAATATCGCTGATCAGCTTCTATTGTGCTGCCAGTGGTGGGCTTCTTTGTTTGATTAGCGTTGACTGTCGATTTTACATTGTCTGGTATTGCTGTATCCATCGTCGATTTGAGAAACTGTTTCGAACTTGGGCTATTGGTTTCCTTTATTGTAACAGGCGTCCTTTGGTGGGGCGCAACGGTATATTTATGGGCTTTACGTAATTTCTTGATTGCCGTAGCTGGCTTTTGATTAGGCGCCACGGTATACTTTTGCGATTTACGGACTTCTTCTCGTGCATAAACAGCAGGCATTAATGAATTGGAAAACTCCGATGATTTAATTACTCTAAAATGTGAGTCCACTGAACGTTCGTTCACCAACTTCTGGTATTTTGTATTACTATTGCTGATGAGATATTTCTTGTGACCATTTACCTTATTCTTTGAGAAAGATCCGATGCTGTCGCTTGCTGGTAAAAATGCTCGTACATTAACAATGTCATCGTAAATGTAATTCATAAACACCGATGGAAAACATAAATATAAAATAGCGCTAATAACTTTTAACGTTAACTTCATCTTGGCCGATGTCCGAATGGCGAAAGACGTTCACTGAATTATCGTTACATATTTATTACTCTAGTTTTGTTTACGTCTCAGTTATTTGTTGATGGAATTGATTGTAAACAATCATTGTGCTCTAAAGACAACATACATGCATCGACAATTTTACATTTTATTAAAGAATGAAGACAAAATTGCAAACTTGTTTGTAAATACGTAAACAATTAACTTTAAAATACTGTGAGTAATGGTAAAATTTGGCATATTTCTTTTTTAAATATATATAAATATCTTCACGCAATTCCCAATACAGGGGTAGACAGAGGTCAAGTCTAGACAATTAAGTCCCTTTGACCCACCTTCCACCGAAGATATTTTCGGGACAACGTGACAGGTGGTGAGCCCGTCGTCGCCTTTATGTCCAAGCCAACGATGAAATTCGTACATAAGTTTTTGAAAAACTCATTGGTACTGCCACCTGGGGATCGAACTCGGGTCTCTCGACTCGTAATTCCGACCACCCAACAACTCGGCTATCGTGACATATTTCTTTAATCCTCCGTATTTTTCCAATCAGTTGGAAATCAGTGGTATCAACCCAAACATAATACGTACGCAAGAATTATATAAGACGAACTTTTTTTCACAACAAACATAACCTATTATAACTAAATATTTATATGTGTATGAATATATTTATATTTATTTTAAATTTGTATTTATTAATGTATTATTATGTATGCATTCATATATGCTTACGTGCGCAATCTACCTTCCAGTAACCACTCCCCAATAGCAGGTCTGCTGGAAATTTTTGATGAAATAAGCAGTACCTTTGTACAGACATTATCTTGTAATATTTTTTCTTATGATATATCTGTGTACATTAATTATTAAATAATAATTATACATAGATCATACTCGTAATTTCAGTTCCTATCCACACTAGTTTTAGACAAAATCAATTAATTATGCATTTTTATTGAATTTGAAAGCATGTACACCATGGACCTTTGTTATAGGATTCAGGTGAAATTTCATAAATCAACTGACCGCTATGTTGCGGAACAAAATTTCAACTAATGCGAGAGGAACACGGTGGATCAGATGTAAGAGCGTTGTCACGGTACGGCAGAGGTCACGGGTTTGAATATCGCCGGTGTTAATCGGAATTTTTAATCTTTATTGAGGGGTCGAGGCACGCCTAGGTAAAAACTTTCGAAGACCATATGTGCAAACTGCTCGCAGAAAGTAGAGTCGTACGTGTACTCCGACATCTAGACGTGCTTGTATGAAGAAAATGATAAATTAAGAAGAAGTGAAGGAGTTATGTAAGAATCGTGACATTTGGCAACCAGATCTGGTTGCCCCGTCAGGGACTATGTGTTTAGACATTTGATATGATGTTAAATTTTTCTTAAAATAATATGCAAACCTTTCGGTTTACATTTTTTTTAAACCGACATAAATGTATCTATTTATTATATATAGTTGTATTCTTGGCTAGGTAAGGTCAGAGCCAATTTGTATGCGGTAACTAACCAATAATCTCTTTAGTGGGCAAAAAAAAATCAGTATAGTAGACAAGTGTTGTTTAGACTTCCGACTTATAGGTAGCATAGAGATACTACGCTACCTATAAGTCATTCAGCTTTATTTTGGTATAATATTATTTTTAGTGATGGTTATCCTGCCATCTAGTGATGGCCATTCTTATTTTCAAGGCTTTTCCCTTAATAAAACATCTACGGGAAGAAAGTTTTGTAAATTTTATGCCAGTATGTGTTCACAAGGCATAACAAAACCGACCTAAGAATTTCACGTCGTCACTTTAAAAAGAAACTATATTACATCATTTCTATAAATAAATATCTTCACGCAATTCCCAATACAGAGGTCTAGTCCAGACAATTAAGTCCCTTCGACCCACCTTCCACCGAAGATATTTTCGGGACAACGTGACAGGTAGTGAGTCCGTCGCCGTCTTTATGTCCAAGCCAACGATATAATTCGTATGCTATCTGGGGATCGAACTCGGGTCTCTTGACTCGAAATTCCGACCACCCATACACTCGGCTATCGTGACTTATGAACTATATATCGTTTCCGAAAATGTGTTTGTGGAATAGCGTTAAGGCGTCGATCAACGCGGGGCCTGTGTGGTGAAAAAATACATTATTTGTTTTGACTTGATCTAAAATATCATTAATATATATATATATATATATATATATATATATATATATATATATATATATATATATATATATATATATATATATATATATATATATATATATATATATATATATATATATATATATATATATATATATATATATATATATATATATATATATATATATATATATATATATATATATATATATATATATATATATATATATATATATATATATATATATATATATACCAGAATTAAATATTTTTGCGAAAAACATACTTTTCACTCTTGTGTTCATTCATACATATATTACGACCTTTAAAAGTCCACTGCACAGCAGAACCAGGGTAACAGACATCTCCGTAAGGATTAGCACATTGAAGTGGCAATGGACCGGCCACATAGCTCGTAGAAGACAACCGTTAGATATGAAAGGTTCTCGAGTGGTAACCTCGTACAGGCAAACGCAATGTAGGACGACTCCCCAAGAGATCGAGTGATGAACTGTACAATATTGCGGGAAGTCGATGGATGCAGGAAGCTGAGACCGTTCATTGTGAAAAGTTTTGGAGGAGGTCAGCAGTGGACTCTTGATACTCTATAAAGAAAAAGAAGAAGTCCACTGCAGGGTATAAGTCTCTCTAATTCTGTAATATTCTAATAATATCATTATAAGAAATCTAAAGAATATCTGTGTATTGTACACAATTCTGTGAACAACACACAGTTATTCTTTACCTGCTCTTTTTCGTAGCAAGTACATATATTTATTTAATTATAAAATTATGAAGTTAGAAAAAAATTATAACACGGAATGTTCTAATTTTTTTCTAACGGATCCCTAATTAATAACATACTTTATCAAATTCAATGCTGATTCATTGACGTGTCTGTTGCAAAAATAATGTCTATTAATCTCAGTACGTATTTGTACGAAGCATACATTGTTTTAAAACTCGCACTGGACAGTTATTAAATACATTATTTGTTTACATTATACTTTGAATCAATACGATCCCACTAGTTGTAATACAACCATAGCTAACGGCAGAACGTAGCAATGAACAATATAGTTTTCTTCTCAATTGCCCTTCCCTGCATTCTAGAATCCAGAGGTCGTCTACTTCAAAGAACTACAGATAGAGCGATAGTCTCAAAGAATGACGACTTTAAAAGTGTTTCTATTACTAAACATTGTCTTCATGACAACGAACACCTCGATAGAAAGAGCAGATCGTCTAAGGAAGTAAGTGAAATACAAAATGGAACAAATTTCAAACGCTCTGTACTAAAAGCGAAGATACCGTTAGTGAAAAAACCTATACCGACATACGTTGAAATCGATTACGAAGAGGATTATCAAACAAGAATGGTGAGGTGGCCGGAAAAATTTACAGATTCTAGTGAGAATGAAGATGAAGACTTTAGTGTAGACGATTACGATTTCGATGTGAACCACGATGAATATGCGTCTAGAGGAAAGCCCGTGGAACCGCGACAAAAAATTAAATATAATAAAAAATGACGGGGTTAAAGCTCGTCCTGATATTGAACCAAAACCTGCAACAACCGAAATTAAAGTTGTAAATGAAGTAGTCACGTCACAAAATAGAAGTACTAATAAACGTGAAGAAGTAACTGAAAAATCTACTAAAAAACCAGGCAGTGAAAAGGAGGACGATTATTATGATGAATTTACGACAAAAGGTGCGGAAAAAATTAAATTAATTTACACACAGGACACTGGCGAGGCAACACATGTTCGAAGAAGTTCAATAAGAACTATAAGATCACCATGGGATATTGGAATCTATATGAATAAACTGGGGGAGAAAACTTCATTGGTTATGAATAAAGTGCTGAGTATACTACCAATGTTTCCACAAATTCCGCAGCGAAAAAACTTTGCTGAAGATGTAAACCATCCAAATGGTGAAAATTATCATTATCAGGGTTAATGTCAAAAAATGTTGAATTGCTTACGTTTACGATTTGTACTAAAGAAAATTTATTGGTATAATACTTTTTTGTTGCATTATGTTTTGTTTATTTCTTATATTTTATATGAAAACACATGTTTAAACAATACACTATATTTTGAGATGTACGTTTTATTTAAAGTAGTTTTAAGGTAGGTGCTATTTATACGTATATGACGTTTTCTTGTTGTGTAGCGTAGGTCAACCTATTCCTCAACAGAGTAATTTGAGTTCGACTTCCAGTGTCCGCTTCACTAAAAGCTTTAATAATTATTTTCAATGCTGAGTTTACCAAAGGTGTGGCGGTAAAAGAAAACTGAATTAATCTGTATGTTAGAAAAAAAAGCTTCGCTCAAGTTCGACTCTATCGAACTTGAGCGAAGCTTTTTTTTCTAACCAGTTTGTTTCTGTAACAACTTGTTCCGTTTATATTCTACACATAGGTTTTTGTTAATATGTGCATATATTATTCAGTTTCCTTTTTCATATTTTATTTCGGATACTTGAGCTACAGAGAGCCATGATGCTGTAAAGGTGACTGTAATTTGTACGTGCTAATTCATCATATCACTTTCATATTCAAAGACTGCATTTGACAAGTTTCATCAGAAGTACTGTTACCTAGTTTTTCACAATTATCCTATAAAATATAAGGTATTAGGATGCAAAACTGCTTACACTACTCTACCAACTCGCCTATCGACTAGCCAAGTTGGTAGGGACTCTACCTTCGAAGCTAAATGTTGCGTGTCCAAATCCCGCTAGGGGAAAATATTTGTATGGTGAATATAAATGTTAGCTTGGACATTAAAACGCCCATATGCTCACCAACGATGAAAAATGGGTTAACAAGACCATTTTTAGACCTTTGCCTACCCCAGTATAAAAATTAATGAGAAAATAAAGGACAATGCTATTGAAAATATTATTATTAAATACATTATTTGTTTACATTATACTTTGAATCAATACGATCCCACTAGTTGTAATACAACCATAGCTAACGGCAGAACGTAGCAATGAACAATATAGTTTTCTTCTCAATTGCCCTTCCCTGCATTCTAGAATCCAGAGGTCGTCTACTTCAAAGAACTACAGATAGAGCGATAGTCTCAAAGAATGACGACTTTAAAAGTGTTTCTATTACTAAACATTGTCTTCATGACAACGAACACCTCGATAGAAAGAGCAGATCGTCTAAGGAAGTAAGTGAAATACAAAATGGAACAAATTTCAAACGCTCTGTACTAAAAGCGAAGATACCGTTAGTGAAAAAACCTATACCGACATACGTTGAAATCGATTACGAAGAGGATTATCAAACAAGAATGGTGAGGTGGCCGGAAAAATTTACAGATTCTAGTGAGAATGAAGATGAAGACTTTAGTGTAGACGATTACGATTTCGATGTGAACCACGATGAATATGCGTCTAGAGGAAAGCCCGTGGAACCGCGACAAAAAATTAAATATAATAAAAATGACGGGGTTAAAGCTCGTCCTGATATTGAACCAAAACCTGCAACAACCGAAATTAAAGTTGTAAATGAAGTAGTCACGTCACAAAATAGAAGTACTAATAAACGTGAAGAAGTAACTGAAAAATCTACTAAAAAACCAGGCAGTGAAAAGGAGGACGATTATTATGATGAATTTACGACAAAAGGTGCGGAAAAAATTAAATTAATTTACACACAGGACACTGGCGAGGCAACACATGTTCGAAGAAGTTCAATAAGAACTATAAGATCACCATGGGATATTGGAATCTATATGAATAAACTGGGGGAGAAAACTTCATTGGTTATGAATAAAGTGCTGAGTATACTACCAATGTTTCCACAAATTCCGCAGCGAAAAAACTTTGCTGAAGATGTAAACCATCCAAATGGTGAAAATTATCATTATCAGGGTTAATGTCAAAAAATGTTGAATTGCTTACGTTTACGATTTGTACTAAAGGAAATTTATTGGTATAATACTTTTTTGTTGCATTATGTTTTGTTTATTTCTTATATTTTATATGAAAACACATGTTTAAACAATACACTATATTTTGAGATGTACGTTTTATTTAAAGTAGTTTTAAGGTAGGTGCTATTTATACGTATATGACGTTTTCTTGTTGTGTAGCGTAGGTCAACCTATTCCTCAACAGAGTAATTTGAGTTCGACTTCCAGTGTCCGCTTCACTAAAAGCTTTAATAATTATTTTCAATGCTGAGTTTACCAAAGGTGTGGCGGTAAAAGAAAACTGAATTAATCTGTATGTTAGAAAAAAAAGCTTCGCTCAAGTTCGACTCTATCGAACTTGAGCGAAGCTTTTTTTTCTAACCAGTTTGTTTCTGTAACAACTTGTTCCGTTTATATTCTACACATAGGTTTTTGTTAATATGTGCATATATTATTCAGTTTCCTTTTTCATATTTTATTTCGGATACTTGAGCTACAGAGAGCCATGATGCTGTAAAGGTGACTGTAATTTGTACGTGCTAATTCATCATATCACTTTCATATTCAAAGACTGCATTTGACAAGTTTCATCAGAAGTACTGTTACCTAGTTTTTCACAATTATCCTATAAAATATAAGGTATTAGGATGCAAAACTGCTTACACTACTCTACCAACTCGCCTATCGACTAGCCAAGTTGGTAGGGACTCTACCTTCGAAGCTAAATGTTGCGTGTCCAAATCCCGCTAGGGGAAAATATTTGTATGGTGAATATAAATGTTAGCTTGGACATTAAAACGCCCATATGCTCACCAACGATGAAAAATGGGTTAACAAGACCATTTTTAGACCTTTGCCTACCCCAGTATAAAAATTAATGAGAAAATAAAGGACAATGCTATTGAAAATATTATTATTAAGCCACATAAATATTAAATTTAAAAAATTACTTTAGGTTGGGTGATCGGAATTTCGAGACCCGAGTTCAATCCCCAGGTGGCAGGCTGGTACCAATGGGGTTTTCAAAAACTTATGGATGGATTATATCCTTGGCTAAGATATTAAGACGGCGACGGGCTCACCACCTGGCACGTTGTCCCAAAAATCTCTTCTGTGGAAAGTGAGTCGAAACGACTTAATGGTCTAGACCTCTGTCTACCCCTGTATTGGGAATAGCGTGACTATATTATTTCCTATACACGATATAATCATAGAGGTGAAATAAAGACACAAACTTTATTTACAGAAAAAAATTATGTTAAAATTTACTATACTTATTAACTAAAAACTACAACAGTATTACGCAGAGCCCTTCTCCTCGTGGCACACTACCAAGAACGTAGGCTGCATTTCCACGTCGAATGGCTAAACTCTTCTTGTTATTTGAATAGCTAGTTGAACGAGAAAACAACCAGCCAGCTTATCACCAGCTGCCACGACCAGTCGCGGATACTCTTCATGGTATAAGAGAGTCGTAAAACAATGGGGAGCATGGTAAAACGCAACACTAAAACATCACTACCACCGGACTTCACCTTGGCTATAGAGGGCATGCCAACCGGCTTAAAGGTACCGCTCACACTTGGAGCGACCACTCCGGGCTCGAGCCGACCGTACGAGGAACGGTGTCTCCTTGCGGAGATGTGGTGAATATACTGTTTGATATACCAGGTTGAATTTTAGACAGGGTTTGTATCAGACCAGTAGAATTGAATATATTTAGATATTCTCTGGCCATCCCTGGCATTATAACATACATCTAGTAAATGTATTTGGAACTTATCGTTAGTAAATAAGACTTTAAGATGTGTTTCGAATTAGGGTGAAATGTTGTTTGGAATCACAGAAAAATAAATTGTATTATTCATGTGGCGGTTAGCAAATAAATTTTTAACTATCGGGATTGTAACGTATTTCACTTTTGCTCCTTTCTATGGCTAGGGGTAGTCGGGTTTAGTGCCACATTCTTACCCATATCTGCCGTTAATCAGGAATGTTTAGCTTGTGCTGTTTTGAAAGTTTTAGAGAGCCATTGTTATTACGGGCGGAGGCATTACACCAGAGTCCTCGGCGGTAATAATGCATCGGTAAACTTCTTAGTTTGAAGTTGTTTACAAAAAAAGTAGCCACGTTTTTTACTATTAGATCATTTTGTGTATTTTAACCCACATCAAAAGAAAAGAAGGAGGTTCTCAATTCGATTATGTTTTTTTATATTTGTTACCTCATTACTCCGTCATGTGAGAATCGATGTTTTTAAAAACACTAACAATGCTAAATATATTACTAGTATTCCTGCTAGCCACTCCAACTAACCTACAATGCTTGTGTCTGGAGTGGTCCACGACAATAGTCGAATTTCGGCCCCGAACCTGCGACTTCATGTTTTGCAGTACGCCCCTAAACTGTTAGACTAAAGAAAAGTATATGTATTTGTAGTTGGTGGTATACGTCCAGTTGGGCCGCACTGTCAACACGTCTGGATCTGGTAATAAAAAGGGTAGTAAAATGTAGTAAAGTGAGGTGTTATTCTTACATCGATGCCGCATGGATAAAGAAGTCAATAAAAATATTTAATTGCGTCTATATAACATAGCTATTTTACATAACTTTGTAGTATGCGTGTGTGTTCGTTCACACTAAAAAGGAAGTAAATTAATTAAGAAGTAGGAATAGACTTTTTTAATTTTTTTGCACGTATTACAAACATACATTTATATAGCGTATTCTGATGTATCAATATAATCTGCATTATTTACCAATGCTGCATTTTTGGCCACGTGTCTAAATCTACTTAAAACACTTGTAGCATGCATGCTTAAGTCCTTTACATCATTAAACATAGACGGGGTTTCATGAGCATTTAAAAACTCTTCAAAATCGCTTATTGTTGTCATGAAAGAATCTTTTTCTTCGGTTTTATCATCGCTATAGTTCTTGACCAGTTCATCTAATAATTCACTGGCCTCCTGAAACTCATCTTTGCGAGTTGTAATTTTGTGTGATTCTATTTTTTTAATTCGCCTTCGCCTTCAGTTACTACAGACATTGAATTTTTGTTATTTTTAGTGCCAAATTTCTTTGCAAACTTTTCGACAAAATCTTTAAATCCCTTGCAAGTTTCTGTATATTTAACTTTAGGTATAACTTTCATATTACTACGTTCATCTTCTCTGGAATTTTCCATTTCCAAATTAGTTGAAGTTGATGTCTCAATACTTTGAACTCTTAAATGGTCCCTTTCTAACCGTCGTATACGTTTCGAATCGCCATTTTGAGCAGTTAACTCACTGTCAAATTCTTTTCCCCAATGAAGATCTTTAAACAACGTTGGGTCTTCTTCAATACTTTTATCGAAATAATCGTTAAGTATAAAAGAGAAGAAAGCTTGATCGCCAAATATAGGATTGTCAGCGTCTTGAGCGTTTCTTGAAGGTAGAAGAGCTCGTTGATTGCTAGGAGAATCGTTAGGGACATTAATATGTAGAGGAATCACATCGGTGTCTTTACCTTTTCCTTTACTCACATCCGTATATCGTTTATCTTTAGCTTTTTCTATTTCTGAAATATCTTCTATCCGTTCATACATCTGTGGATTATGAAAGAAATATGGCCATCCGTAGTAAGGATGCTTTGAACTCAATTTAAGATCTTTTAATTTTAATACGGTAGGCGACTTAATACTCTTCTTTCTTGACGAAGAGAAATCTTTGCGAGATTTCAAATTGTCTTCTTTCGATACGACTCTTGAGTTGGTATTTTCTTCGTGAAATTGGTCTGACATCGGAGCTTCAGTAAAAGGTATAATTGAACGGATAATCGCGTTTCTTCCATTTTCAAAAGCTTTCTTGTTAACGATCAATCTCAAAGTATTTCCATTTGTAACGTTTATTACTTGATTATCTCTATTTATTAATGTTTTATTTGAAGAAACACTATGCCTGTTAACACTATTTACAAATTGCACTAGTATCGTAGAATTCACTAATATTTTTCCAACAGTATGATAGGTCCCATTTTGTTTAACACTTGGTAATGTTTTAGTAATCGTGCTGGTTAATCTTTTTGTTGTTACCATCAAATTTTCTGGCAAAATTAAGCACAGAAGAAGAAAAAAACGTAGCATAGTTAGCTACATGAGGCCTGTATCCAGCGACGGTGATGACTAGATTGAATTAACAATGTACCTATTTGTTACCGTGTTTATATTTTATTGTTTGATATTGCTTACATTGAATCACTAACATGTATTGTTTTGTTGACAATAGATTAAAAGATTAAAAACAGGCGCGCAACAAATGTCCGCGTATTTGAATTGTTGATTTATGACAGATGCTCCCTTGATCGATTTCAATCGACGGGACAACTCGAAATTCTATAGATAATTGCCTACTTGAATGTCACGTTTTATTCTTCATCACATTTCGGACCGAAGCCAGAATTGAAACTGAAGCGCTCACGCTCACGCGCGCCAGAATTGAAATTGACTAATCGGTTTAGGCCAAAACTTTCTTTCTAACCGTTTCGTTTTTTTTTACTTTTGTAATCTTTGACGATACCCTTAGAATAGTAGCGCACACGCAGGTTTTCAAAGTGGCGCCATGTCTAAGGTCCCGGGTGCGATTCTCGGACGGGACAATGTAGAATAACCACTTTTTCTATATCCTTTCGGCTCAGGGTGTTTGTGGTTGATTCTAAAACACAAGTGCTTTAGATACTTTTTAAAAAAAAAAAAAACAATGTAATCTTTGTCCTGTGATATCATCGCAGAAATATCGTCTTTCTGTGGGTGACTTATAACCGTCTGAAACAAGTGGCAGTAGGTAAGTGTCGACTATCGATAGAAATGAAAGTTTACACTTAATTAAATTAAAAAAAATATCTTCACGCAATTCCCAATACAGGGGTAGACAGAGGTCTAGTCTAGACAATTAAATACCTTCGACCCACCTTCCACCGAAGATATTTTCGGGACAACGTGACAGGTGGTGAGCCCGTCACCGTCTTTATGTCCAAGCCAACGATATAATTTGAACATAGGTTTTTAGAAAAACCCATTGGTACGGCCACTTGAGGATCGAACTCGGGTCTCTTGACTCGAAATTCCGACCACCCAACCACTCGGCTATTGTGACTTACTTTCTTCTTCTATTTTAACCTACTTCTAACAAATCGTAGTAGTTATTTTCGAGATATCATCGTGTAAAGCTTAAGTTAAACAGTGCTCTTTAAATATGCTGTAAAGAAGCAAAACATGACTGGAAGAGATCGCTACGAAGCGATAAGGCCGCCAAATTGCGAATTTTATAAAATTTTATATCCTTTGTTACTTTTGTGTATTCTACTATTTGTGGTAGACAATAAAAGTATATTCATTCATTCATTCAAAAGATTTGTATGCTCATACGAACAGATCTGCCCGGCTGCATTTAATTCATATAATGCGTCTAAAAAGCAAGAAGTTTTGTATTATATTTAAATCCTCGGAATAACGTGACTAACCTTGTTCTTTCAATTTTGTTTGCAGGTGTAAAAAACTATGTTATATCAGTAAGACATTAACAAGAATAGGAAAAGATTAAAATTACGTTTTGCACCAAAACCCATCATCTTACCCAGACGTTGAACGTAACACGAAATTATGTGTCATACCTGCAGGACACTGCATCTAGGAATTATTGTCTTCTTGCTATATCTTAGATGCCTATGTATAGCCTACGAAATTGCGATGATTGTAAGTATAGAACAGAAGCAATGTGCGGGAAGCACATCTTTGTTATTTACAATTAACTTGCTAGGATGTGGCCTCGGAGCCCAAGTCGCAGCTATTAGGTACGCAATTAGTTATTTAATATTTACGATTTAAATATTCGACCAAAATAATTTTTTGACTGCGACTCTCTCTGTAAATTGTTCAATCGTTAGTGACTATAGGCCGCAGAATAGTGCTCCTCCATATTCGATAATCAGATTCAAAGATTTAATAATTATGAATTGATTAATTGTTCGTATCATCTGTATGTTAAAGAATAAATAAATAAATATGTACGTACGTATGAATGTATGTATGTATGCGTGTATATAACAGTAGTACAATGTCTGTGCGAATGGTTAAAAAATAATGAAACAACAATAACAGTCGGACAATTTATTTTTATTCCAAATAGAATCTTCAAGATGTTACAAAAATAATACTCTCTACATCTCTTTGTATTAGATCAAGCCTCAGTGAACTGTTCACATTCATAATAACTGAAGCTGAGAACACTTTACTGTAGGGTTTCCGATCTGCGATAAAAATAATCTTATGAATCAACTCAAACCGTGAGCTTTAAGACCCAGGAAAACACGTTTCTTTTCCATAAGTATTTCAAGGAAAACAAATTTAAGTCGTAGTTCAAACTTGCATGTTCCCTTTTTGTAGAAACTTTTAGACTTATAGATACTTTTTATGAACAGGTTTGGACCTTAATTTTAAATGGACAATTAAAAATAGTCCTTTAAGTAGTACATGATACATGAGAATTGACATGGCGGTTTTCGAAGATTGATCCTCGATTTGTTTTACGCGACTTTAGATAAATACATTTAGCGAAAAATGGAAGATCCATCTTCGATTGAATCGTGATCGGCAACCCTACTCTACACGTCACTATACAAATATACTTTTTAAATTAATAATATTGCTTTTATCACCACCGTTGTTATTACTTCAATGATAGACAACTTTAATTCTGTGTAACATATTTATACCCGTGGACAACATATCGCATTGCATTCTATAATAGCAACTATTACTTCGTTGTTGATTGCTTTAAAATTGCGCACTTAATTAGGACTAGTTTATGGTCCGCTGTGTCAACACTTACGAGCCTAGAAAATTCTAAAAAGATCTTAACATTGATTAAATATCTGAAGGTGCACTGGAAGAGTTTGTATAGAATCGAAACTGCTTGATTGTTATATTAATATTTCCTTCAAATCTCAATAAAAAAAGAGCATAATTTCATAACTGAGGACTAATTCTTTATACACAGCAATTACATGTGAAGCCTGGCCCGTGTTATACCCTGACCTTCAATTTATGTTTACATACTTTCACAGCCACTTAATGGTCACTAAATAAAAGAAACAAGTGCTGGGTGTCAAAAATAAAAGACTTGATTTTCTCGGGGAATAACTTCACTCGTAATTGTCATAGTTTAAATGGAGCCCATAATTATAATCATGTGAATAGAAATGGCAGACATTATTTAATGATTATAAATATTACTTTTGAGTTCTCACTCATTATCGAGGTGGTTAAGGTCTTTGTAAATTGATCGAGTATTTTTGTGATTTCCTTAGTATTGTAATGAAAGTGACTTACAAATTTAACTCAACGCAATACATCTTCAGATTGCATGCAATTGTCATTAGTGTTAATAGTTACAAATTGTTTTGTAAGCGTAGATTGTCATTATTATTATTATTATACCACGTTATCGTCATTCATAATTTTCAGTTACAACAACAACAGTACCGAAGTGTCTTAAACGAGTTGTGCCCTCGAAAAAAAATTATAAATTAATGCAATTGTATGAAATTTAAAAATACAACTCTGACGTAATACATTATGTACAGTGTATAATATATGTGTATTAACGTATGTTACTCTTCATTTAGTCAAAACTTGTGTGTGTTGTAAGGAAGTAATATTAAAAAGAGACCAAATTAATTAAACCATGATGAGAGAAAGGGACTTCCGAAAAGGGAACAAAGTGACATTTTCAGATAACGAATCGAAATTAAAATACTTTCGTCGACAATATGATCTAAAATTTCAGTAGAAATTTATTATGACTCATCTGGTATTATTCAATAAATTTGTAACAAGGTGAAAAAAGTTTTGCATTTTCGTAAACTGATTTATTTGTTGGAAGAAATGACACGATGGTAACATTTATAATAAAAATAAAAAAATATCTTCACGCAATTCCCAATACAGTGGTAGACAGAGGTCGAGTCTAGACAATTAAGTCCCTTTGACCCACCTTCCACCGAAGATATTTTCGGGACAACGTGACAGGTGGTGAACCTGTCGCCGTCTTTATGTCCAAGCCAACGATATTCGTACATAAGTTTTTGAAAAGCCCATTGGTACGAGCCTACCAACTGGGGATCGAACTCGGGTCTATTGACTCGAAATTCCGAACACCCAACCACTCGGCTATCGTGAAAAAATTAAATGAAAAGAGAAATTGCATGCACATCTCTTTAATAAATTGTTATTATTTCTGTTGCATCTAAAACCATTGTTTCTAGCATGCATTAAAATCAGAATAAATTCAGAACATTTTCCGTCAGTCAGTCGAAATTAAAACATTTTTGTAATTTATTTTATTGGATCAATCGTAACGCGTTCTCATAACGGGTGCGCTTGAAACGCTGCGTTGAGTCGAAGTGTTTAGGTTCATTTTTCCTTGCGTCGCTTGACAGCTAGAAAGTTTAGATAAATAAGGGTGGGTATTTATCCTTTTATAAGGAAGTGATGAATCCGTTACGCAGTAACTTATTAGTAATCCGTGGTATAAATATCATTTGTATTACAAATATCGGTGTATAACACTGAGCAGATATATAACAAATGATTGCAGCATAAATAATTACATATATAAATAAAATGGTATCAATAAATATAATAAAAATAAAATTTATATGCATATTTTGTAAATTTTTAATCACATGAGCCATGCTGAGATTTCGTTACAAACAAATGAGGAATTTAAAAAAATCAAATGATACGAGTGCCACACGAAACCGGAGGTAACAGCGTCGCCACAGTACGTCGGTGGTGGCAGGTTTGAATCATACCTGTGTCAGTTGATTAAAATCCCTCATTTATTTAATACACTATCTACTTCAAATTGAAGATTAAAAATAAAAAAGATGGGTAAAGCACACTCGTCTATTTTGACCACACAACTGAAGTAAAACTTCTTTAGCTCTATCTATATGTAAAATATATACATGTACCTAAATTAAATTTCTAGAAATATTTAATTTTATTATAGGTTTTCATCGATAAATTAATATTTTTGAATTCGTAATGAAACTCTCTCTTTCTATTTTTATAAATCTATATCTCTGTTTCAACTTCCGTTCGCCTCGCCCGATAACACATTTCGTAACGTTTCGGGAGTTTCCAACTCCCCAAGTCAAGCGTAAAGAAGTTTTACTTCAACAATTACAAACGGATAACGATTTATGTAAAATAAGAGATTGTAATAAAATTTATTCGATCTATGAATGACGATAGCATTATATGAACGAATGCTTCGAAGCTACGAATCTACGTATCTTCACGCCTTTCAACCCACTCGGCATAGTCACACTATTAACTAATTAAAACTAGAATCAACGCCAAGAGGTTTCCTTTACTCCCTACGATTAGACTAGACACAAAAAGGCACGTAACTCACAACGAAATAAATACAAACTTAATTTTAAACACGACCGTATTATGCTTTTTATATATTTGGTTCGAAATATATTATACTATACGATTTATGTTAGAGATCCTAATTGGTGTCGGTGGTGGTAGATACAATATATTTAGTTGCACTGAAAGGTAAGTTTTAATAATTCACGTTTAATATATAAAATGATAATTTATGTTAAGAGAATTAGCTAGATAGTATCATATGTATCTGGCAAAGTTTGTTTTTATATATATTTTAATTCATTCCCATCACTGGGGGTAGACAGAGGACCATATAAACTTAATTCCTTAATCCTTCCAGATTTTAGGGGAGCTTACTTTGAGTCAATGTTAAAGTGGTGAGCCTGTCGCTTCATCCAAGTTATTATGATCAATAACTATTCGGAAAACCTTAACTAGAATCGATTTGTAGTTAATCGAATTATTGAAGTAAGTCCTCTATGCGTGGAAAAAATTAGAAATATAGTCAGAATTATAAACAATACAAATGTCACTGAATTTTGTTTACGTGATGATCACGCGAATATTTGTATTACACAAAACAATACTAATTTTTTAAGACATTTTGTTATTTGTAATGAAAACTTATTGTAACTGTAACATAGACTTCAAGTGAACTAAACAATATTTATATTTGAATGATCAGTACGGTGGTATAGTTTTGAGTGGCAATAATGCAAATGATCTGTCTGTGTCAAAATAAAAATACAATATGACTTGTTATACATTGGTTTGCTGCAAAATATCATGGTATTTTGTCATTTCATATTTTTATCTAGACACCTATAAAAAATTGAGCCTATTGAGTGAGGATTACAAAATAATACTATAAACTTGTTAAAATACGTCAAGACGGCTTAGGAAGCACGACAAATCACAAAGTAAAACCCTATAATTACATAACATTAAATACTACACCGAATCTTAAACCTTAAGACACATAGACATAAGAAGGGAAACCTCTCGAGCGTTACGTAAATATCCATCTAACTAGGATTCTCGCTTTAGAAAAATATTTATCGCCTATAAATTTAAATGAATGTCATTATATTTGAGAGCAGCTTAGATTTAGTTTTCACGTGAAGTAGGTACGTTATTGCTTTAGGCACGTGTGCGGGCGTCTCGACAGATCTGGAAACATAATAATATTAATATTGTAATTTTAATTTAACAACGACGTACAGTCCTTTATTTACTTACTTAACGCCCCGTTTCCACGATAGTTGAGTGGTCGGGTGATCGGAATTCGAGTTAGCAGACACATGTTCGTTACTCAAGAGAAGCCACATACCAATGAGTTTTTCGTATTCTTATGTACGATTTATATCGTCCGTGGACAGTTGTGTTTGATTTGATTTGATATCCGAAATAAGCTCAGACGAAATGTCCGTCAAACAGACTAAATTGTCTAGACCCCCGGACAACCACAAGGAACTGCGTAATGGTTAGGTAAGGTAACGGGCTGTAAAACTCAGTCGTTAGATTTCATCATAATCGCCCACACTTGACAAGCAGAATGGCGATCGCAGTACCGAACATCAATTTTTTTCGTCTCGCTGTGTATCAGTTAGTTATTCCGCTGGTAGCCATTGCTCGTAAAGTTTCTCCTAAGACGTCTCTTACGAGGGCCACTGTTAGAAAGGGGTGGGTAAATTCTTAGGCTGATACATGGCGTAATAAATAACACTTTTGAAAGGAAAACAAACGGTTTAAAAATAATAGTCTATACATATTGTACTTAATCTTTCACAAAATATATATTTTTTTATATATTTCCTATGAATAATATAGTTGACAATATTATATGTTACTTCATATTTTTTTCACACATCACTAGTGTCGATCTGGAAGTACCTTTTGTAGCACAAGAAAGAGATGCACATATAAATATTTTAAAACTCAACGACGATTAGCCTCAATACCATATTGTATCACATATACAAGGAATTTCTTCAAGTGACAACATTGTTTACAGCTCCTCAAAATCGTACTGCTAGCCCCAACGCTAAAGAAAAACCAGAAGGCACAAGACATAGAATTTGAGTTTGATATCGTAAGACATAAGGTCGCTTTTCGCTTACGGTCACCTCACGAGTCGGCCACGGAGTGGTTGGCGAGCGAGCCGTCCCACGCCGCCTCCTTGTGCAGCGCGGCCTGCCGCTTCTTCTCTGCAATCACAAATTGATGACGATAAATACACGAAATTATACCCTGTTTATATGTACGTTTGGTAGTCAGTTCCTTATCACCAATCTGCTGAATGGAATTTAATTTGACTCTAATCGCTTCTTTATGTGTGCACGTCACGTAAAGTCACGATAGCCAAGTGGTTGGGTGGTCGGAATTTCGAGTCAAGAGACCCGAGTTCGATCCCCAGGAGGCAGCACTTATGAGTTTTTTTTAAAAACTTATGTACGAATTACATCGTTGGCTTGGACATAAAGACGGCGACGGGCTCACCACCTGTCACGAAAATATTTTCGGTGGAAGGTGGATCAAAGGGACGTAATTGTCTAGACTAGACCTCTGTCTACCCCTGTATTGGGAATTGCGTGAAGATATTTAATATATTTAATTTTAATGTATGCATAATGTTAATTAAAATATTCGGACGCTTGGAAGTGGGTGAAAATTTAAGTAATAGCTCGCTATAGTGATGAGGCGACGCTCCCGGCGCCGTGCCGAGCCGGACGCACAGTGTCCGGACACGTGTGCACTGCACAATGCGAGCGGCGCTCCCACCTCTCGCTATAGTGATGAGGCGACGCTCCCGGCGCCGTGCCGAGCCGGACGCACAGTGTCCGGACACGTGTGCACTGCACAATGCGAGCGGCGCTCCCACCTCTCGCTATAGTGATGAGGCGACGCTCCTCGGCCCGCTCCTGGCGCGCCGTGCTGAGCCGGACGCCCAGGGCGCCGGACACTAAACGCCGCGCGAGCG
Organism: Sericinus montela; assembly: GCA_029286605.1. Lineage (NCBI taxonomy): Eukaryota > Metazoa > Arthropoda > Insecta > Lepidoptera > Papilionidae > Sericinus > Sericinus montela. The sequence continues at coordinate 1,885,123 of JAGSMR010000019.1, read as the reverse complement.
CCGTACAGGTTTCCGGACGTTGTCTGCACAATCATAAATTGTTTTTATAGCGATAATTCTTACACTTTCATTCTACCATTGAGTGTCGCAATGACTACCGACTCGAAGACAGAATTTTTTTCTAAATTACCTGATGAAAATTTTACTAAAATCACCGATTTTCTTACCTACCTGCTATTTTTTCTCTAGGTTCAAATTATGACTCACTATGCCTTAACAACTAGATGGTTATATGACAGATAAGAAGAAAACCTTCAGTTTTCAAAGCTGAAGGGGGCCTTCTTATCTATTAATATTCTTCTTCTCTCTCATCTCTTCTTATCTTATGTATCTTTCATCTTACTAAATGGGATATCGAATTGGCCTTCTTATGGAAAAGGCCAGTCGCCCGCATCAGACAATATGCAGGATGTAAGGAAAAGTGACATACCTGTATGGCTGAAGAAACTCGGCACACTTCTTCGCCTTGTTGCGAGACTCCAGTGTGGCGGCGTGAAGCGGACGGCAACGCGCCAGGGATCGCTGGGTGGACAACACCTCGGCAGCTGAAATAACAGAATGCATCATTAAACTTCATTACTTCATATTACATTTTAGCCGTGTTATATCTGCGTACGAATTTAATAATCCCTTTCTTCCTATGGGTGTCGTAAATAATTTATTTATTTATTTATCTTCACGCACAATCCCTGACGGGGTAGCCAGAGAGAACAGATCGCCAAGTGTCACGATCCCTACATACTTCTTTCGCTTCTTTCAGATACATTATCTTCTTCATACATGCACGTCTAGGTATCCGAGTACTCTTGACCCTCCCCTCTTCGAGCAATTTGCTCACATGGTCTTCGAAAGTTAGTCTCGGTCTACCTCGACACCTTTTAATATCAACTTTCGCGCTATATATTTAAAAAGTCACGATAGCCGAGTTGCTGGGTGGTCGGAATTTCGAGTCGAGAGACCCGAGTTCGATCCCCAGGTGGCAGTACCAATGAGTTTTTCAAAAACTTATGTACGATTTTCATCGTTGGCTTGGACATAAAGGCGGCGACGGGCTCACCACCTGTCACGTTGTCCCGAAAATATCTTCGGTGGAAGGTGGGGTCAAAGGGACTTAATTGTCTAGACTTGACCTCTGTCTACCCCTGTATTGGGAATTGCGTGAAGAAATTTATTTATTTATTTATTGCTACATATTTTCTTCACCATTCGGTCTTCACTGATTCGCTCAACGTGCCCAAACCATCGAAGCACACCCTTATCCATTTTTGAGACAAGGTCATCTTTCAAACCTGCCATATTGCGAATCTCATCGTTTCGCTTTCGGTCGGCCATGGTAAGGCCGCACATTTTACGAAGAGATCGCATCTCCACTGCATTCAACCTGCTTTTATGCTTCTTCTGGCATACCCATAATTCGCTGCCATATAACAAAGTCGGTACCAACACTGCGTTATGTATTGCAAGGCGTGCACTTTTCACTACGCCTTGCCTTTTGATTAACGCAGTCAGGGCACCATTGACTTTGTTCCCGGCAGCGACACGCCTGTCCACATCTAAATCACATCTTCCATCCCGGCTAAACGCACTCCCCAAGTATACAATTTCATTCACCTGTTCTAGACATTCCTGATTTACCCAAATTTCGCACTTCGTTCTTTCTTCGTCCCTTCAAATACCAGAACCTTAGTTTTATTAGCATTCAAACGGAGACCATTAATTTCACATTGTTCTTTCATACACGTGACTAATGCCTGCAGTTCTACCTCTGATGGTGCTATAAGCACTGCATCATCAGCATAAAGCAGACAATTTACTTTTATGTCACCCAATTTCACACCCAAACAGCTATCTTTCAGCTTCTGTAAACAGCTGTCGAGATACAGTATGAATAGCCAGGAAGACATGACACAACCCTGTTTTACGCCCGTTTGGACGCTAAACTTAGGTGACAGGTCATGCCCTACCCGCACACAGGCTTTACAGTCACAGTAAAGTGACTGCACAGCCCTTAGCAATCGACCATCCACACCATACCCCGGCAACAGTTCCCACATTTTCTTCCTTACAACCTTATCAAATGCTTTCTCAAGATCCACAAATGCACAGAAAATCTTCTGGTTAGCAGCCAGAAGCTTCTCCGTGATCATGCGGAGAGAAAAAATTTGATCCGTGCATCCTCTTCCAGGTCTAAATCCGCATTGTGCCTCCCATAGAAATCTTTCCGATTTATCTTGATATTATCTTTTATTGATTTATCATCCTACGTGTCAAAACCTTCGAGTAAACTTTACTTGCTAAACTGGTCAAGCTGATCGCCCGATAGCACCCGCAATCATAATACCTTTATATAAAGGCACAATGGCCGCGGATCGCCAATCATCCGGAACAGCCCCCGTTCGCCAGCACAAAAGATGAAAGCTGTCCCAGACGCGAGGCCCACCATACTTGACCATTTCATCAGTAACTCTGTCTAGTCCCGCAGCTTTACCACATTTTTTAACTTCTAATCGCACATTCAATCTCTTTCATACTGTGACCTCAGTGTCATCGAGGTCCGAGTCTGGCGTACCAGTCACGGCGTCACCCCCGGATCCCCCACTAAGATCATCACACGCATACATCTCTCTATAAAATTCGCTCCATCGCTGCATGACGTCCGATTTTTCTGAGAGGACGTCATTCCTCTCAGAAAAATCGGACACTTTATTCATTCTTAAGGCTGTCGCACCACTCCGGGTCCTTCCAACCTCTTTCCAGAAGAGTTTGGAGTTCTCCTTGAAGTTGTGCGACAACCTTTCGTCCGCTTCCATTCTACTCTTCTCTTTCATATCCTTATCATTACTAGAGGCCAAGTAGTCTAACCATGCTTTCTTCTTCTTATTTACAGCTTCTTTCACTTCGTCATTCCTCCATGCATCACCCTTTTTACTACTACCTCTTTTCACAGTTCCACACACGTCTTCCACTGCACTAACCATTCCATCTCTAAGGCTCTGCCATATTTCTTCCACATATTCTTTCCTGACATAGATGCTGTCCAGCCTTTAGGCTACCCTTGCTTGATATTTATCCCTAGTGTCCGCTTCCTGAAGCTTCCAGCTTCGGATGCTACCGACCGACTGTGGTTCTAGTATCGCCGTCCGGTGGCGCCAACCCGCGAACAGACCCCTAAATCTAGTAATCACTAGATAGTGATCCGTTCCCAGGTCAGCACCCCGGAACACTCGCGTATCCATCACCTGTTTTCGCAGTCGGTCATCCACCAGGAATAAATCGATCATACTTCTCTCATTCTCTCTTGTTCTAGTATACATATGGATTTTCTTGTGACTAAACATAGTGTTTGTCACAAGAAGACCCTTTTCCTTGCATACAGCCAGTATAAGCTTGCCAGCATCGTTAACCCTTTTATCACCAAACATTCCAAGCACCGACTCGTAACCTGGCCGAGCGGTACCAACCCATCCATTCAAATCACCACATACAACAATTCTTTCGTTTCCTCTAACCAAGTCTAGAACTTCTCTTACATTCTCCCAAAACTCCTCCAGCTCAGCTCTGGACGACGAAGCTACCGGCGCATAAACAGCCAAAAGGAAGAACTTCGTCAGTCCCAATTTAAAGCGAACCCAGGGAAGTCTCGAGTTCACAACCTTATATTCAGTCATAACATCGACCAATCGAGACGACAGCAGCACTCCTACTCCCTGGCAGGCGCTCTCTCTCTCCGGGACTCCGGACCATAGAGCTAACGCCCTGCCAGGCAGCTCTTCAGTACCGCTGCCCTTCCGCTTGGTCTCCGACAAACACACGACATCTAATTCTCTTTCTTTCATTATTTCAATCAACTCATTCGTCTTATCTCTCATGCCTCCTCCAACATTCCACGTGCCAACTCTGCACTCCGTCCTCCACCTTCCGCCGTGTCGAGCTGTGCGTGACGGGTGGCGGTCCCCGAGCACGCTTCTACAATGACCCCCGTCGTAAATAATAAAGTAGTAAATGAGGGAGAAACATACACAATGCGTAAAAATTGCGAAGGTTATCGCGAGATGGCGATAAAATACCAGACAAAAATAAACCGAACCGGTGAGAGGCTGCATCGGTGGTATGGTGCAAGGAGTCAAATATTGCGTCATCAATCCGCTTGTCAATTGTGGCGATTACGGCCAATCAGCCTTATGCAGGAAACCAATATCCTACAGTCGACTTTAAGAAGCCATAAAGTAAAAGTAAAGTAAGTAATATTCTACATCTGTATCCGCAAATATTTGGCTAAATTAATTTTAAAGTTACGGAAAGTTACGGAATCGTCGTCCCCCCGGAAGATAAAAACAAAAACCTTTAAGTAGTAATTATAACGGTTCTCTTATATCTTGCAAACCTAAAACACCTGCTATTTGCGCGTCAGAAATAGATAGCAGGATTTTAACATACACAGCTCTTAGGCGGGGAAAATTATTGACTGCAATAGTAATAGAATACAGTTATGTCTACGACATTACATCCCTCATGTCATGTCATACAGATAACACCAGATATTTCGCATATCGCGGTGGCATACCGTAGTGAGTGCCTTTTTATTAGCGCTTACGCTTGAGTTACTTATCTCCTGTTAGGTATTAAAATACAAGAAACCCAAACTTAAAATCTTATCGTAAACACTGGGGAAAAAACCCCGTTAGTTTTCACAAATTGCGTTTTTGAGGAATGGTGAGAATTGAACTGCGGAAATAGCCAGTGTTTGTTGTAGTGTTAATACTTATATCTATAATAATAAATAAAAAAATGTAAGTACGTAAATTTATTGCAACTGATTCAGTTCTTTTTGATTGTGATTTAAGCTCAATGTATTTATGCACGTGCTTAGTGCAAAAAAATTGACACAACAATTTATTTCCGATTTCCGAGAGATCGATATTAATGCGTCGTGTTTTTACATAATTGTATTATAAGATGTTTATATCTGAGACATGCGGGTCTTCTTCACAACGTTTGCCTTCACGGCTGAGTTCATTCTAAATTAGCTTATGCTGCATAATTATTCGCCTTAAGGTCATGTATTCGTACTGGTGTGCTCCTTTTCTAAGATTTCAGCGACTCCAATATAAATTTACTTGAAATATTCCAAAAAGTCCACAGCTGGACAAAGGTCTTTACAAAGTTAGATCTTCACCTTAACAACTTAGAAAAAAAAATTAAAATATATCTTTACGCTATTCTCAACACAGAGGTCTAGAAAATTAGGTTCTTTCGGAACCTTGAGGATCTAACTCGAGTCTCTTCACTCGAATTCCGATCACCCAACCATTCCGCTATTTAGGGGTACGAATACATTGAGCTTGAAAACAAAAATTATTGCTAACAGAATCGAAAGCTCAAGAGGGCTCATTTACATACCATTTTACGATATTTCAGAGATTGGTTCACGGACTCACCACCTGACACATTGTCCCAAAAAATTTCCTCGGTGGAAGGTGGATCAAAGGGACTTGTCTAGACCTCTGTCTACACCTGTATTGGGAATGGCGTAAAGAAAAAGATATTTATTACAGGTTGTTCTATCACAATCAACATGAGGAGAGAATTACTTTGACAACACAAACATTTCGTACTACTACAACAAATCAGTAAAATTCCACTGTGGCCACAGGCCTCTCCCGTAAATATGAGACGGTAAACTGCACTTCAAACTCACCTGCCTGTCAGTAGTCAGTTTATTTTGTTTTAATATTTTTCGGACGGTACTCCAGACAACTATCGGTAACCTTTGCCATTTGTCAAAGGGGATGGTATATTCTTATGTCGATACGATACAGGAGATTGTTAATACGCGGGAACTAGTTAATAAAAAAATATATAAATAAATATCTTCACGCAATTCCCAATACAGGGGTAGACAGAGGTCTAGTCTAGACAATTAAGTCCCTTTGACCCACCTTCCACCGAAGATATTTTCGGGACAACGTGACAGGTGATGAGCCTGTCGCCGCCTTTATGTCCAAGCCGACGATGTAATTCGTACATAAGTTTTTTGAAAAACTCATTGGTACGAGCCTGCCACTTGGGGATCGAACTCGGGTCTCTCGACTCGAAATTCCGACCACCGAACCACTCGGCTATCGTGACTATAAAAAAAATTAAAAATATAAATAAATATCTTCACGCAATTCCCAATACAGGGGTAGACAGAGGTCTAGTCTAGACAATTTAGTCCCTTCGACCCACCTTCCACCGAAGATATTTTCGGGACAACGTTACGGGTGATGAGCCCGTCGCCGTCTTTATGTCCAAGCCAACGATATAATTAGTACATAAGTTTTAGAAAAACCTATTGGTACGGGCACTTGAGGATCGGACTCGGGTCTCTTGACTCGAAATTCCGACCACTCAACCACTCCGCTATCGTGACTTATACGGATATATTAAGATCTCAAAATAACAAATAATTGTTTGATGTACCGAATGCAACATTTATTTAGTGCAACATTTTATTAATGGTTGTTTTTCTTTTTCTGAGCTTACAGGGTAACGCTCACCTGTAAATATCTGCGTCCTTCACTACCATTGGCCAATAACAAATAACCTTTAATTGTCTCCAGGGTCCCATCTATCTTTACACCCATAATTAATTGAAATCGACAAATCAATTTTTAGCGTTCAAGCGTAATAAACAAACAAACAAGCTCACATTCGTATTTATTGTTTTAGTATGATGCTTGTGTGTTGTGTGCACCAACAGATGTGATTCTCTGTGAGAGGGCGTGAAGGAAATAAATGTAATTAGATACACGAATTTATTGTTAAGAAATATAACTGTCTTTTGTTTCAATCAGTCTCCAATAAAGTAAATAAAAAAAAAACTTCACAGAACTAAAGCAGTCCACGTCATCAACGTCAGTCACAAAAGACTGTGCCCAATTGTGTCTTGCTAGAAGACACAATTGGACAATGTAATAACTGAATCTATGACCTAACCTGTGCAGTTCAACTGGAACGAGAACGGGTTCAACGGCCGCCATGACGCAACAAGAAAGTAGGCCAAAAGGCCGGCGATGTAAACGCCATCGCGACTTGCTTATGATTTTATAACGTGTTTCTTCATATTATTATCTTCACGTATAAAGATGCGACTATGGGAAAAGTCTTAAACATGGCAATGGCAGATGCTTGGATAACCATCTCGAAAAATAGATCAATGTGGTCAATACATACAAGTCATGCATATGGTATGTATGAATATATTGTACCGTTAGTTTGGGCATTAAGACGGCGATAGGTTCACCTGTCACGTTGTCCCAAATAAGCTTCGGCGAAAAGTGGGTAGAAAAGACGTCTAGACCTCTGCCTACCAGTACAGGATATTGAAGAAATAAAACAATATGATGAATTTTTTTTGTTGATTTTTAAAGCATGTAAGTCATGCTGGACTTTTTTGTCATTAAACTAATGAAAACTTTTTCAAAGAATTAATTGATTCGGGCGGGATTAGCTTTTATCTCAGAGATTTTCAAAAAATTCCCATTCACTTAATAAAAGTAGAACGGTGACGGCAGTAACGTTTAACGTGGTCTTTGCGCTATTCCTAATACTGAGACCGACAGAGGTCTAGACAATTAAGACATTTTTGTCTTTTTGTTTAACGAAATAAATCGTACATAACTTATTAATAACTCATTGGTCCCACCCAGGTGGTAGCCTAGCCTACCACCTGGGTATCGAACTGCTCTTGACTCGAATTAAGGTCACCCAAACACTCAGCCATCGTGTCATAGTAACATATTAACGTAGAGATTAAAGATAGATTATTGTATAGAAATAGTCGCGGCTGTCACCTATATGAGGCGGATATTCCGAGTCTTCCGTTGCCGTAAGTAGGAAGTTCAGAATGAAATGAATGGCAAAGGTCGAGCGCGGTCTTCTCGAATACTGTAAAGACATTTTCAAGGCACTTCCCTTAGTACGAAGTAAACATCCCTAGAGTAGTACGAAGTAAACATCACCTATTTGGTTTGGTGAAAAAATTTAATTCATGGTAAAAATAATTAAAGTTACATTTTTGAACAACATTCACCTACGTGATGAAATACAATTAGGCCAAAATTTCAATATTGAATGTACCTAGTCAGGTCATAAATTCTGTCACATGTTTAACCTAAAATAATTAAAACAAGTTTATTCATTATGTAACTATTTATATACCAAAATGAACTTAACAAAACATAGATTTTTATGACACTAAAGTTTATTCAAAATGACCTCCGTGATTTTGAATACAGGCCTTCAATCTGAGCGGCCAGTCGTCTATCGCAGCACGAACGAGGTCCATGTTAATATCGGCGGCTGCCTTAATCAAGGATGTCTTGAGTTACTCCAAATTGGGATGAGGCTTTGAGCACGCCTTTTCCTCCAAGTGTTGCCATACTTGACTAGAGGCGGGCCAGTCTTCGTGCCCGATGAAGTCGATTTCACGCGCCGCCAGCCAGTCTTGTGTGCTCTTCGCTCTATGAACTGGCGCCGAATCTTGTTGGAATACCCAGTGCCTGTTATTGAACATGGTATGAGAAACAGGTACCACAAGGTTCGTCAGGACTGTATTTTGATACACAACTGCATTCGTTTTTACACCTTTCTCGCAAAAATGTACCTTTGTTAAGCCCCAATAAGAAACTCGCAACCATACCATGAGCGAAGATGGAAAATGACCTCGTTGGACACGCGGAATACGGTTGCTCGCTTCTTCACTACTGTGTGCGTACACCTTATCATTTTGTTTGTTGTAGCTCTCTTCTACGGTAAAAAAAATTTCATCAGAAAAAAGAATTTCCCGATATTTTTTCCCGCGTACCGCTAGAACAAAGCGCGGGATCTCTTCAGTCTCAGGTGCATTAGACGAGCATTCAAACAATGTCCTGTTTTTCTTTGATATGCCCGAAGCCCTAAGTCTTCATTTAACACCCTTTTCACCATGGTTCTGCTTAACCCCATCTGAAGGGCCAACAGTTTCTGCTTACGTTTGGGATTTCTTTGAATTAAAGCCTTCACAGCTTTTATCACTGCTGGAGTCCTAACAGACCGAGGGCGACCACTTCTTGACCTGTCATCTACACTAGAGTCTTCATTGTATCGTTTGATGGTACGATAAACGAATCTTTTGGTTATATTCAAATTTTTCAGTATGTCAAAAACTTAAATTGGCGCATCCGCGTTTTAGCGTCCATTCCACATTTAAAAATGAGTAAAATTCTAAGAAGTATGTAGTTTTATTTTCATGAACAACTCGAAATTCGAATTCAATAAACTTTTTTGTGGCCAGCATTCTAAAAGAAAAGTTTTTACTGTGTGACAATACTTATGACCTGACTGTGTATATATGATAGAAATTGCTAAAAACAATTTCATTCAATGTGTTTTTTTAAATACTTTAGCGTTTTATGAAAGTATTTCTTTATCGTGAAACTGTATGTTGGTTTATTCAAATGTATGTAAACTATACTGTACATGAACTTCACAAAATGAAAAAGTAATAGTACTATGGCAACCTGTGACTCGCGTGGCCCAATTTCGACCCACGTGGGAGGGTTGACGATTTCGTTAAAGTAATAAATTCGATTATATGCGAAAAAAAAAACAAAAGGCAACAAAAGATGAAAACTTACTATTTTCGTTGGCATACATTATTATCAGCAAGACCTAAGTCAGAAGCTTGGCGGCCTGTACATATTAGACTTGCCGTATCAGAAGAACAAATGGTTAAACGATTCCAATACCGGATTTTGTTACTAAATTCAAAATCGATCATTATATTCTATTTTCAGATTTTTAAAACATTTACACGGGTCTGGGTGTTTGTGGTGCCTTTGTTATTTCCGATTCCCATACCACAAGTGCTTTAGCATCTTACATTGGGATCGGAGCAATGTATGTGATATTGTCCCTATTTATATATGTATTATTTATTTATTTAAACAATTATCAAAAATAAATGGAAAGGTTTTCATATAAATATTTTGTACGGGATTAATCATTCTTCAATTTAGTCCTTATTTTATAGAGCTGGGTCAGGTACTTTTAAAGATATTGTTGATTTTCTATCCGACTCTTTTTCTTTACGGGATCGTGCATATATTATGGTGTCACGTTGTTGCTCACGATAAATTCTGAAACCATCTAACCGATTTTCGCATTTTTTTAAAGTGTGTCTACCTTGCTTAAGATAGGATAGTTTTTTATCATATATATCTTGTTATTTCCAAGGCAGGACTACGTCTGCCGGATCCGTTAGTACTATAGTGCCCGATGAAGTCGATTTCACGCGCCGCCAGCCAGTCTTGTGTGCTCTTCGCTCTATGAACTGGCGCCGAATCTTGTTGGAATACCCAGTGCCTGTTATTGAACATGGTATGAGAAACAGGTACCACAAGGTTCGTCAGGACTGTATTTTGATACACAACTGCATTCGTTTTACACCTTTCGCAAAAATGTACCTTTGTTAAGCCCCAATAAGAAACTCGCAACCATACCATGAGCGAAGATGGAAATGACCTCGTTGGACACGCGGAATACGGTTGCTCGCTTCTTCACTACTGTGTGCGTACACCTTATCATTTTGTTTGTTGTAGCTCTCTACGGTAAAAAAATTTCATCAGAAAAAGAATTTCCTGATATTTTTCCCGCGTACCGCTAGAACAAAGCGCGGGATCTCTTCAGTCTCAGGTGCATTAGACGAGCATTCAAACAATGTCCTGTTTTTCTTGATATGCCCGAAGCCCTAAGTCTTCATTTAACACCCTTTTCACCATGGTTCTGCTTAACCCCATCTGAAGGGCCAACAGTTTCTGCTTACGTTTGGGATTTCTTTGAATTAAAGCCTTCACAGCTTTTATCACTGCTGGAGTCCTAACAGACCGAGGGCGACCACTTCTTGACCTGTCATCTACACTAGAGTCTTCATTGTATCGTTTGATGGTACGATAAACGAATCTTTTGGTTATATTCAAATTTTTCAGTATGTCAAAAACTTAAATTGGCGCATCCGCGTTTTAGCGTCCATTCCACATTTAAAAATGAGTAAAATTCTAAGAAGTATGTAGTTTTATTTTCATGAACAACTCGAAATTCGAATTCAATAAACTTTTTTGTGGCCAGCATTCTAAAAGAAAAGTTTTTACTGTGTGACAATACTTATGACCTGACTGTGTATATATGATAGAAATTGCTAAAAACAATTTCATTCAATGTGTTTTTTTAAATACTTTAGCGTTTTATGAAAGTATTTCTTTATCGTGAAACTGTATGTTGGTTTATTCAAATGTATGTAAACTATACTGTACATGAACTTCACAAAATGAAAAAGTAATAGTACTATGGCAACCTGTGACTCGCGTGGCCCAATTTCGACCCACGTGGGAGGGTTGACGATTTCGTTAAAGTAATAAATTCGATTATATGCGAAAAAAAAACAAAAGGCAACAAAAGATGAAAACTTACTATTTTCGTTGGCATACATTATTATCAGCAAGACCTAAGTCAGAAGCTTGGCGGCCTGTACATATTAGACTTGCCGTATCAGAAGAACAAATGGTTAAACGATTCCAATACCGGATTTTGTTACTAAATTCAAAATCGATCATTATATTCTATTTTCAGATTTTTAAAACATTTACACGGGTCTGGGTGTTTGTGGTGCCTTTGTTATTTCCGATTCCCATACCACAAGTGCTTTAGCATCTTACATTGGGATCGGAGCAATGTATGTGATATTGTCCCTATTTATATATGTATTATTTATTTATTTAAACAATTATCAAAAATAAATGGAAAGGTTTTCATATAAATATTTTGTACGGGATTAATCATTCTTCAATTTAGTCCTTATTTTATAGAGCTGGGTCAGGTACTTTTAAAGATATTGTTGATTTTCTATCCGACTCTTTTTCTTTACGGGATCGTGCATATATTATGGTGTCACGTTGTTGCTCACGATAAATTCTGAAACCATCTAACCGATTTTCGCATTTTTTTAAAGTGTGTCTACCTTGCTTAAGATAGGATAGTTTTTTATCATATATATCTTGTTATTTCCAAGGCAGGACTACGTCTGCCGGATCCGTTAGTACTATAGTACACGATAAATAGCTGTTTCCAAACGCTAGCCGCTCATCGCCGTTACATCATATTACCTAATACTACGAGTACCACGCAGTTGAACGGACTTCCTCGAACCTTTAGCTGGAAAGTGGGTTGCGTCGGCACGAACACGTTTGTTTGCAACTGATCGCTCCTAAATCGGTCATTTTCTCATTATACCGACGCAGTTACGACACGGCATCGCGTTATGGTCCCAATTTTCAAGTGGGTAAGGGTCAAAGTGGCATAACTTTGGGAGTTTGCAGTAAATGGTGTGTTAATACGAGACATTTCCGTGTACCGTTATTATAAAAAATATCTTCAACCCATTCCCAACCCCTGTATTGCTTATACAGAGAAAATTAAGTCCTTTCGATCCAATTTTACAAAGATGACATTTTTGGGAAACGTGATAGGTGGTAAGTTTGTCGCCGTCTTTTATGTCCATGCCAACGATATAAATCGTACATAAGTTTTTATAAATAATAATAATAAATATCTTCACGCAATTCCCAATACAGGGGTAGACTGAGGTCTAGTCTAGACAATTAAGTCCCTTCGACCCACCTTCCACCGAAGATATGTTCGAGACAACGTGACAGGTGGTAAGCCCGTCGCCGTCTTTATGTCCAAGACAACGATATAATTCGTACATAAATTTTTGAAAAACCCATTGATACGAGCCTGCTACCTGGGGATCGGACTCGGGTCTCTTAAATTCTGACCACTCAACCACTCGGCTATCGTGACTTATTACGAAGCTTAAAGACCCTAACACATGAGGAATACGATACCTCAGATACGTAATTACACAGACAATTATTACTCTGCTATTTGGCGGTAGAAACGGAAATAGTGTGATACTGGCCTAGATGGTTCCTAGGCAGAGGAGTAGACTACCGCATTAGCCCATAGAGTTCATCTGTTAAAAAAAAATATAAATGTATCTTCACGCAATTCCCAATACAGGGGTAGACAGAGGTCAAGTCTAGACAATTAAGTCCCTTTGACCCACCTTCCACCGAAGATATTTTCGGGACAACGTGACAGGTGGTGAGCCTGTCGCCGCCCTTATGTCCAAGCCAACGATGAAATTCGTACATAAGTTTTTGAAAAACTCATTGGTACTGCCACCTGGGGATCGAACTCGGGTCTCTCGACTCGAAATTCCGACCGCCCAACAACTCGGCTATCGTGACTGATAAATCATCTGTTAAAATTTCATAAAACAAAAAGTATCTTAGTATGCAGTAAGTATTAACTCAAGGCGATCGTTGGGTAACAACAATACGGTAACAACATTAAGAATAATGCGTACATGGTCAGGGACGTCACTCACGCAAATTGCTCTCATCCCAAAAGTACCTAAAACGTCCACAGAGATTTATAATGAAAGACATGAAAAATACGAAAGACAAGAGACATGGTTTTTCGGAGATAAGTATCACCACGGTAATAGCGAATTCGATCTTACCAGTGTTAGTGTTTTTTTTTTAATTATTCATTTATTTTATCATGCAATTTTATTGATTTTTAAAGCATTTTTGTTATGCTGAACTTTTATGTGATTAAATTAAAGAGAAAAAAGTTTTTATAATTTCAACTGACACAGGCGGAATTTTTTTTCCTCTTTAATTTATTCATTTATTTATAAACAATAACTGCAATAACAAATTTTGTTGTGATTACATCCATCTAAGCTTGAGATGTAAAAGGAGAGTAACTAGTTACTCTTCGTTACGAGTGCTCTCAGGGATACCAATGTATAAAATGATGTACATTCCGTTTTTATTATGTGTATTGATTCACGAGAACTCGATCAGTTGCCATTGTTACAATTCTTCCTGTATAATTACGTTTTTCTCACGTGTCACTAAGAGGAAGTTCAGAGGGAATTGTAATCTTCAATTGCGGACCTTTAAGTCTATTAACTTCATTAATTTCTATTACAATGAATGATTTAATTTTTTTTAAATGTATGATATATGTAAGTTTATTGTTAAGTTACACTAACTTAGACACTACGACGGCGAAGATAAGGGAAGAAGTAGGTCGTTAAGATGAAATCGAAGGACGGATATACACGTACTAAATATAGTATGTGTAGAAAATTTGTTCATGCTATTATTAACTCACTAAAGTTGGCAAGCAGAGAATGTGTCCTGTTCGCCTTCTAATCCTACATCATTTTTAAGGTTTAATAAAGTTTAAGTAAATAAAACAAGTTAGATTTTGAACTCCTGTATGGCGCATATAGAAATCATCGAGCCGTCTTGACAAGACACGTTCACTTCATTTGAAGATGCATTTTTAATAGAAGAAAAAGACACTGTACAAATTCGTTTTATAAACTATATTTAAAAACATACATAAATGTTTACTTATTATATTAAATATTATTATTAAAGACCCAGTTACCACTGAACGAATGCGATGAGGTAATAACACTTAAGCACTATTATTATTACATTGGCTGTCGAATTGAATAAATAAATAAGAAAGTAGCGGAAAGATACAAGTTTCAAGTTCAAGGCGGCAATGGATTGTGTTTCGAATGGAAATGCTGCTTGTGAAATGTGGGACGCGCCAACGAAAACGAAAGTAATCATCGGTCCAAGTAAAGAGCGAACGCTTTACAGATCTATTACATATAAATAAATTGAAATGTCTGTTTTAACATATGACAGTGTATACGAGACTTCTATAAAAATGATTTTTTAAATTTTCTCTCTATCTGTTCGTTTGTTCCGGATAATCTCTGAAACGGTTTAACCGATTAACGGAACTTTCACTGGAGTTATAAGGAGTAACATATACTACTTTTATTTTAGAAAAATAATTAGGGTTCCGCGCTAAATGTTAAACCGCGGGCAATGCGGCGGGGTGTTGCTAGTATTAAATAAATTACATGTATAGACTCTGCTGTGTCAAACAACTGTATCTTAAGCATTACAATACCTTAAAAAATGTTGGGCAAACCTATTATTTCCTTTATTATTTACACTCACCCGTCCTTAATCGAACCTCAGCGCTGGCGATACCATGAAAACTGGGGTGTACGCCACTTACACTAGTTAGTTACCGTGGGTAGTTGTAATATAGAAATTTTAAGTTGAAAATAAGTTATCCAGGAATTGTTGCTCTTTACCTCTGACACCTATATGACTGGACACAGTACATGCGCGCAGCACACGCGCAGATTGGTTGCCTTGGACCAAT
This sequence comes from Sericinus montela, assembly GCA_029286605.1. Classification (NCBI taxonomy): domain Eukaryota; kingdom Metazoa; phylum Arthropoda; class Insecta; order Lepidoptera; family Papilionidae; genus Sericinus; species Sericinus montela. The sequence continues at coordinate 1,869,775 of JAGSMR010000019.1, read as the reverse complement.
AAGCGCGCACCTATACCTGAGGGCAGCCAATAGCGTGCGCTATGGATAAAAGTTTAACGATAACCTATAGAAAGGGCCCTGACGGAAAATACTTACCCCTTTTTCCTAGCCCCCACCTTGCGTCAAAGAATGTTCCCATAACTTGCAACAATAATACTTGAAAGACGAAATAAAAACTCAAACACAATCGCCGATCACTTGGACCGGCCGTGTGTGACTTGCAACACGACGCAATATCGAATCGAGGACAGGACCGCTCTTGATCTCGATTCCGATCTTTAGGTAACTTTGCACCACCGGTCACAATGCAATCGCCTCATGAGATGCCGACGCTGCTGCAATCGCTTGCATAACAGCTCTTATTTTGGAAGCAGGATAGTTTGAGCAACACTACTCGTTCCGAATCTCAACATACGTTTTTATTATACGATTGGTAATTGTTTTCGACCCACTTAAATGAGAATGCCCGTTGTATGTTGTTAAAGTAATGTTGTTTTTAAAAACAATCGCAGTCTTGCATTCCGTTCGCACCTGTTACCTTACAGCTGAGTTTTGTCACTTTTGTAATGTTCAATAATAAATAATAAAAATACGCAGTAACCATAGCTCAAAGGTTAGGTGATCGGAATTCGAGTCAGGGGACCCGAGTTCGATACTCAGGTGGCAATCTCATATCAATTGGTGTTTTTCAAAAACTTTATATCTTTATATCTTAGTCGAAAGGACTTAATGGTCTAAATCTAAATGTTTATGGTACCTCCTTCATTTCATATTCTACAAAACCAATTTGCTTTAGCTACTTACTATAGGATCATAGCAATTTATGTGATGTTGTTCCAGTCTATGTATTTATTTAATTATTTTTATAATAACAAAATATTTTCACGCAATTCCCAAAATAGGGGTAGACAGAGTTTCGACCCATATTTCACCGAAGACATTTTTTAGGACAACGTGATAGATGGTGAACCTGTCGCTCTCTCTTATCTCATTTCCCGAAGTCGTCTCTTGCGACAAGTATATTTTCCTGCCAAGAACACACCGCAAATACAAATATAATTTGTCGATATATTCTATCGGTGTTGATCGAATATTGAAAATAGAATAAGTTAAGATAAAGACAACTACACTACAACTACACTCTCACAGTGGTAGAGCCACGCATCAGCTTTTGTTGTTGCATGAATGGGCCGGCTCGACCGGGGACCGGGGGCGGCAGTAATCACTTACCTACCTTCCTTCCTTTTCTATAAAAAAAACTAACCTCTTACACAAATGACTCAACAAATTATAAAATAATAATGCATAACAGTTTTAATAAGTTACAAAACCAGCGGTGGCGGCATTACCGTGGTTCAGCCGGTTCCGCGTTTGTGGGTCGCAGAACAAGCCGTAGTGTCGATGACAACATTCCAATCGATTCGATAACGAATAGCGCACTATCCGAAAATAATCAATCGTTTTAAAGTTGAAGAAACCTAAGTCATATTTAAATTCTATGTCATATTTTTATACACCTAAAAATTCACGATAGCCGAGTGGTTGGGTGGTCGGATTTCCAGGTGGCAGGCTCGTACCAATGGGTTTTTCAAAAACTTATGTACGAATTATATCGTTGGCTCGGACATAAAGACGGCGACGGGCTCACCACCTGTCACGCTCTCTCGAAAATATATTCGGTGGAATGTGGGTCGAAGGGACTTAATTGTCTAGACTAGACCTCTGTCTACCCCTGTATTGGGAATTGCGTGAAGATATTTTTATTTATTATTATTTTATATAATAATCGTTTAAAAGGTGTAGAAACCTATTAAATTATATTAATACCATATTTTTTACGCTCATATGCGTGGGAAAACGTCGCGTCGTATTAAGGATTGGAATACCTCACTTTGTTCTTAGTTTTGGAGCAGTTTAAAGTCGAAACAACAATAGCATCTATCTCATCTACACGCTGACCTTTTTTTGGTAACAATTTATTATTCAGTTTGTTAGGCAGCGAACTGCGAAACACAAGGTCGCAGGTTCGGACCGTCCGAATATTGTCATAAACCAACTACAGACACAAGCATTGCACCTTAGTCGGAATACTAGTAATGTTATTTGGCACTACTAGTATACTTTTTAAATATAAAGTATTTAAAAAGTATACTATGATTTACAGTTGTAAAACAATCAAAAAGTGTTCAAAAGACACAAATGTTTAAATTGTTTTTAATACATAATCGTAATTACAAGGAATCCATCCACAAGGAAGGAAGGCAACCACATAAAATATAGGAAGTGCTATAGATCTCGCACTAGGATTCCCTGTGTCATGAGATCTAATGACCTCTATTCAAAATGTTTCGATGCCATTATATTCTACTAATATTTGTAACAAATGTAAGTTTAAGTGTAAAAAATACTCGTAATTGCTCGCGTACACGCGCGTTTTATGCGTGTGTCTTTGTAAAAATGTTTATAATATTTATGTTTAAAAAAATTAATATTAATATCTTCCCGCCAATATTGTGGTAGAGAAAAAGTTTCAGAGGTATAAAAAATTTGGTCCTTTCGATCCACCTATCAACGGAGACATTTTATGGGACAACGTGACAGCCGTTGGTGGTTGGTGTTTGTTGGTTAGTGGTAAGCATACCGCTATACTATTTTATGTCCAAGCTAATGATGTAAATCGTACGTAAGTTTTGAAAAAGACATTGGTACGAGGCTGCCATCTTGAAATAAACTCGGCTCTCTTGAATGAAATCCCAATCACTCAACATAGATAATACTAGAAATCAGCGTACGCATCTCGACAAATTTATCAAGCAAGAAACCAAATCTGGGTATTGAAACATTTGCTTTTATCTGTAAGAGAATTTTTAGAACTTGTCTTTAAGCATTGTCTGTTCTGTAATTTGTAATATTCTATTAAATTTGTAGGTGTTTTAATGTTTAAATCAATTCAATAAACTATAAAATACTCTATTTTATTCATATGTAGATTTTACATAATAATAAATGAAATGACATTATACTTTCAGTATAAATATATTTATAATTTATATTTTTAATTTTAATCATGTTTTACTTGTACATTTTAATATTATTTGAAATTGTGTAAAGTAAAATTTTATTTGATTTGACATGAATGTGAATGCCTTTCTATGTTAACATATTATAACATTTCTGCAAATTAACTTTTATTATTAACAGTAATCTGCAATTATCGGCAACATTGTTTTTTCTCAGCTGCGCTGGTTTTAGCTACAAAGTAAATGTGACGAGTGTATTTGACGCCGAAGATGTATTTTCTTCTAGCTGCCTGAATTTTCTGACGATTGCATGTATTTAATATTGCAGCTTTTGATTTTATTTTGGTAAGGTAATGTAGAGTGATTCTTCTAGGTCTATTAACTTCAGCCTAAAGATAAGATGGTTGGGTATAACACCTGCCGTTGAAAGAACAATATGAACAACACAAACTCTGTTCTGTCTCCAAATTCGATTAACTCCTTACATTTATTTTTTCAGATATTATTATTTGTAGGTTGTGGGTATTAGGAATTGCAACGACTATGAGGTAAGTCGTTTTCATTTAAGTTCCTCATTTTATAGTATAGTGTTATACCTGGCCTATTAAAATAGACGTTTCAATCTGTAATAATGGCGCGGTCGTAATATACCATTATCGTTGCATCCTTACTTGCGCAACATTCATAGCATTGCTGTTGCGAGTTGTTTACAAACACCAATGGCGGCAACTTTGAAAGAAGCGATGACGGATGATAAATAAAAATGCAACAAGATTACGCAACAATTTTGCAACGCGCGACGGGACAGGTTTTCGTGCCGCGTCCGTCCCCCGCCCGTCAGTCTAATGTTGCGAAAGGAAATTTGATCGTGTTTAGTGGAGTTCGAATCTAAAACAATATTTTTTTTATAATACCTACTATGTATATGCATACTCACGCAACACATGCTGAGCCAACCCCTTTTCTATTTTAATTTTTTATATTTTAAACTTCATATGTACTTATACTATCATGTGTATGAACTGCTTGTGCTGAATAAATGTTTTTTCTAATCTATTCTATTCTATGTTAAACAAACGCACATGTCGTCACAGCATCCTGTGCGGGATATCTCAATCCTATAATCTCAAACAACACTATGTAGTGGCGATTGTTAACGTTTTTTTATAGCTACCGTTATAGCTGCAGTTGCGTCAAGTTCACACGCAATATATTGCGTTATTTGCATTGCATCATGCGCTTGTGTACCATTATACGCAATCCTAATTATTGGCTATATAATTTAATATGAAAGCTATGGATGCTTTGGTACTTGCTGTGTAACTACCTAGTATTACATACGTATACACAACGGCCTGTTAAAGTCCACTGCATTTCTAAGGCGGTTTTGACATTGATATATAATTAAAGATCGATAAAAAATTGTCGAATTTAATAAAGATTGGTCAGGTCATTAAGGTCAATATGAATAAATTTATTTCGATTAGATTCAAAGCATGAAACAACATCGTAAATATTAGATAATAACATTAGCCGATGGGTGGCTGGTAAAACAGGTTTACTATGAACGAAGCTTACGTTTCCTACTTGTTATTTAATAGTGTAAAAAGGTATTTTATTATTTTCTTCCTTATAAGTAGTCACGAGTGGTTGGGTGGTCGGAATTTCGAGTCAAGAGACCCGAGTACCATCCCCAAATGACAGGCTCGTACCGATTGCTTTTCAAAAACTCACGTACGAATTATATCGTTGGCTTGGACAAAGATGGTGACGGGCTCACCACCTGTCCCGAAAATATCTTTGATGGAAGGTGGGTCGAAGGAACCTAATTGTCTAAACTAGACCTCTGTCTACCACTTTATTCGGAATTGCGTGAAGACATTTTATTTTTATTTTATTTTTCTTCCCTATAGGTGTGAATTGTGTCTTTTCAAATTGTACGTTTTGCATCGTTGGCTTTGGATACTAAGACTGCGACAGTTTCTGTAACTGTCACGTTGTCTCAAAATTTTCTCCTCTGTAATGTGCATGTTTTGTTGATCAACTGATCTTAACCCTCCGCACTGAGTCCGTATTTTCTCCAGCACGCCAATTTCCGTTCAAGATATTTACAGACAATCAGCCGAAGATAACCTCGTTATTAAACATGCCGATAATATACTGATTGTAATACTCTATCTCGGATTGCAATACGATATCCTGTATTGAAATATTTTACTAAATAGGCGACGGACTCAGCACATGTCACATTGCCTAAAATGTCTTTGGTAAAAGGTGGGTCGAAAGGATTAATTGCCTAGACCTCTTTATAGGCAATAAGAAGCGAAAATCGCGTTTTGTAAAAAAAATGCATGCAAAGGTTTTATTGTCTACACCTCTGTATTTTTATTTTTACGTATATCCCACCCCTCAGAAAATAAATGAAAATAAAAATAGCCGTATATAGATTACTGTGCCAACAGAGCCATCTTTTATTCAAAGGACGACGGTATGAGCGGCATGAGCTGTATGCTAACCATTGTAAACACATTCATTCCCGTTGGGCAAGTGTCGACTTCATTGATGGAGTTTTTAATTGATACTATAACATTAATAATGATATCTACTTTTATAATTTTTGTTTATAGTTTAGTAAAATTAAATAAATAAATAAAATAGAAAAACAAACATATGGCACGTTCTGTCGGTTTGATTAATTAATTTACTTGACGAACTTGACCCAAATGATAGAATAAAATAAATAAATAAATAAATATTTTCACGTAATTCCCAATACAGTGGTAGATAGTGGTCTAGCCTAGACAATTAACTCCCTTCGATCCACCTTCCACCGAAGATATTTTCGGGACAACGTGACAGGTGGTGAGCCCTTCGCCGTCTTTATGTCCAAACCAACGATATAATTCGTACATAAGTTTTTGAAAAACCCATTGGTACGAGCCTTCCACTTGAGGATCGAACTCGGTTATCTTGACTCGAAATTCCGACCACTCAACCACTCGGGTATCATGACATTGGCTTTTAGTTTAGTTACAAGTGTAATATTTAAGAAAATTATACTTCAACTTTAATAATGTGTTTTTGCATATGTATGAATATGTTAATTTATTGCGTAAGAAAAGATACATGAATGACCAGATTGCATAATTTGTGACGACCCCACCCTCGAAGCTAAGGGATAAGGGTTCTAATCCCGCTAGTGTATGAGTTCTGCTGCTTTACGAGATGAATTTGAATATTTGTACTCGAGTCTTGGATGTTTATACGTACATCAACAGTCAGACAGATGAGAGAAGTCATCGGTCTGTATTTCTGATCTGTTATTCAAAATGCTCACCTATGAATAACAGTTGCGATAGTGGAGGCTAGTTGGCCTTAGTCGTCTCTTAAGTATCCACAGGAGGAAAAGTGTAGCATCTAACAACGATCGAAAAAAGTCACGCTAGCCGAGTGGTTGGGTGTTCGTATTTCGAGTCAATAGAATTCAGTTCGATCCCCAGGAGGTAGACTCCACTGAGTTTTGCCAAAAGTTATGCACGATTTATATCGTGGGCTTGGACTCTAAGACAGTGACAGGCTCACCGTCCGTTTTGTTACCCCAAAATAAGCTCAGCTGAAATATGTGTCAGAGGGACCAAACTGTTTACCCTTGTATCACGAAATTCGTAAAGATAAGAACATAGGTACAACAATAAATTCATTCCGGCTTCGGCAAGATGAAAAAAAAATTATAACGCCGTGACTAGTTAATTTTAATTTTTATTATTATTTATTATTTATCTTCACGCACAATCCCTGACGGGGTAGCCAGAGAGAACAGATCGCCAAGTGTCACGATCCCTACATACTTCTTTCAGATTCATCATCTTCTTCATACATGCACGTCTAGGTCCGAGTACTCTTGATCCTCCCCTCTTCGAGCAAGTTGGTTAATTTTAGTTATATAATAACAATAATAAAAAAAAGAATAACTCACCAATCTTGGCGCTGCTGAAGACGATCAACGCGTGCGTGTCGTCCACCCACTTGATCTCGAACCCTGTCTCCTTGTACTCGCTGAACAGCGACAGCAGGTCGTTCGTCTTGAACTCGGCGGGGAAGTCGTAGACCTCCACCACGTGCGCGAACGTCTCGTCCCAGGGTCCGTTGAACAGCGCCTGACCCCTGCTCTGGTACTGGTCGTAGTCGTTCCTCGGCTTGCTTATCCGCACCTTGCCCACGGTCGAGGTCAGCTCCTCGAGTAACGAGGGATCGAGACACTCGCCGCTGTCGTCGAAGACCGCATCCCAGTCGTTCTCCTCGCGTTTCAAGGACACCTTCGGCTCCAACTTGGGTTTCGGGTGCGCGGTCTCTTTCTCTTCTTTTGCAGCCGTAACGATTTCGTCCTTCGCTTCCTCCACCGGATCCGATATAACAAGCACGTCCGAATCGAAACTCTGCTTGATTATTCTCTTACTGCTTCTGTTTATCTCCTGCGAGGCGCGCTTCAACTCATTCTGCTCGTCGTCTTCGTCCTTGCTGTAAATATAATCGCCTTCAATGATCCTCCGTTGAGTCTCCTGTGCCGCCATGTTTAGATTCGTCTCATTTGGATAATGTCCGTCGTCGAGCTCTCGGTTGTCCGCGTACTCGTAAAAAGTGGGACTAAAGAAACCGAGCTGTCCATTAGCGAAATAATCTCCTATATAAAAACTCTCACCTACCTCTACGTCGTTATAATTACTATCACTAAACGATATTGCACTATCACTATTTGGCACTTGGCAGCCTGAAGGCACGGATTCGTTTGTATCGGTCGCCGTCGGTCGGTTGCCTATACTTGGGGCTGTTTGAGATCTGTGGTTCCTGAGGTGTGGCGGTGTGTACACGTTGCAGAAGTTCTTGTCTATGGACCGCTTGGGCGTTCCGTGGGCGGATTTGTCCTTGGCCCCGGGGGAGGTGGGGCACTTCGGCTCTGCACTGTGACTGTTTCGTCTTTGTGTGTCAGTCTTGGCCTCGTCGGACGAGCCGGTGTCGGTGGCCCGCAGCGCTCTGGGCACGTACACCGCGCGGTCAGGCCGGCGCGGTTTCGTGGATCCGGACCTTTGAGACATAATTTATATTTTTATTACTGGCTCTTCAAATACTTTTAAACAAGGTACTACACGAAAAAAACTGAATATATACAACACATAGAGCAACAAGCCCAGAAAGTTTCTTTAGATTTATAAAATTATTACCTTCATAATTGAGGATAACGATATCTACAATTTACCACCACCCTTATTCCCTTGGCATGTTCTGTGCCGACTAAGGGAAAACGCTTTGGATGTGCCTTAATAAAAAAGTTGCCATATCAAGCAGACGGATCAAGGGCTACGGCGTCTAATATGTAATTATATGGTACTGAGAACTTAAAGCCACCAAGAAAGTCGATTAGAGCTGCATGTTCATCTTTCTTGCATGATGTTTTGAAAACAATCGGTGTTTACTATTTTAGTCGTTTCTATATTTATATTAAAGTCACGATAGCCGAGTGGTTGGGTGGTCGGAATTGGTGGCGGGCTCGTACCAATGGGTTATTCTAAAACATATGTACGAATTACATCGTTGGCTTGGACAGAAAGACGGCGACGGATCACCACCTGTCAATATATAAGATATAATCTAATTCTCAAGCCTCTCCTATCGCTCTTGGAATCGAATCAAAATATAAACAAATCAAGTGATTGAACATTTCAGCCTATCATATCCACTGCTTAGGACAGGCCTCCTCTAAAAGGATTTTCACACTTTAGATCATAGGCAACATTGTTAAGGTCGTCACGCCAATCTGTAGAGAGGAGTCAACGTTTGCCTGTACGAGAGCCACAATAATGTAGCTAATTCGCATTGCATTTTAATTCTTCTTACCGTCCTTTGCAATGGCAATCGTATCGCTTCGAAACGAACGCATAATTTATACATGCGAGAAGTGAAATCAATTAAGTGATAACATAGTGGAAAACCTTTTAAAATAATATGAAATATTTTCTTTCGTAAGTAATGTCTATCACGTTTTTTGTAGACACATGACGTTACTATTAGTAGATTTTTGGGCACAAGGTCTCGGGGTACGTGTTGCGAAATTTAATGTGCAAACACGATGTAATGTCTCATCACATTTATCAATCAAAACGTGCATTTTACATATATTATTGCTCTTTATATTGCTTTAATTTTTATGAAAAGCCTTTATTGCCGATAGCCGAGTGGTTGGGTGGTCGGAATTGGTGGCGGGCTCGTACCAATGGGTTATTCTAAAACATATGTACGAATTACATCGTTGGCTTGGACAGAAAGACGGCGACGGATCACCACCTGTCAATATATAAGATATAATCTAATTCTCAAGCCTCTCCTATCGCTCTTGGAATCGAATCAAAATATAAACAAATCAAGTGATTGAACATTTCAGCCTATCATATCCACTGCTTAGGACAGGCCTCCTCTAAAAGGATTTTCACACTTTAGATCATAGGCAACATTGTTAAGGTCGTCACGCCAATCTGTAGAGAGGAGTCAACGTTTGCCTGTACGAGAGCCACAATAATGTAGCTAATTCGCATTGCATTTTAATTCTTCTTACCGTCCTTTGCAATGGCAATCGTATCGCTTCGAAACGAACGCATAATTTATACATGCGAGAAGTGAAATCAATTAACTGATAACATAGTGGAAAACCTTTTAAATATATATGAAATATTTTCTTTCGTAAGTAATGTCTATCACGTTTTTTGTAGACACATGACGTTACTATTAGTAGATTTTTGGGCACAAGGTCTCGGGGTACGTGTTGCGAAATTTAATGTGCAAACACGATGTAATGTCTCATCACATTTATCAATCAAAACGTGCATTTTACATATATTATTGCTCTTTATATTGCTTTAATTTTTTATGAAAAGCCTTTATTGCCGATAGCCGAGTGGTTTTCGCGTCAAGAGCGGAATTTCGAGTCAAGAGTCCCGAGTTCGATCCTCAAGTGGCCGTACCAATGGGTTTTTCTAAAAACCTATGTACAAATTATATCGTTGGCTTGGAAATAAAGACGGCGACGGGCTCACCACCTGTCACGCTGTCCCGAAAATATCTTCGGTGGAAGGTGGGTCGAAAGGACTTAAATTTCTAGACTAGACCTCTGTCTACCCCTGTATTGGGAATTGCCTGAAGATATTTTTTTCATTATTGCCGATACTAAGCATTAAAAAAAGTGGTGGCAAAAGAAAGAGGCAAAATAGCTAAACGACTAGAAGAGATATGATTAACGATAAATACCAAGTAAGAAGGCTGCTTGTTTATCATCAAAAACACGCAGACAAAGCCGCGGGTGGAAGCTAGTTGCTTGAGTCTGGTCATGAAAGCTAGAAATATCCTGTCCGTGTCAGTTGAAATTTTAAACATTGTTTTCTTTTAATTTAATAATAAACTAATATAACTACAAATATCATTGGCTTCCGATGAGCGGCATAACCTCGTGCGGTATTGGGCAGTAGCGACAGCTATATTTATTATTTGTACTGTATACAGTCAAGTATAAATGTATACGACAGAACCAATAAATAATATGACAAAAGTATTTATTATTGTTTATTTACTTATTAGCTTTTAGTGCATGACCTACAGACACTGCATTTACTCACCATTTGTATTCGCAGTTTTGTACACGTATGTTTAAAAATTGTGGAATTGTATTCCCTTATTTTTAAATACAACATGTATCGAAATGTTTGAAGACCATAATTACATTTTGATAAATAATACATCACCAATCTGCTAAATTTCTAGTTGGTATTTTTCAAGACATTTATCTAATCCGCCCGTAACCTTTCCCACTATGATGTAACATTAGCCATCACCTTTCAAGAGGATAACCACTTAAACGCTTCTCTATATAAAAAGATATACAACGGGGTCCATAAACTATCCGCAGAACATCGAGGGAATTGAAGAGAGATGCGTTGCGACAGCTCCAAGCCGTTCGTCCACGGAGCGTGCCGGCAACACCACTATTACAGCCGGCGCCACGTAACTCCGTAACGGGGGCAAGGTCGAACGCCAAATACTCGTAACTGCCTCTCACTCGGCACACTTTCGGGCTTCGACTCAAGCAACCATCTGTTTGGACTAGTGCGGACTTGTATTTTTAAATCAAAAAATTATCATAAAATTGAATACAAAAGCACTCCTAATATGAAAGAAATTTTAATAACCACGTAGTACAATCTTCTCAACAAACAAATAAGATAAAGACATTTTCCCTATTTTCAAATAGATCTATCTGATGCCAGAAAACTTTTTTAATTGTTCAAACTATATATTTGACCTGTAAATACTTCAGGACGAAAGAGCCTTATACTTGAATTATATTTATTATTTTATATTTATATTTAAAAACTGCTAAAACAATAGTGTGATGAGGATTCCGAAAAGACGACAGACCTCATTATTAGGTTGGAACCCCTAAAACCCCTGCCTAACATGTAATAATTTGTAACAATGAAAATTGTAGTTGATAGAAAAATTTTAATAAATATAAGCATATATTTTTCTGTATTATTTTCCTATGATATATCTTACTGCTAAAGTATACTAAATTTAAATTTCTGTTAAGCCTAATAGTTGATAGGGAGACAATGCCTTCCAATGATTTGTGGTATAAAGATCGACATTTTTTTTCCTTTTGTATTTCAGTGAGATGAAAACTTATAAATTTCGAAGATCTTTCCTTTATTGAAATTTAAATGTGGTATTCTTAGTACAAATCGTCCGTACCAGATGCATTCTTTGTTTGTTTGTTAACTGGCTAGATGTCGCCGCAAAGGAGCATTGAGAATTTATGGACAAATATCTTCACGCAATTCTCAATACAGGGGTAGACAGAGGTCTAGTCTAGACAATTAAGTCGCAGTCTTTATGAGGACAAACATATTTCTTAATTGTTATATCTTTTTGTTTCACATACTCGATAGTCAGGTGTACGGTCCAAGTACTTGACGAAGCTGCGCTTAGTGTCAATAGATGTCGCTTTAACACAGTTTTCAACAAAGAATTATTTTCTTATGTAAATGAATATTCTTTGAGATTCGCGTATGTTCCCAATACTGGAGTATACATATATCAAATACATATATATGTTTGAAAAAGGCAAATATATTTGAATACATAAAAACCACCATAACTCGAGTACTAACATTCATATTCATCACACAAAAGTTTGCCCCTTAGCGAGATTTGAACCTGTAACCTCACCTTCCAAGGCTTTCCAAAACTTTGCTATTGAGTCGTTAAATAGATAAAGTTACAAAGTATAAAAAGTAAATAAAGTTGTTATGAAATATTCTAATAATAAACATTTACCAAATTGTTTATAATCGCTTTACTTTAAAAGTAATTTCCGTAATACCAATGAATCGTTTTAAGTAATAAGATAATATTAAAAGCACCACACAAGAAGTGTGTTTTTTTTACTTGCGTTTTTATTTATTCGATTTAATTTATACACATAAATAAAAATGGAGTATCTGTTTGCAATATTGAAATACCCGTTTTTTATTACATATATATGAATATAAATGGTACATTGACATAAATATTTTTTTTTAAATTTTTGTGTGTGTCTGTTTGTTCCGGCTAATCTCTACAACGACTGGACCGATTTTAATAGGAATTTCACTGACAGTTAGCTAATGTTATAAGAAGTAACATACACATATGTATATACATAACGGCCTGTTAAAGTCCACTGCAGGACATAGGCCTGTCCCAAGGGGAGGATTTGCCATAATCGCCGCGCTTGTCAAGCGGATTGGCGATCGCAGTAACAGACCACTCGCACCTCAGACGCTACTACCCATCTTCGGTCAGATTATTTTGATTTTTAGAGATGGTTATCCCGCCATCAAGCGGTTGCCATTAAGATATTTTAGGCTCTTTCCCTTAGTACGTACAGCACGCACGGGAAGGAATGGAGAAGCAACATTCTTACAGCGTTGCCACACGGCTAGGGAGGAGTATCATAGGCTACTTTTATTTTAGAAACATAATAAGGGTTCCGCGTTAAGAGTTAAACTGCGGGCAAAATCGCGGGGGGCAGCTAGTAAATTATAAAATCACTGGCGTTCAATTTTAATGAAATTTATGATTTTATTTTTTTATCTAACTGCAGAGAAATCAAAAGGAAGGGTTATGTTTGAAGCAGCAATATGTCTGTATTTATATATATTACAAAACGCACGACAACGACCTTTCAATTGAATTATAATGTTAGCAATGTGGAAATGACAGATAAAAAAAAATATCTTCACGCAATTCCCAATACAGAGGTCAAGTCTAGACAATTAAGTCCCTTTGACCCACCTTCCACCGAAGATATTTTCGGGACAACGTGACAGGTGGTAAGCCCGCCGCCGCCTTTATGTCCAAGCCAACGATGAAATTCGTACATAAGTTTTTGAAAAACTCATGGTACTGCCACCTGGGGATCGAACTCGGGTCTCTCGACTCGAAATTCCGACCACCCAACAACTCGGCTATCGTGAAATGACAGATGATTTCAATATAATTAAAATCAATTGTGTTGTTGTGTTGCTAAAAAAGTCACGATAGCCGAGTGGTTGGGTGGTCGGAATTTCGAGTCAAGAGACCCGAGTTCGATTTCCAGGTGGCAGGCTCGTATCAATGGGTTTTTCAAAACCTTATGTACGAATTATATCGTAGGCTTGGACATAAAGACGGCGACAGGCTCACCACCTGTGACGTCGTCCCGAAAATATCTTCGGTGGAAGGTGGGTCGAAGGGACTTAATTGCCTAGACTAGACCTCTGTCTACCCCTGTATTGGGAATTGGGTGAAGATTTTTATTTTGTGTTAAAATCAATTAAATACTAATATCTAACATATAAAATCAATTGTAACGTATAAAGTCAATTTACTTAAACGTTGATATCAAATACTAGGTGTGCTATTCTCATAGTCTTTTTTTTCCTTAGTCGGGTTACAGAATATAAACTTTTTTTTACAGATATTGATTACGCCGAGGCTTTACGAATTCAGGGTCAACTCAGTTTTATGCCGATATTATAACAATGTTAATGAAGTACAGAAATACTCGAGAAACTGACCGAACATTCCCCCTTCTATTGCCAACCTCTTCACGCATATTCCCAATACTGGGGGTCCGTTCGCTGGGACCTGTATTGACGTGACAGACGGTGAACCTATCGCCTACCTCTGACAATTGTAAAGCTACAGCCATGTTCCAGTGTCGAGAGGTATAGAGAGCAATGGTCAAATATAATTACAAACATTCCACCTTAGTATGTTGGCACGTCTGTCCTGATTGGACGATGGATATTTTATGTTTTTGTCTAACATCGTTATCTAACACGGTAACTAACACCGTTACCACACGGTCCACAGGGTTTCGTCATGGTACCACCGTGTGGTAACGGTGTTAGAATATTAGCACTCCCTTTCTTCTCGTGGGTGTTGTAGGAGGCGACTAAGGGAAACAGCCTTTGAATATCGTAATGGCAACCGATAGATGGCGGCATAACCATCTCTAAAAATATCGGACCATAATAATCAGAAAGAAGATAGGTCTGAGATGCGAGTGGTCTGGTGCTGCGATCGCCAAACCGACTGTCAAGCATGGCTATTATGGCAGTGGACTTTAACAGGCCGTTATGTATGTATGTATGTATGTATAACGAAACTCTGTGCGATATGACAATTACATCTTTTTGAAATTTTAAATAAAACTATTCTTAAACAGTTCAGAATCAACTATGAATATACTGAATATACTAATTTTTAAATTTAGGTGTAACTTTTGTGCAGCTGTCGAGAACATGGTGCCCTATCTATGTTAGTTAAAAAGCACGGCCTAGTCAGGTGCAAACCCAATCATACAGAATGCAGTGCACTTCCAAACTTTGTTATTATAAGAAGGTTAATCCTGATTATGAAGAGGCGTAAAACAAAATTGATTGCAGTTTAAATGCAATCTCTTCGTAAAATGTACGACATTTCTGTATCATCAACAAGAGGAAGAAATTCTTATTCATAGCTTAAGTATATGGCATAAATTTAAAATAAGATGTTTTAACTAAAATTTAAAAGGTCGTTTTAGGATGGTTTCGGTACGTCAAACGAATGAATGAGGAACGAATTATGAAGAAAATAAACAGCAGGAAATTAAACGGTGAGTCGAGGTAAGTCGACGAATGGTAAATTTTAAGCCCACATGAATAAAGGCTTGAAGAAAAATTCAAGATGCCCCACGTGCGAGTGGGATGAGAGTGACGAGACTTATGTAAGCGAAAGAAGTATGTTAGGATCGAGATACTTTTCGATACTTTTAGGATCGTGATCAGTTAGTTTACTTAGGACCCCATCTGGGACGAAGCGTGAAAATACTGGGTTGACTGGTAGAGAATGCCTAAAGGCATTAAGTCTGCCCTTTGTTGCCTTTGTTGTTGAGGGTAAGCAAAAAAGTATAAATATATAAATAAATAAAATATTTCATATTTTTGTTACTTTACGGACTTTTCGAAGACTGATTTAGACAGAGATTTAGACAGTAAAGTCCTTCTGACCCACCTTTCGCCGAAGCTTATTTGGGACAACGTTCTCAACTTCGAAGGTAGGCGCCACCAACTACATCATCGTTTCATCGCTTAGTAAACGAGTTACGATCTTAGTACTAGATACATCTTGAACCTTAGATCCTACACGTCACCGAAGAGTTTAGTATTTTTGGAATAGTTATCCCGGTAGCCATATTCATTTTCGAGACTTTTTTCTTATTCGCCTCTTACGAGACAAACCCGGGACCTCAGAGCTGGCGACACCATTAATACCAGTATGTCCACCACTCCTCCACAGAGGTCGGAAATTAATAAAATACAAGCAACCTTATTTAATACAAAATATTTCCTAAACAGTGTGCATAATTTACCGGATCTTCGAACTTAAACAGGACGCTTACGTACTCATATAACAACTCAAGAGGCCAACTAATCTATGTTTAGGCAGATAACTAGTTACCAAAAAAAAGCCCGCAGACTACAACAGATACGCAGTATAGACAGAATTATAATTTCATTCATTTCTCCATTACGCAAGTACTAAACGGACCAATTCAATCTAAAATGCGATAGCACAACTGAATATATAAAGAATAGATAAAATGTCTTCAACGTTAGACACTACTGTTGAACGAATATAATGGTAAGTTATGACGTAAATAGTAAATACTCATCTATGATACATATACATATACTCATATATTGAGAACAACGCAAAATACGTCAAATGAATATTGAAACATATATAATGCTGTTCTTTGAGGAATTTATTGAAATCAATTTGTAAAATGTGTATAATAAAAAAGTTATACATTATTGTCTATACTTTTTGGATGCACGGTGAGAATGTGTAACTCTTCGATAGTTTTATTGTCTCTTTCATGTTTACATTTTCACAGGCTGATAAAAGAGGAACAGAAGATACTATTACAGATATAGATCGTGTGAAAAGAAAACGATTATATTTTTATAACTATATTTAGTAACATATTTGAGCAGCGTAACGACGTCTGCAATAATAATCCTCGCATGACATCTCTCTGGCGTTTTAAACACAGCGTGTCACTTATAACCGGAATAGTCATAACGACAACTTATACATTTCTGTTATTGATTTATAAACACATTTATCTATCTATCTTTGTATAATATCTTTATTTATTTATAAGTCACGTTACATCTATTTAATTTTCGATACACTTTCAATTTATATAAATTATTCAATATTACTAAATAGTAGTCAGGATAGCCGAGTGGTTGGGTGGTCGGAATTTCGAGTCAAGAGACCCGAGATCGATCTCTAGGTGGCAGGCTCGTACCAATTGGTTTTTCAAAAACTTATGAACGAATTATAAATTGGCTTGGACACAAAGACGGCGACGGCCTCACCACCTGTCACGTTGTCCCGAAAATATCTTCGGTAGAAGGTGGGTCGAAGGGACTTAATTGTCTAGACTAGACCTCTATCTACCCCTGTATCGGGAATTGCGTGAAGATATTTATTTATTTATTTATTATTTACTAAATAAGTTGGAACTTAATTAATATGCATAGTACTGAAAGTGGGATGTAACAATACAATATACAATGTTCAAATAAAATGAGTGTTAACTGATCGCATGTTACAACAATGTATGAAGTTATTATGTTACACCTTACAGCTTAAAAATTGTCAACATTAAAAGGCCTCCTCTTAAGGACGTTTTGGCGCTACCAGTTCAGGAGCATTACGCGAGTACTGATATAAGTTGTGGGATTCGAGTACATTTGGATTTTTGCTGTAATATGTTCGCCAGGTCTTGTTTTGTAGCAAGGGCAAGCGCGTGGCAGTTTGACATTTGGATAAGGAAAGACTTTTTATTTGTTCATGACATTTCCTATACTGCCTTCGACACATACCGTCTTAATGTTCAAAATAATGGTGCATAACACGTAAATATATATACAGATAAATATTGCCTCGTAATAGCCCCGAAAGAAACAAAAGAGAAGGGTAATAATTATCCCTGGGGGCCGAAAATTCAGATCATATATAAGTGATTATCTGGGAATAGTTTATGCAGACGAATCCGTGGATGAAAGAAGTCCATCGTTAGCTTACGAAAATTTCCATATCACTGCAGAGATTCCCATCAATCGATATGGATATAGATAAATCAATGAGATATGGCGATTTAAAAGTTCGTCACCTCAGGTGGTAATGAAAGCAAAAGTCTTCGGACATACATCCGACTGACTTCTTGACATGACATTATTTACTACCACAAAGATAAAAGACAAGCCAAGAAAAAAAACAAACAAACTCACTACTGTATTCCCAATACCTAAGCAGTCAGATGAGTCAATTTGGTCCCTTCGTCACATATTTCACTTTTTTGGTATTAACGAGAATGGTGATGAGCCTTTCAGGCTTAGTGACCACAATACAGATTTTATTTCGAAAAACTCATTGATACTATGGAGTGGTGAGACAAGGAATCGATTCAGAAGGTGGAAATGTAAAACAAAGGCGATGATAAAGAAGGTAGATGAGAATAAAAATATAATTACAACACGCAATAAATATGGGTGTTTGAGGTAGTTTCGTTGTTTCCGATTCCATAATACAAGAACTTTAGCTACTTACTTTGCGATCAGAGCACTATATGCGATGTTGTCCCTATCTATCTACGTGTTTGTTTGTAACAAAATTTATTATCAAAATATAGAAGTTATTCGATACATTATCTTTATCTAGTCGCGAATACGCCGCCGTCATTGGACAACAGTACAATTTTTTATCAACAGAAAGGCAAACGCGTGTGAATACAATCTACTTCTGTGAATAAACTTAGCAACATAGTTTACTTCCTTTTAATCTTAATTGAAAATACCACTTGTTACAGCTCTGTTTATAGAATTACATGTAATATACATGAGATAGAAAGAAATAATTATATCCTATAGGTTAATTTATATCCTGTTTAAGTAACCTTTACTCAAACAGGAAATAAATTAACCTAAGCCCTTCTCCATATCAAAATAAAAGTTTTAGTACAGTTTTATAGACCTCATATAGAATTAGACAGACATGAATAATTTTCACGTTTACATAGGTTAAATCAAAGTATGGATGATATTGCTGTTAACTGAACAGCTGTTGACAACAATGCAATCACCTGCACAAATATACCAGTCGTACTCAGTTAAAAAAACACGATTTGACCCTCACCATGAACTTCGACCAATAACACAAACAAGCGAGATAAGAATATTAAAGTATTTGAAACAATGACAAAACACTAATATTGATCGATTGCACAATAATTACTATTTATACAACTCACTCGTTATCAACGTCACAGAGCTCCAAGGTTTTCATACGTTCCTTTAGCACAATCTACAACATTTGAGTCTGAAAACACACAGTCAAATAATCAAATCACAAAAACACAATTATTCAGCGTCACTACACGTGCGCTCGCGTTGTCGGTCAAAGCGCGTGTAAAGAAGGAAGTGTTCACAGACCTGATCTTTTCCTGCGGCTGGCGACGCTGCGCTTGCGCAGGCCTGCAGTCCCCCACCGCCGCGCCTGCGAAACAATGTTACATAAAGGCACCACGATTTTGAAATCAAAAGAGACTTGGTTTTGGGATTATCAAATGATTGCAACGGCCTTGTGTTTGTTATTGCGAGACACTAAAGTAATGATGTTGAATGAAAAAAAAAAAGTGACATAGTTATAGTCTAAGGTAGATGTTCTACAAAAGTAGTCACGATAGCCGAGTGTTTGGGTGATCGGAATTCGGTCGTATCAAAACTTATGCACGATTTACATCATTAGCTTGGACGTAAAGACGGCGACAGACTCAGCACGTCACGCTGTCCCAAAAATGTCTTCGGTGGTAGGGGCCTACGTAGGGTTGAAAGGACTTAATTGTCTCGATCTCTATATACCCCAGTATTGGGACTTGAGTAAACATATATTTTTTAGATGTTCTACTGCTGGGAAAGATACCTCTTCAATCGGAATATCTTCGAGCAGAAAAGGTTCAAACATGTCTTATGTCCTTCTTTTCCTTAATTTTTTTTTGATATACTAATGTAAATGTTTTGAATAAGCATTTAATTGTCCAAAATTTGTTTTATTAAATTAATGAGAAATTTAAAAAATCAACTGACTTTG
This sequence comes from Sericinus montela, assembly GCA_029286605.1. NCBI lineage: Eukaryota > Metazoa > Arthropoda > Insecta > Lepidoptera > Papilionidae > Sericinus > Sericinus montela. The sequence continues at coordinate 1,849,982 of JAGSMR010000019.1, read as the reverse complement.
AAACTGATTCCTAGCCACGACCTCTGCCGTACCGTGGCAACGCTCTTACCCCTGAGCCACCGTGTCTCGCATGCAACAGGTGAGTAGATTCTTAAAATTTCTCACCAACAAAAAACCAAAACCAAATTTTGATTTTTTTATTCAGTTTAACAAATGACAGATGTCTTACAGACACGTGATTTTGAACCGTCCCGACTATAGCGGATCCCTCTCAAATATTCAGAGGATGATTTCACGCCAATGGCATTACCTGCTACTGTACAGCAGCAATAATTCGGGACAGTCCTAGATATAACGGAAAGTGTTGTGACGGTCGCATTTATTACATAGTAACTTGTACGTTCATACCGAGTCCGCGCCGCTCCCAAGCTGGCTTACACGATCTATACTCACGTTTTTGTGTTTTGATATAACATTAGATACATTACCTCATTTCAACAATTGTTATTGTATAATCTGCAGTTCTTATACACTAACGTTATGCATTTTTTTTAACTGCTTAAATTAATGAATAGAGTATTTAGCTTAATTATGTTGAAGTTGTTGAAAATTCATCATCTTCTTAGTATTTTACTTTGTTTTATTAATCTTCTCGTCTTCACTGCTTTACCTACTCATAATTATAATGTTCATAGCTAAATGGTGGTGGATTTTGTCGATGAAAGGATTGTATTGTATATTTCCTTTGTGTTACATTTTCAAATTACCTAATGTGTATATATTTTCTTATTTTTGAACTTCTGTCGTCCTTCTCTGTTAAAAAATTAAATTGTTTAGTGTTTTAGTTTTGTATTGATACATCTGTAAAATGTAAGAAAATCACATGCACCGCACATTTATAAAATATTATTTCCCATAAGGATGAAACGACAAGCGCACAAAATACTGTGTGCTGTATATGGTAATGAAGCCATCAAAGAAAGGAACGTCAAAATCGGTTTGCCAGATTTTAGCGTGGCGGGGTACATATATTTTGCTACTAAATTGAATTTAACTACATTTATTTAATCGTATGACTAAATGAAGTACTATAAAACATAGAGCATATTTATACTATATAAAACATAGTTAAAAATATCTTCATGCTATTCCCAACACAGGGGGTCAATAGAAGTCCAGACAATAAAGTCCTTTCGACCCACCTTTAAGCGAAGACATTTTTGGAGACAACGTAACAGGTGGTGAGCCCGTCGCCGTCTTTATGCTCTAACACTCGGCTATCATGACTTATTTTATAAATAACAAATATATAAATAAATATCTTCACGCAATTCCCAATACAAGGGTAGTCAGAGGTCTAGACTAGAAAATGAAGTCCCTTCGACACACCTTCCACCGAAGATATTTTCGGAACAACATGGTGGTGAACCCGTCGCCGTAACCTATTTTACGATATGTTTATTTATCTGGAATATGTTTATATCCTTGTTAACATTAGTAGTATGTAATGAGTAGTGACGACCTTCATGGACGAGTGGCGCACACACTGGATATAATGATTTCGTAATGTTTTAGTCCAAAAATGTCTTCGGTGGAAGGTGGGTCGTAAGGACTTAATTGTCTAGACTAGACAATTAAGACTTCTGTCTACCTCTGTATAGGGAATGAATTCATGAAGATTAAATATATTTAAATTTAAATCCGATAACGTACAAAGATTGTTACATACGTAGATTTTATAACATATTTTATAAGATAAAATTTAACATTCCTTTTAAGTTTCGAAGTATTAGTGTAAGCTCTTGCGGTTACAATCTTTATTTTTATTGCGAATATACAAGTAATTCGTGTAATCATTCCAGCAATTTCGCTGTAACGCATTTAGCATTACTGTAAAGATTACTTAGCACTTATTATGTAATAATATCACGTTTACCGGCGCGCCGTCCCGAGATCTTGTTAGGCTGACACGGAAACTTGGAACCGTGATTAGTACCGATAGCAGAAATACAACATTGCATTGTTTTTTTAACTGTATTACGTTTTAAGCCGTATCGTAATATCTACGACGAAGCAAAGCTACCAATACTTCTTACATACATATATTAAAAGTAAAGTAACAAAAAATATCTTCACTCCATTCCCAATACTGGGGTAGACAGAAGTCCTAACGAGAGGTCAAAAGGCGCCTTTCATCGAAACAATTTTTTGAGACAACGTGCCAGTCACCCTCTTTTGACCGAGCCAAGGATATAAATCGTACATTCGTATAGTTTTGAAAAAAGTAGAGTAGCAGCCTGTAAATATCCATAACTCGTGTACAAACATTCATATCCATTCCAACGGGATTCGAACCCGCAACCTCCAGTTTAGTAAGCAGTGTCACTACCAACTAGGCAGATAGCCTAGTTGGTAGTGACACTGCTTAGTATTGTTGGTAGTGACACTGCTTAGTAGTCGTTCTTTTCATGGTTTTGAATTTATAGAAAACACTTAAACATTTTCTTAAATATTCTGAATTTGAATGTTAAAGTTTTTAACTTTAACATGTTCGTTTTGGAATTAACGTTTTTCACAGAAAAAACTAAAATGAGGATTTTTTAAGAAGAAAAAACTTCAAGAACAAGTCAACGACGCGCTGATGTGAATAATATGCGTGCAGCTTTATTACGCGCATGATTAGAGCGTTTACGTATTATACGATTCTATAATAATAATAATTCTTTGTTTCAGACAAAATCTATAGATTGTATATTACTAACTTACATACTCGACAAGAACCTCCTCACGAAGAACCTCATTACGAAACGATACGATTCGAAAATGACGACCGATGGATGTAATGTATGTTACTCATATCGCGGAATAAATGATTTAATTTTGACATACACATTATTTATGTTATTATATTTAATTATTGAATAAGTCACGATAGCCGAGTTGTTGGGTGGTCGGAATTTCGAGTCGAGAGACCCGAGTTCGATCCCCAGGTGGCAGTACCAATGAGTTTTTCAAAAACTTATGTACGAATTTCATCGTTGGCTTGGACATAAAGGCGGCGACGGGCTCACCACCTGTCACGTTGTCCCGAAAATATCTTCGGTGGAAGGTGGGTCAAAGGGACTTAATTGTCTAGACTTGATCTCTGTCTACCCCTGTATTGGGAATTGCGTGAAGATATTTTTATATATTTTTTTGAATAATTTTATTAATATTTGTTTCATCATACATACATGTTAAGTCCTACCGATCAGTAAATATATTCAAGATGCTGGTGTTGGAGGCAATGCTTAGCTCCGCATTTAATTGTGTAATTGAATTGGACACATAGACGTGACTTTGACACAGACATCACTAAAAAATGACAATGGACATATTCAATTAAAGACATATTCAATTTAAAAAAAAATTATTTGAGAGATGAAGTATCTCGTTAAAGTAATATCCTAATATTCCGTCTGTTAACCCGGTATTTTCTTACAATTCCGTATTTACTATTGTTAATACAATTAAGTCACGATACCCGAGTGGTTTGATGGACAGAATTTGAGTCAAGAGACCCGAGTTCGATCCCCAGGTGGCAGGGCAGATCGTACCAATGGGTTTTTTTTTAAACTTATGTACGACTTATATCGTTGGCTTGAACATTAAGACGGCGACGGTCTCACCACCTGTCACGTTGTCCCAAAAATATCTTCGGTGGAAGGTGGGTCGAATCGTTTATTTGTGTAGACCTCTGTCTACCCCTGTATTGGGAATGGCGTGAAGATATTTTTCTTTTGTTAATACAGTATTTTTGAATTATTCAATATGGTAATAATTTTATACAACACAGAATACAACATACAATGCGGTTGTTGAAACATCATATTACGTAAGAGATTTTGATGTGTTGTGTTAAGAAAAAGCCCACAGGAGGCCACAGTAGGAAAATAGCCCACATTTTTCTCCATGACCATAAAGGAGCTCGCGGGACAAGACAGCGTGTGAACGAAATGTCGTCAAGTATCAGTATAAATGTAAATGTTTGTAAATGTTTGTGAATGTTGAATAGATTTGAATTAAATTGATTTGGAATATCAGTGAATGCTGAATAGTTTAACGACCTCCGTGAACGCGCGGTGTACACACCGGTTTTCATGTCACCAGCTTTGAAGTCCCTGGTTCGATTCCCGGACGGATCAATGTAGAAAAGCACTAAATTTTCTCAGTTCTGGATGTTTCTGATTTCATAACACAAGCAGCCTTAGCTACTTACATATCCGTGTATCTTTGTAAATTTGGCACACAGACAACTTATAACCTAGATTTTATATCCTAGAGCCGCAGGAATTCTAAAAGCAATGCGCAAACGTTCATAAACTAGTTTCAAAAAGGCGTTGTCTTATAAGACGTTTCAGAACGCACCACGTGTAATCTATTAGCAAAGATTTAATTATATAAATACCTCCAGTATCGATAAAAGAAACCCCACACGATCGGTCCAGTGGCCGTCTAGTTGTGATCCACTTTATGTCTTCCTGAATGTGCTTAACGTTTCCGCGTAAGAAAACGTTCCGGCAGCCTGTGGGTGTGGTAATCTATAGTTCTGGTGGTTTCAGAACGTTCTTTATATGTTGACTAGCTGCCCCCTGTGGCTTTGCACGCAGTTTAACACTCAACGCGGAACCCTAATTATGTTTCTAAAATAAAAGTAGTTGTTGTTACTCCTTAAAACATTAGCTATCTGTCAGTAAAAGTCCCGTTAAAATCGGTCCGGAAAAAAAATCTCTGAAACGCAGAGATTAGCCGGAACAAACAGACAGACGGAGGGACATACCGAGAGACATAAATTGTAAAAAAAAATTATTTTGCTGTATGTATCGTATATATTCATACACATGTAGTAAAAAACGGTTATTTCATTATTACAAACAGACACTCCAATTTTATTCATATGTATAGAAGTATAGATAAATGGCGCTTTGGTTGTAATAACAGCTAGTATCTGATTTATATGTATTCTTAATAAGTTAGATAGTTAGTAGGTTTTATGTTACACTGGTATGGTTACTCCATACCAGTGAAACATACTGTAACTTAATTTACGCTATTTGAGCTATTCTATGCTAGTATTAGGGAAAAGGGGTTCACTTTACGGTTTGGTACGAGAGTTGGTACGTTTTACCAATTTGACATTTAGTGACAGTTGGTCTGAACTACAATTAAAAAAAGTATTTATATATTAGAAAAAGTTGCTTATTCAATCACTTATTTTGCCAATTATTGATTATGCTGATGTGTATTGCTCTGACCTTTCCCAATATCACCTTAACACATTGGATCGTCTCCTAAACAGTTGCATTAGATACATTTATGGTCTACGTAAGTATGACCATGTATCTTCTTTTCGAACACAGCTTGAGTGGCTGCCTATTCGACAACGCAGAAATATTAGAATTCTCTGCACACTTTTTACAATTCTAAACGATCCTTGTGCACTTACTTGAAATCTAAGTTTCAATACTTAGGTGATTCTCATAAGCGCATTCTCCGTTCTTTGGAAAGTCTCAAGTTACTTACACCATTACACCGTACTGGTTACACATCTAAATCCTTCGCCCTTACGGCTATAAGACTCTGGAATGAAATCCCTCTTGACATTAAAAAAGCATCCAACAAGTTTTCATTTAAAAATAAAGTCCGTGAATACTATAAAATGTTGCTACTTATATAGTTATGTTGTACGTTTATAGATACGATATTGTTTTTGTTTTTCGTCATTTACTCTTAACATAAATATTATATGTCTATGTATATATATATATATATATATATATATATATATATGTATTTATATACCTATGTGTATAAGTATTAATTTATGTACTGTATGTATATTTATGTATATAATGTATCGTCCATATGTTTATGTAGTATTTTGTATTTGCCACATTATTTAAGATCTCTCCCCTTTATTTAACTGCACTGCTATTACATTTTATTTCGGTTTAGCCTGATGGTTGACTGGTAGAGTGTGCCACTTGGCATTAAGTCCGCCATATGTACTACACTGTGCATTGAAGCTTAAATAAATAAATAAATTAACTCAGGTATTTCATGTTCTGATCCTTGTCTATGCTTGCATTAGCCGTTTATCAATAGGCGGCACTTTTTCATAAGCGCGAGTTGCTTATTTTAAGATACTAAACCACTCTATACAAAATTTCTCATAAGTTGGGTGGTCGGAATTTTGAGCCAAGAGACACGAGTTCGATCCCCAGGTGGCAGGCTCGTACCAAAACGGCAAAAACTTATGTACGAGTTATTTCGTTGGCTTGGACGTAAAGACGGCGACGGACTCACCACGTTGTCTCGAAAATATCTTCGGTGGAAGGTGGGTCAGAGGGACTTAATTGTCTAGACTAGACTCTGTCTACCAGGATATATTGGGAATTGCGTGAAGATATTTATTTATTTTATGTATGTATGTATGTATGTATAGATCGATTAAACATAAGCTGTTACGCATTTATTGCATTTCCGTAAAGCCATGGGAAAGCTTTAAACTCATCCCACCTTGGGAGTGAACGAAATCTCTTGCTCTCCTTCCTGAGATGTCTTGACTTCCTTGGCATATTTAAGTTAAGGTAACTTGGCTTTTTAGCTCAACTATGATAATTTTAACATAAGACGACCGATAGCCGAGTTGGTCCCGAGATCCTTGCCATCGAAGCTAAGGGTTGCGGGTTCGAAGCCCGCTAGGAGCGAACATTTTTGTTTTGAATATGAATGTTTGTACTCGAGTCGTTGACGTTTACATATATTTATTAAAAATTTTCTATGCAATAGATAATAATATTTATAGATGCAGGTTAAATATTAGCTTGTACATTAAAACTGCGATAGCTCACCACCAGTCACGATATCCCAAATAAGCTTCGATGAAAGTGAGTCAAAACGCCTTCACTACTACTACTCTGCCTACCCCAGTATGGGAAATTGCGATATAAAAAAAAAACCAGATAACAAATAATAAGTTGCAATACCCTTCGCTGGCTTGGCTGCAACCGAGCATGCAGTATTAGGGTCAATCGTTTAAGTCTTGTTTCTGTTTCCTCATAGTGGAGGCTTCGCCCTCTCGGCTGGGCAGCAAACCGCGTACCACTTTCACTCACAGCGGCCCACATGCCCGGCCCCGCTAGCACTTGGCCGACCCGCCGCGACCGCTTGCGTCACCCGCTATTATGTCACTCGGCGTAACTCGCCGCGCAATACGACATTGTGAAGGACGAATTTATGGACGAAATGTGTCATTAGTGGCGCGTTTTGTCGGTTTGATTAATTAATTCACTAGACGCACTTGACCCAAATTATAGAAGAATATATTAATCGTTAAATGATTAAAGGAATACATGACTTACAAATTATCGTTTGGGACGCACCACTGGCACGCTTTGTAACAAAAATTAATGAAAATATTAATCTACAAAGACGTATTTTTAAAATAATAATAAGATGCAACAACCTTACAATTTTGAAGTATATCCATTGATTACTTAGTACTGTAGCAAAATTATTATACATAAAGATAAAAAAAAAGTCACGATAGCCGAGTGTCTGGGTGGTCGGAATTTCGAGTCGAGAGACCCGAGTTCGATACCCAGGTTGCAAGCTCGTACCAATGGGTTTTTCAAAAACTTATGTACGAATTTCATCGTTAGCTGTGACATAAAGGCGGCGACGGGCTCACCACCTGTCACGTTGTCCCGAAAATATCTTCGGTGGAAAGTGGGTCAAAGAGACTTAATTTTCTAGACTAGACCTCTGTCTACCCCTGTATTGGGAATGCGTGAAGATAAAGATTTCTTTTTTAATTGTTTCACGTCGAAAAAGTGACTTTCTCAGACAGTCTTTAAGACGACATCTGAAACAACGCTACATTTTTTGAATTTGATTATTTTTGATTGACAGATTGTAGAAATCCACAAAACCTTACATGCATCGTGATTACTTATGGAACCGTGAATGGTCTTGCAAGAGGAAGTTCGACATTGCACTACCAGCAAAATAATGGACTAAACTCTGTCTTGCTCTGGGCTACTGAATCTGCAAGATCCAACCAAATATATAACCAAACGTTACAAGTAAGAATCAGCAAGATGAAGATACACAACTCTTACCACTCGTAAACTGAGAACAGAGACGAACTTTTTAAGTGATGGAGCCAAGTGGCTGTTGCTAGCATACGCATTGTGGAACGACCATATAAAAGGTAGAATGACAATTGAATGCAGAAAATCGATAAGTAGCTCGAGAACAGAGCACGCTTCCTTGCGGTGTTTGGAGGAAGCTAATGTTCAGTAAGCCTGTGGGCTCCCCCAGATACTGAGTGAGTCAAAGTAAGCCACTCCAAGTGGGCTCGATCAGCCCTCTACGGGTGCACGTTAGTAGACTGGGGTTGCAAATTATGAAAAAGTTGTATCCGCAATAATTGTAATATAATTATTTTTTCTTTACGTTTTTGTATTCGATATAGAAACTTCTTAACAAAACTTATCGTTAAAATTAATTGACATAATTTAACTAACGAAAACATTTTACAACGAAGAATTGAGAGTTTTCATTTAAACTAACTACTCACTATTATGTATAAACTGTTACTTCTTTACATGAGCTAATATATACACAGCTAAAATATATTGTAGGTATCTAGGAAACTGCCCTAATTTGTTTTACAATCCATTATTAAGATAAAAGTACACTCTGAGAACATTCGTTTACATATATAAATATTTTTTTATTTAAAACTCCATCTATTGAAGACAAGATAAACTTAGTCATCTACGTAATTATTTACTAAACGTTTCACAAAAGTCGTCCGAATAAACGAAAATTTTTCAACTAATTTGATCTGATTTCATTTCATAATTGCGTTCAATCAACTATAAAATTACACAAGCTCTTAATTTTCACTTATTTTATAATATGATTGATACTTTACCCGTTAAGTACACATTAGCGTAAATTTTGAATTATATAAATACAAAACAAAAGTACATAATACAAGTTGCAGGCAGTAGCTTCATTTATAGACGGTTATAGACGTCGCAAACGTTGTAATCGATATTCATCATATCATTGTCATAAGCCGCCGAGCCTACCAACCTGGGAATCGAACACGGGTCTCCCGACTCGAATTCCAATCACTCCAACTACTCTTCTATCGTGACTCCAATCGATGTTACGAACATACAAAAGGATAATAAAACCACGATTATCGAATAAGGTCTCGCAACTAACCTTGCTAGGGCGGCTACTACTAATATTACACATTTCTATTCCCATTTCCTATTAATATTATAATTGTATGTAATGGACAATGTTAAAATTTTGTACACGGATAATTTATACACCTAGCTTGATAGTTTAAGGTCAATTGCTCAAGATACAAGAAACTCTTATTTGGCACTGGGTGACATTTAAAAAGTTATTTCGCCTTTAATGTATAAATAATTAATTAGCTACTAGGCATTTTGCAACTTTTACAACTTCTCAGCTCAATCAACTGTTCGACTAGTAGCAACATTTTGGCATTAAGTCCGCCATTTTCTACTCTATTTTATTGTTATGGACGGAAGAAGTTAAGGAGAACTAACTCGTACGAGGGACAATTCGCAAAAAAATATATTTTGGTGAGTAAAGCCACGATAGCCGAGTGGTTGTGTGATCGGAATTCGAGTCGAGACCCGAGTTCTATCCCCAGGGCTCGTACCAATGAGTTTAATCAAAAAACTTATGTACGACTTATACCGTTGGCTTGGGCATAAACAATTTGACTCTTTTTGACGGACACCTACATACACAGAGATGGCCCTCCCTCCATATTTATTGTGCAAATAAAGATAAACTAAATAATCTGTTTCCAGTTGTTGATTTTTACTACACTGGACGAATAGATGGAATTACGCCACCACATGCCTAATACGGCAACCGGCGAAATTTTAACAATTATTTTTATTAACACAATGAACCAAATTATCAAAACGTAATTACTAACGAAGTTTCCGAACGCTGTGCACGAAAGTGCGTTAGTCACGCAAAATGAATTATATTTGTTTATTCAATTAAAAGCGTATTATTTCTTTAACTGCTAAATAGACTAAGTTATTTCGACACAGTAAAAAGGCTTAAACACTTAAAAACTAAAACAACTTAGACAGTGGTGCCAATAAAAATACCTACATACATACGTAGATCGGGACCGCATCACATACAATGCTCTCCTAAAGAAATAATATAAAAAAAATATAACACTTGTGTTACGGAATTTGAAATAACGAAGGTACCACAAACACCCGGACCCGAGACGATATAGTAAAAGTGGTTTTATATTTTTTTTTTCGGGTTAAAAGTAACCTTCGTTACCATCACATTTCAAGCTACTACCATAACAATATTCATGAAAATCGGTTTAGCCGTGAAAGCCTAACAGACAGACGAGTTACTTTCACATTGATATTAATATAGAAAGTGAGAAAAAGGATAACAGCATAAACAGCTTACTTGTGTCCGAGAGTGCTCCATTGTCGTGGTTGTGCGCCGTCAGTCCCATAGCTGGTCGTGCACAAGCTTCATCACTGGAACAATTATATTACATACTATAATACATACCTAATAATAATAATATTATTATTTTCATAGGTAGTTGAGTCTGTCTTTTGGTGCTGCATGAATTGAATTTTAGATCGTTGGCTTGGACATAAGACAGCGACAGTCTCACGACCTTTTAAACGTTGTCGTAAAAATGTCTTCGGTGTAAAGGTGGGTCGAAAGGACATAATTGTCTAGACCACTGTCTACCCCTGTATTGGAAATTGCGTGAAGATATATTAATACGATATAACGATATATCAACGAAAATCGTAAGTACATAAGTTTTTGAAAAAACCAATTTGTAGAAGCATGCCACCTCGGGATCGAATTCGTGTCTCCTAGCCTAAAATTTCGATCGTAGCTAAATTTATTTAGATAATTATTATAAAAAATTTCTGTGTAGTCATTGTCATAAAATTTAATTTAAAAAATGTCATAAAATATAACTGTAGAACGAGTTGCCGTATGCGCCCGCTAGATGTCAATAGAATCGAAACAAGCAACAGCATGACAAATAAATCGAGATTTACAAATATTTGTATCATCATCACAGTTGCTCGGTAGAGCGTTAACGCTAGAAAGCAATATGATATATTGCTACGTCACACGACATGTGTTGCATTCTATAATTGCGCGTACTGCACTGAGGATGCTGTAATTATATAGAGGCAACAGTGCGTGGTAGGCACTAACTTTACAAGAAGCTACGGGCAATTTTAGTTCACTTACTTTAAAAAAAATATCTTCACGCCACTCCCAATACAGAGACTGGTCTAGGCCATTAAGATCTTTCGACCCAACTTCCACCGAAGACATTTTTCGGGACAACGTAACAATTCGCCATCTTTATACTAAGTCAACTATATAAATCGTACATAAGTCGTTTGAAAAAACCCAGTCTCGTGACTTGAATTTCGATCACCCAATCACTCGCTTATCGTGACTTAGTTTTTACTTACTTACCTATCGGGTTGTTTTTTTTTTAATATCGAATAGGGAGGCAAACACCTTCAATACCAGGGGAATAGCAGATGCGTTACCGGCCTTTAAGAAAGGTAGGCTCTTTTTTGTCCCTAAGTCGTATCGGTCCGGAAAAACTTAATCTTAATAAAAAATTTAATCTTTATTGAATTCAACAAATTCTACAAATGTAGAATTGAAAGGAGGGCTCAATGCTGAAACCATTTTATAGCTGTCAACCTTAGAGAGTGGTGGAACGAAAAGCAATTAAATCATTAAGTTCGACTGCCTCCGTGGTCGAGTGGGGTACACATCGGTTTTCAAGGTGTCGCCATCTTTGAGGTCCCGAGTTCGATTCCCGAACGAGTCAATGTAGAAAAACAACTTTTTCTCGTGTCTGGGTGTTTGTAGTGCCTTCGTTGTTTCAAAACAAGTGGTTTACCTTTACATTGGGGTCGGAACAATGTATGTGATATTGTCCCTATCTATATATGTATTTATTTTAAGTTTTATATATATATATATATGTATATATATATATATATATATATATATATATATATATATATACATATATATATATATATATATATATATATATATATATATATATATATATATATATATATATATACTGATATTACTCAGTAATTGACCATTTAAGAACACCCGTTTAACAATCCAAATTGTTCCGCAGATGGCTAATCCTTCAAATATCTTTAGTAGTTACGTTTATAGCATGATGCGGCACAATGATTTTTATGTGCCATTTCCTGGCCAGAACTTCAGCGTATAATGATGAATTCGTGCCGGCATACTGGTTAAAATTTAAAGGATAAAAAAATGTGAGTAAGATACATTTTATTGTATGTATTTGCCTATAAAATATCCCATTACATTTTTCAACTTATATAGTTCCCGAAACACCAGAGATGTTTACCTATTTTTTAACACGCCTTTCCCATACAGGGGTAGAGAGAAGTCTAGACAATTAAGTCCATTCGACATACCTTCCACCGAAGTCACCGCCGTTTTTCGAACATTAGTTCTACATACATAAGTTCTTTTGAAAAAACCCATTGGTTGAAAAAAACCCTTGGGGATCTAACTCGGGTTTCTTGACTCGAATTCCGATCACCCAACGACTATTTTTTAACGGATTCAAAAAGCTGGAGATTCCATGTTTCTATGCCCGTTAAAAGAACTTCGTCAAATGTAGATCGATTTGGTTTTTTTTAATAAATAGGCAATAATAAAAGTTTCATAAATCATCCAAACTATTATCGTACTAAGTTTTTTCTAAAAGAAAATAAAAATGCTAAAAATAACTATCGCAAAAAGCTGCTACGTATTCATTCAAATAAAATATTCCAACATGCGCTGCAAAATTATGTGGTAGACGTCGGTGTCAACCCTGAAATACAATAATGCTTAGCGCAACAAACAGCATATTTATTAAGGAATGTAGTTTCGATGTGAACGACAAGTCTAAATATATTAAAAAAAAGATACATAACTCTTTATTGCAATACACTGATAACTTTTAAATTTAAGGAACATGCAAAAGGTGATCATATTGCTATAATCGATTTCTATCTGACAAACCGATGATTAAAAAAAATACTATTCTATTCAAAAAGGATAGGTGCAAAGTTTTAAGAAAACATTACCATAATACAATTGAAAGTTCTATATCGGAATGAATAAATATGTCACGTCTATCAAGTACGTTTACGTGTCAAATACGTCGAAAGGTACGAAACGACTTGTCTAGAATAAACAAATATCTTCACGTATAGTCCCTGTCGGGGTAGCCTGAGAGAACAGATTGTAAGTGTCATGACTCTTACCTCTTTCACATATACATATCTTCACGCAATTCCCATTACAGGGATAGACTGAAGTCAAGTCTAGACAATTAAGTCTCTTGGACTCGCCTTCCACCGAAGATATTTTCGGGAAAACGTGAAAGGTGGCGAGCCCGTCGCAGTCTTTATGTTTGGACATTTCCAACGACATAATTCCTACATAAGTTTTTAAAAAACTCATTGGTACGAGCCTGCCACCTCGGGATCGAACTCTGATCTCTCGACTCGAAATTCCAGTAAAATATGCTAGAAAATAACATACTAAAAAACTAATTAAGTAATAGCCGTGTTACCCCGCCTTCGAAGCTAAGGGTTGCGATTTAGAATCCCGCAAAGAGCAAACATCTGTGAGATGAATATGAATGTTTGTACTCTAACCATTGACGTTTAAATTTCTTCTCCTTCTTTGTTATGTGGCCTCTCTTAGAAGAATTCTGCCAATGTCATGTCAGTGACGTTTAAATTTATACTTCAAGGTTTATCTTCGTAAACATATATGTGTGAATGTATAATCTACGGTTGAGCTCTGCCGAGAACCTTCGGAAAAATGGCTGAAAATAGAAAAAAAGCAAGTAATAACAATGAACAAGGCCTACCTCAAGACACGCTCTCGGTAGCACACGACGGTGCGCCGCTCGTCGCTGACCCCTATGGAGAATGTGGCAAGGTCAGGTCGGGCCAGGCGCTCGACGCAACGGTGGATGAGGAACCGCCGGTAGTTACTCACCGGTGGAAACACCAGCACACTGGCGGCCATAAAACTCTGATTATCATATGCTTCTTCTTCTTTACAGCCTATCAAGAGTCGACTGCTGAACACAGGCTTCACACAAAGTTTTCTCTAAAGAATGGTCCCGGGCCACCAGCATTAATCAACTTACCGCAACATTTTACAACCATATAATAAAGAAATAGGATGTGAATTTTATGATGTGAATTGTATGATCATTGCTAATTTTTTTTATTGATATGCTAAAAATCTCTGGTTAAAGGGAAGTAATAATAAATCTCAAAACATTGTGACTACAACTGCTTAGTAAAGTGAAGCAATCCACATGATCAGAAATATTTATTATAATAAAATAAAAGCCAAAAATGTTTCTCGGCTTAGTTATTGAGTGAGATTCAAACCCTGGAGCCCTAGTACAACAGTTAGGTATATTGAATACAACAAAAAGGTATGCAGTCTACCTGCCCATCCTACCACCCATCATCAGAAGAATATACATACATAACTCAAATGATACAGGTAATATATATTTACTTTATAGGCACTTCCCCAGATTACTGCTAGTAAGAATTATGGTGATTTTTCCACGGCTGATAGATATGTAAACATTACTACATTTGTTCCATTTACAATACAATCTATTTACATTAAAAATATGAAAAGATAGTTCTAAAAATGTTAAATAAACAATATATTTTTCAGTTTATAAATATCCAAAAAATAAGCACAAATTTTTGTAGAATAATATGTTAAAGGTCCCGTGTTCAAATCCTGGCAGATTCAGTGTATAGTAAAGCTCTCTTGCCAGAGGCACATTTACCTTTATTGGATAAAATAATATATAAATGTCTCCGAAACTGATTATTGGGCGTTTTTAGTCTTTAAGGTTATTTGTTTATTACGTTTGAACAAGTATTGCGCGCAGTTAAGTTGATACTGTAATTTTTTGTGTCATAAAAAATAAAAAATACAATTTTAATTCTAAAAATGAGTTACTAACAGAGCGATAAACCTCTAAAAATAAATAAGTAACAAAACCAAAATTTTTTTCCGCAGAAAAAATAAAAAAATGACAGGGTCAACGCACGGGACCACCAGGTGACGCTATTTTTTTTCATGCGTTTATGAATAGCTATTAGCTTCCAAGGTGCCGGTGCGTTTCGCTCCATTTGATCACATCCTACGTCCGGTATGCGGTCGACATTATAACCTTGAAGCTATATAAGAATATAATACGATATAAAGACGACTTTCACGACGCACAAATATAATTTAACAACCAAGAATGCGTTAAGAAATATAGTTTTGTTTACCTGTCAACTTTTTTCTCTGCTAAAAAACATTTTAGGTCGTCGTTGACATCTTCGATAAAGCTATCGTCTGCTAAATTTAAAAATCTCTCCACAGTTTTGGCACCCAGTTTGACGACAAATAAGTTATTGTTTCTAAATTAAAAAATAAATACATCTAAATTCATTAGCAGCCGGAAAACTAACAACACACCATTTTCATTTTTTTTTCCGCACGAACACCACCTGCGTAACTTATAGACGCACACAATCACAAACTAAACCAACACTAATACAAACAGACATAGACTAATTAGTAAAATTCAAAGAGTATATAATCACACGTTGGTACCGGTGCATACAGCACACACTGATGGAAACTGATCACAGAGTACTTTGAAACTATTGCAGATGAATAGAATACAGTAAAGTTATAAATATTCGCAAAGAGTACTATAAGAGTAGCATAAAACTAAGATTTTGCGTTTAAAGTTGCGAGAACCGATTTGATCTAACCAAAGATCGATGTTTAGGGCAACAATTAATTTAATCGATTTCTTATTAATCGATCTCAAGATAGTCACGAATTAAAAAGTACGAAACGAAAATGGAATTATAATCGTCTAGTCGGTTTTTTATAATAGTTAATAT
Source organism: Sericinus montela (assembly GCA_029286605.1). Taxonomy (NCBI): domain Eukaryota; kingdom Metazoa; phylum Arthropoda; class Insecta; order Lepidoptera; family Papilionidae; genus Sericinus; species Sericinus montela. The sequence continues at coordinate 1,833,909 of JAGSMR010000019.1, read as the reverse complement.
AAATCGGTTGTGTAAATGAGCGTGTTGTGTCAACTCTAGAACTTTTGTGTGGGATTATTTTATTGATACTTTTTATCAATCTTTATTCAAATATACATAAAATAGAATTTATAACCTACTTAGTTCACGCAATTCTCAGTATTGGAGTAGAGGGAGGTCCAGACAATTAAGTCCTATCGACCCAGTTTTCACCGAAGACATCGTTCGTCCCGTTAGTATGTGTAGTGAACCCATTACGGAACATATTCAATTATATAAACGGGATTGTAATTATAAAAAGGATTAACGATGCTGCTAAGCTTAAACTGGCTGTATGCAAAGAAAAGGGTCTTCTTGTAGCAAAATCCATATTTGACTACAAGAGAATCCATATGTGGTATACATTTGGAATTGTTTCTAGTGGATGAACAAATGCGCAAACAATTGATGGATACGCGAGTGCTCGGGGGTGCTGACCTGGGAACGGATCACTATCTAGTGATTACTAGATTTAGGGGTCTGTTCGCGGGTTAGGTTAGGGTGAAGTGTCGGGGGTGAAGTCGTGACTGGTACGCCAGACCCTGACATCAATGACTAAGGTCAGCAGTATGAAATAAATAGAATGTGCGATTTGAAGTATGAAAAGTGATAGAGTTACCGCTGAAATGGTCAAGTATGGTAGACCTCGCGTCTGGGACAGCTATCATCTGCTGTGCAATTCGTGCTGGCGGACGGGTGATGTCCCGGATGATTGGCGCTCCGCAGGTATTGTGCATTTTTATAAAGGTAAAGGTTCAAATTTTGACTCCGGGTCCTGTCGGACGATCAGTTTGGCCAATTTAGTTTACACGAAGGTTTTGACGTGTAGGATACCAGAAAAATGGGAAAGATTTATATGGGAGACACAATGCAGATTTAAGCCTGGAAGAAGAAGGATAGATCAAATTTTTCTCTCCGCATATTATATTATATTTATCTTCACGCACAATCCCTGACGGGGTAGCCAGAGAGAACAGATCGCCAAATGTCACGATCCCTACATACTTCTTTCGCTTCTTTCAGATTCATCATCTTCTTCATATATGCACGTCTAGGTATCCGAATACTCTTGACCCTCCCCTCTTCGAGCAATTTGCTCACATGGTCTTCGAAAGTTAGTCTCGGTCTACCTCGACGCCTTTTAATATTAACTTTCGCGCTATATATTTTCTTCACCATTCGGTCTTCACTCATTCGCTCAACGTGCCCAAACCATCTAAGCACGCCCTTATCCATTTTTGAGACAAGGTCATCTTTCAAACTTGCCATATTGTGAATCTCTTCGTTTCGCTTTCGGTCGGCCATGGTAAGGCCGCACATTTTACGAAGAGATCGCATCTCCACTGCATTCAACCTGCTTTTATGCTTCTTCTGGCATACCCATGTTTCGCTGCCATATAACAAAGTCGGTACCAACACTGGGTTATGTATTGCGAGGCGTGCACTTTTCAAAACGTCTTGCCTTTTGATTAACGCAGTCAGGGCACCATTAACTTTGTTCCCGGCAGCGATACGCCTGTCCACATCTTAATCACATCTTCCTTCCCGGCTAAACGCACTCCCCAAGTATACAATTTCATTCACCTGTTCTAGACATTCCTGATTTACCCAAATTTCGCACTTCGTTCTTTCTTCGTCCCTTTCAAATACCAGAACCTTAGTTTTATTAGCATTCAAACGGAGACCATTAATTTCACATTCTTCTTTCATACACGTGACTAATGCTTGCAGTTCTGCCTCTGATGGTGCAATAAGCACTGCATCATCAGCATATAGCAGACAATTTATTTTTATGTCACCCAATTTCACACCCAAACAGCTATCTTTCAGCTTCCGTAAACATGACACAACCCTGTTTTACGCCCTTTTGGACGCTAAACATGGGTGACAGGTCATGCCCTACCCGCACACAGGCTTTACAGTCACAGTAAAGTGACTGCACAGCCCTTAGCAATCGACCATCCACACCTTACCCCGGCAACAGTTCCCACATTTTCTTCCTTACAACCTTATCAAATGCTTTCTCAAGATCCACAAAAGCACAGAAAATCTTCTGGATAGCAGCCAGAAGCTTCTCCGTGATCATGCGGAGAGAAAACATTTGATCCGTGCATCCTCTTCCAGGTCTAAATCCACATTGTGCCTCCCATAGAAATCTTTCCGATTTCTCTTGCATCCTACGTGTCAAAACCCTTCGAGTAAACTTTACTTGCTAAACTGGTCAAGCTGATCGCCCGATAGCACCCGCAGTCATAATGTGAACCTTTATCTTTATATAAAGGCACAATGACCGCAGATCGCCAATCATCCGGAACAGCCCCCGTTCGCCAGCACAAATTGCACAGCAGATGAAAGCTGTTCCAGACGCGTGGCCTACCATACTTGAACATTTCAGCAGTAACTCTGTCTAGTCTCGCAGCTTTACCACATTTCAAACTTCTAATCGCACATTCAATCTCTTTCATACTGATGACCTCAGTGTTATCGAGGTCCGAGTCTGGCGTACCAGTCACGGCGTCACCCCCGGATCCCCCAATAAGATCATCACACGCATACATCTCTCTATAAAATTCGCTCCATCGCTGCATGACGTCCGATTTTTCTGAGAGGACGTCATTGGTTCCCGAAAGCACTTTATTCATTCTTAAGGCTGTCGCACCACTCCGGGTCATTCCAACCTCTTTCCAGAAGAGTTTGGAGTTCTCCTAGAAGTTGTGCGACAACCTTTCGTCCGCTTCCATTCTGCTCCTTTCACGCACTTCCTCAATCAATGCTTTCGTGTGAACTTTCTGGAGCTTATATCTTTCTTTCCTCTTCTCTCTCATATCCTTATCATTACTAGAGGCCAAGTAGTCTAACCATGCTTTCTTCTTCTTATTTACTGCTTCTTTCACTTCGTCATTTTACCATGCATCACCCTTTTTAATACTCCCTCTTTTCACAGTTCCAAACACGTCTTCCGCTGCACAAACCATTCCATCCCTAAGGCTCTGCCATATTACTTCCACACATTCTTTCCTGACGTCGATGCTGTCCAGCTTTTCGGCTACCCTTGCTTGATATTTATCCCTAGTGTCCGCTTCCTGAAGCTTCCAGCTTCGGATGCTACCGACTGACTGTGGTTCTGATATCGCTGTCCGGTGGCGCCAACCCGCGAACAGACCCCTAAGTCTAGTAATCACTAGATAGTGATCCGTTCCCAGGTCAGCACCCCGGAACACTCGCGTATCCATCACCTGTTTTCGCAGTCGGTCATCCACCAGGAATAAATCGATCATACTTCTCTCATTCTCTCTTGTTCTAGTATACATGTGGATTTTCTTGTGACTAAACATAATGTTTGTCACAAGAAGACCCTTTTCCTTGCATACAGCCAGTATAAGCTTGCCAGCATCGTTAACCCTTTTATCACCAAACATTTCAAGCACCGACTCGTACCCTGGCCGAGCGGTACCAACCCATCTATCAATCATATCACCACATACAACAATTCTTTCGTTTCCTCTAACCAAGTCTAGAACTTCTCGTACATTCTCCCAAAACTCCTCCAGCTCAGCTCTGGACGACGAAGCTACCGGCGCATAAACAGCTAAAAGGAAGAACTTCGTCAGTCCCAATTTAAAACGAACCCAGAGAAGTCTCGGGTTCACAACCTTATATTCAGTCATAACATCGACCAACCGACACGACAGCAGCACCGCCACTCCCTGGCAGGCGCTCTCGCTCTCCGGGACTCCGGACCATAGAGCTAACGCCCCGCCAAGGAGCTCATCAGTGCCGCTGCCTTTCCGCTTGGTCTCCGACAAACACACGACATCTAATTCTCTTTCTTTCATTATTTCAATCAACTCTTTCGTCTTATCTCTCATGCCTCCTCTAACATTCCACGTGCCAACTCTCCACTCCATCCTCCACCTTCCGCCTTATCGGGCTGTGCATGACGGGTGGCGGTCCCCATCGCCGCTTTGCTCGCTGCATTCCACACCAACGGGGACGAACTGGTGTGCGTCGCTTTGGGGGGACGCCCTAACCCTCGTTGGCATGGGTGCGCAGCTGTGTAGAATTGCAGCCCTGAAAAGGGCTGGCAGGGGTCGCGACGAGCACGCTTCTACGATGTCCCCCTTCTCTCCGCATGATAACAAAAAAGCTTCTGGCTGCTAACCAGAAGATTTTCTGTGCTTTTGTGGATTTTAAGAAGGCCTTTGATAAGGTTGTTAGAAAGAAAATGTGGGAACTGTTGCCGGGGTGTGGTATGGATGCACTGCTCAGAGCTCACTCACACTATTATGACTACAAAGCCTGTGTGCGGGTAGAGCATGACAGTCACCCATGTTTAGTGTCCCAACGAGCGTAAAACAGAGTTGTGTCATGCCTTCCTGGCTGTTCATACAGTCTCTCGACAGCTGTTTACAAAAGCTGAAAGATAACTGTTTGGGTGTGAAATTGGGTACTTGAAAGTAAATTGTCTGTTGTATGATGAAGATGCAGTACTTATAACTCCAGGCATTAGTGACGTGTACGAAAGATGCAAATATGGGTAAATAAGGAATGTCTAGAGCAGGTGAATTAAATTGTATATTGGGGAGTGCTTTTAGCCGGAATGGAAGATGTGTTATTGATGTAGACAGGCGTGTCGCTGCCGGGAACAAAGTAAAATAAAGGCGTAGTGAAAACTGCACGCCTTGTAATACATAACGCACGGCTGGTACAGACTTTGTTATATGGAAGCGAAAACTGAGTATGCCAGAGGAAGCATAAAAGCAAGTTGAATGCATTGGAGATGCGATCGCTTCGTAAAGTGTGCGGCATCATCTTGGCCGATCGAATACGAAACGAAGAGATTCGCAATGTGGCAGGTTTGAAAGATGACCTTATCACAAAAATTGATAAGAGCGTGCTTCGATGGTTTAGGCACGTTGAGCGAATGAGTTAAGACCGAATGGTGAAGAAAATATATAGCATGAAAGTTAAAACTAAAAGAAGTTTAGGTAGGCCGATACTAACTTTGAAGACCATTTGAGCAAATTGCTCGAAGAGGGGAGTGTCAAAAGTACTCGAATGCCGTGCATGCATAAAGAAGATAATGAATCTGAAAGAAGCGAAAGAGGTATTTAAGGAAACCAGAGAGAACAGATCGCCAAGTATCACGTACTTGGCGATCTGTTCTCTCTGGCTAGCCCCATTAGGGATTGTGCGTGAAGATAAGTCCATATCGAATATCGATTTTCAAAAGATCGCTCATTTCAAATAAACAAGTAAGATGAATTATCCTCAAAAAAATTAATATTTTTTACCTGAACGAACGACTCGAATTGATAACATAGCTAATACCTATGTATTGCACCATACACACTTTACACGAAGTGAACAAGTGACTTCACAAATAACTGCTAGGTGTTTCCAGCTTTAGCACAATAACAAAATAAAATATTTTCTATTTAGAAAATATTTTATTTTTATTACTATTTAGTAAGAGGTGAAAAGCGCAGTTTTTATGATAAATAATTTCCATTTCATCACACGCTAACCTGTAATTACTTCAAAGGTTTCAAAACAATGTTCTAAGATTATTATGTAATACACCAGAACTTTGAGATGCATAAATAAGCCACGATAGCCGAGTGGTTGTGTGGTCGGAATTTCGAGTCGAGAGACCCGAGTTCGATCCCCAGGTGGCAGGCTCGTACCAATGGGTTTTTTAAAAACTTATGTACGAATATCGTTGGCTTGGACATAAAGACGGCGACGGGCTCACCACCTGTCACGTTGTCCCGAAAATATCTTCGGTGGAAGGTGGGTCGAAGGGACTTAATTGTCTAGACTAGACCTCTGTCTACCCCTGTATTGGGAATTGCGTGAAGATATTTATTTTTTTATTTTATAAATTCTTAAATATCGGTCGCTATAGAAGCGGTAAACAGTACAGAAAAAAAATTATAAAGTTACGCTTAAAAACCCAAAACAACTAACACATGACCAGTTAAACAACAAAGGATATCGTAAGACTGGAATTTAAATTAGCTAGGGCTCCTAGCTTCTAAAACAGCATCAGGCTCGTCACATGTTACTTTGTATACGTGTATGTAATCCGTAAATATAGGTCTAAAAAAAATTCGAGACCTGAACACAGTATTGGGAAATGCGTTCTTGCACAGTTTAATTTTTATGTATTGAAAACTTCCGATGTCATGTTTAATTCTTAGTTGGTACTATATTGTTAATGTTAATAAAATAATACGGTATCGATTCTAATTAATGATTATTCAAAGATTTTGTGCAACTGTTACTATTTCCCGCCAGCTCGGCATTCTTCCATTTCTCATCCAGGGCTTGAATAAATACATTCATATTCACCCATATATTTGGCATTAGCGGGATTAGAACACACAACCTTTGAAGACTTTGGCCTTGAAGACAGTGTCAACTAGGTGAAAGGTCCTAAATTATCTCCTTAATGCAGTTCGCGTTTTATTCAAGACAAATATGAATTTGTGCTCCGCTGTTAACAGAGCTCTTGAAGTGTGCCCAACCGCACGAACTGTATCGCGATAAAACCTATTTATGTGCGGTGATTTACCGACTGGCCCTCGTAGTGTATTCTTGCTTTTGCGATAGGATGATCTCGTTATTTTGATATCGTGACACTGTAGTATAAGCAAAAGAAAAAAGTAACAGATTTTCGAGATCGCAACAAAGATACCAAAATCAATAAATAAAAAAATATTCGGTTTCAAAATAATATAATTCATTCCATATTCTTTTAAATAATCTTTATATAAGCATAATGTTATGTAGTACTAAATTAAATTTTATTGAAATTAACTATTCTTTTGCTAAAAACATCATTTAAAATATAGTACAATGGATTAAGTTCATTTCTGTGGTTTGACAAAAAATTAGTTAACAAAATGATTTACTAAAACAAAATTAACAAAATACTTCTCAACAAACATAAAAATAGTACACCGGGTATGGGGAAATGGTTTTGTAATACAAAACCAAAAAATTACCCAGACTTTACAAAAACTAAACAAAATCTATTTATTCTCTCATAACAAGAGATGATTAATTTTCTAAAGTACAAAAATTCTTAGATCTTTCTGGTGCAAATTCACTAATATAAAATGGTATTCTTGTTAAGGGTATCCAATACCCACTTTTAAAGTTATAATGGATTTTAACTATTGCCACAGTATGGCCGAGGTTGTGAGTTTGTATCTGTTTTGTAGGTTGTATTTGTTTGATTTTAACTATGTTAAAACTAACGTTTTTGAAACATAACGGAGGTATTTATAAATATTATTTGATTGACCACATCATTAAAATCGCATTATAACTTTACATTAATTATAACTAATGAAATTTTTACAAGTCAATCTTAGGCCTATACTGCAACCGCAGCGGTGGGTCGCGGAATCGCCAACGTGTCACGTATACAAATTTTAACGTATGGTCCTTGCCTAGTAACTCATCATTACATAGAATATCAATCTGGAATAAAACAAAATTAGTTCAGCACTTCCATAATAAACAAATATAAAAACATTTGGAGGGTAAATAAAGTTAAATATCTCAGAATCCAAAAGATTTTCATGTTCATGTGTATGGTTTTACCACCTTCTTTCTTCTAATGAGTGTTGTAAGAGGCTTCAAAGGGTATAATCCACTTGCCAAGCTTATCAATTATGGCAAATCCTTTTGAAAGACCTTGTATATATAAATATACTCATTTTGCTTGTACAATGCTAACTAAGTTTCTCTTAACATCAATATATAGTGCTTTAATACCTTCTTTCAATAAAAATTATTTAACTCTTTATTAATTAATAATTATTTTACAGCTATCTAGATTAACTTTTTAAATATATTTAACATATAATTGTGTTTCTGTTATTAAAGTGTTGGAAAAACATAAGTAAACAATTTTGACTGAATTATTATTCATATCCGAGAGATTGATGTATTTACATATATCAAGATTTCCTTAGTTAATAATATTAGGTATTTGTCCAAGAAACAACTCGTACTACTCTTTGTACAACTCGAAAGATGTGACTGCAACCAATATGACAGTAAATTATCATTTTCCAAGCAACATATAGAGGCACTTATTGAAAATACTCACTTCTCTATACTTCTCCATTCCATTTAAAACTTTCTTAGCTATAAATTTCTTGAGGTGTGTTATAGTTGCTTGTGCAGAGCACCTTATAAAACTACGCTTTAGTGTACGCAAAGACGTTGATATGCATTCCAAGCACACATTAACCTGAAAAACATTGTAATAAAATAATATATAGAAACAAGGAACACCATAAATAATAATAAAGTGTGGACAATATCATACACCCACAGCTAAAGAACTTGTAGTAGGATAAAATTAGAAACAGACCAGAGACAATTGTGTAAGCTACTTTTCATGGACATTATGTATATAATAATGTCTGCATTACAGATAGTAACAGATTAATAGCAATGTAATAGTAATATACAAAACATATGTCAACTTTGTAGTAACACTCAATTTTTAGTTAACTGTTTTATTTACTTGTACGCAATTTGATTGATCCAACAATTCTTATTCAAATTAGGTACGAACAAACTAATAACAACCATGCATACAAATTAAACTTTATGTAATTGAATAATAAAATTTAATCAAAATTTAAGGTTACTCATAGTTACTCCTGTCGCTTCCAAGTCTCTATGTTTCAGCATTATATAGTAATGATAATGGCTTGTAAAGCTGCATCTGTGAAACTGTGCCTATGACAAAGGCTTCTAATATACGGGAGGGTAAGCCATAATTGCAACACATGTCAAGTGAATTGGCAATCATAACAGCAGACAACTTGCACCTTAGAGCCCTATGTTGAATTTTAGTCTGCTAT